>CAUEHS010000778.1:0-32398 GCA_958510865.1 Myrrha octodecimguttata
ACCCTTACCCTTACCCTTACCCTTACCCTTACCCTTACCCTTACCCTTGCTTTTACCCTTAAGCTTACCCTTACCCTCACCCTTACCCTTACCCTTACCCTTGCTTTTACCCTTAGGCTTACCCTTACCTTTACCCTTACCCTTACCCTTACCCTTACCCTTACCCTTACCCTTACCCTTACCCTTACCCTTACCCTTACCCTTGCTTTTACCCTTAAGCTTACCCTTACCCTTACCCTTACCCTTACCCTTACCCTTACCCTTGCATTTACCCTTAAGCTTACCCTTACCCTTACCCTTACCCTTACCCTTACCCTTGCTTTTACCCTTAGGCTTACCCTTACCCTTACCCTTACCCTTACCCTTGCTTCTACCCTTAAGCTTACCCTTACCCTTACCCTTACTCTTACCCTTACCCTTACCCTTACCCTTACCCTTACCCTTACCCTTACCCTTACCCTTACCCTTACCCTTACCCTTACCCTTACCCTTACCCTTACCCTTGCTTTTACCCTTAGGCTTACCCTTACCTTTACCCTTACCCTAACCCTTACCCTTACCCTTACCCTTACCCTTACCCTTGCTTTTACCCTTAAGCTTACCCTTACCCTTACCCTTACCCTTACCCTTACCCTTACCCTTACCCTTGCTTTACCCTTAAGCTTACCATTACCCTTACCCTTATCCTTACCCTTACCCTTACCCTTACCCTTACCCTTACCCTCACCCTTGCTTTTACCCTTAAGCTTACCCTTACCCTTACCCTTACCCTTACCCTTACCCTAACCCTTACCCTTGCTTTCACCCTTAAGCTTACCCTTACCCTTGCCCTTACCCTTACCCTTACCCTTACCCTTACCTTACCCTTACCCTTACCCTTACCCTTACCCTTACCCTTACCCTTCCTTTCCCTTACCCTTGCTTTTACCCTTAAGCTTACCCTTACCCTTACCCCTACCCTTACCCTTACCCTTACCCTTACCCTTGCTTTTACCCTTAAGCTTACCCTTACCCTTACCCTTACCCTTACCCTTACCCTTACCCTTACCCTTGCTTTTACCCTTAGGCTTACCCTTACCTTTACCCTTACCCTTACACTTACCCTTACCCTTACCCTTACCCTTACCCTTGCTTTTACCCTTAAGCTTACCCTTACCCTTACCCTTACCCTTACCCTTACCCTTACCCTTACCCTTGCTTTTACCCTTAAGCTTACCCTTACCTTTACCCTTACCCTTACCCTTACCCTTGCTTTTACCCTTAGGCTTACCCTTACCCTAACCCTTACCCTTACCCTTGCTTTTACCCTTAAGCTTACCCTTACCCTTACCCTTACTCTTACCCTTACCCTTACCCTTACCCTTACCCTTACCCTTACCCTTACCCTTACCCTTACCCTTACCCTTACCCTTACCCTTACCCTTGCTTTTACCCTTAGGCTTACCCTTACCTTTACCCTTACCCTAACCCTTACCCTTACCCTTACCCTTACCCTCGCTTTTACCCTTAAGCTTACCCTTACCCTTACCCTTACCCTTACCCTTGCTTTTACCCTTAAGCTTACCCTTACCCTTACCCTTACCCTTACCCTTACCCTTACCCTTACCCTTACCCTTACCCTTACCCTTACCCTTACCCTTACCCTTGCTTTTACCCTTAAGCTTACCCTTACCCTTACCCTTACCCTTACCCTTACCCTTACCCTTACCCTTACCCTTACCCTTATCCTTGCTTTTACCCTTAGGCTTACCCTTACCTTTACCCTTACCCTTACCCTTACCCTTACCCTTACCCTTGCTTTTACCCTTAAGCTTACCCTTACCCTTACCCTTACCCTTACCCTTAAGCTTACCCTTACCCTTACCCTTACCCTTACCCTTACCCTTACCCTTACCCTTACCCTTACCCTTACCCTTACCCTTACCCTTGCTTTTACCCTTAAGCTTACCCTTACCCTTACCCTTACCCTTACCCTTACCCTTGCTTTTACCCTTAAGCTTACCCTCACCCTTACCCTTACCCTTACCCTTAAGCTTTCCCTTACCCTTACCCTTACACTTACCCTTACCCTTACCCTTACCCTTACCCTTACCCTTACCCTTACCCTTACCCTTACCCTTACCCTTACCCTTACCCTTACCCTTACCCTTAAGCTTTCCCTTACCCTTACCCTTAAGCTTACCCTTACCCTTACCCTTACCCTTACCCTTAAGCTTACCCTTACCCTTACCCTTACCCTTACCCTCACCCTTACCCTTACCCTTGCTTTTACCCTTAAGCTTACCCTTACCCTTACCCTTACCCTTACCCTTAAGCTTACCCTTACCCTTACCCTTACCCTTACCCTTACCCTTACCCTTGCTTTTACCCTTAAGTTTACCCTTACCCTTACCCTTACCCTTACCCTTAAGCTTACCCTTACCCTTACCCTTACCCTTACCCTTACCCTTACCCTTACCCTTACCCTTACCCTTACCCTTACCCTCACCCTTACCCTTACCCTTGCTTTTACCCTTAAGCTTACCCTTACCCTTACCCTTACCCTTACCCTTGCTTTTACCCTTAAGCTTACCCTTACCCTTACCCTTACCCTTACCCTTAAGCTTACCCTTACCCTTACCCTTACCCTTACCCTTACCCTTACCCTTACCCTTACCCTTACCCTTACCCTTACCCTTACCCTTGCTTTTACCCTTAAGCTTACCCTTACCCTTACCCTTAACCTTACCCTTACCCTTACCCTTACCCTTACCCTTACCCTTGCTTTTACCCTTAGGCTTACCCTTACCTTTACCCTTACCCTTACCCTTACCCTTACCCTTACCCTTACCCTTTCCCTTACCTTTACCCTTACCCTTGCTTTTACCCTTAAGCTTACCCTTACCCTTACCCTTACCCTTACCCTTACTCTTGCTTTTACCCTTAGGCTTACCCTTACCCTTTCCCTTACCCTTACCCTTGCTTTTACCCTTAAGCTTACCCTTACCCTTACCCTTACCCTTACCCTTACCCTTACCCTTACCCTTACCCTTACCCTTACCCTTACCCTTACCCTTACCCTTACCCTTACCCTTACCCTTACCCTTACCCTTACCCTTACCCTTACCCTAACCCTTACCCTTGCTTTTACCCTTAAGCTTACCCTTACCCTTACCCTTACCCTTACCCTTACCCTTACCCTTACCCTTACCCTTGCATTTACCCTTAAGCTTACCCTTACCCTTACCCTTACCCTTACCCTTAACCCTTGCTTTTACCCTTAGGCTTACCCTTACCCTAACCCTTACCCTTACCCTTGCTTTTACCCTTAAGCTTACCCTTACCCTTACCCTTACTCTTACCCTTACTCTTACCCTTACCCTTACCCTTACCCTTACCCTTACCCTTACCCTTACCCTTACCCTTACCCTTACCCTTACCCTTACCCTTACCCTTACCCTTACCCTTACCCTTGCTTTTACCCTTAGGCTTACCCTTACCCTTACCCTTACCCTTACCCTTACCCTTACCCTTACCCTTACCCTTACCCTTACCCTTACCCTTACCCTTACCCTTACCCTTACCCTTACCCTTACCCTTACCCTTACCCTTACCCTTGCTTTTACCCTTAAGCTTACCCTTACCCTTACCCTTACCCTTACCCTTACCCTTACCCTTACCCTTACCCTTACCCTTACCCTTACCCTTACCCTTACCCTTACCCTTGCTTTTACCCTTAAGCTTACCCTTACCCTCACCCTTACCCTTACCCTTACCCTTGCTTTTACCCTTAGGCTTACCCTTACCTTTACCCTTACCCTTACCCTTACCCTTACCCTTACCCTTACCCTTACCCTTACCCTTACCCTTACCCTTACCCTTACCCTTACCCTTACCCTTACCCTTGCTTTTACCCTTAAGCTTACCCTTACCCTTACCCTTACCCTTACCCTTACCCTTACCCTTACCCTTGCTTTTACCCTTAAGCTTACCCTTACCCTTACCCTTACCCTTACCCTTACCCTTGCTTTTACCCTTAGGCTTACCCTTACCCTTACCCTTACCCTTGCTTCTACCCTTAAGCTTACCCTTACCCTTACCCTTACTCTTACCCTTACCCTTGCCCTTACCCTTACCCTTACCCTTACCCTTACCCTTACCCTTACCCTTACCCTTACCCTTGCTTTTACCCTTAGGCTTACCCTTACCTTTACCCTTACCCTAACCCTTACCCTTACCCTTACCCTTACCCTTACCCTTGCTTTTACCCTTAAGCTTACCCTTACCCTTACCCTTACCCTTACCCTTACCCTTACCCTTACCCTTACCCTTACCCTTGCTTTTACCCTTAAGCTTACCATTACCCTTACCCTTATCCTTACCCTTACCCTTACCCTTACCCTTACCCTTGCTTTTACCCTTAAGCTTACCCTTACCCTTACCCTTACCCTTACCCTTACCCTTACCCTAACCCTTACCCTTGCTTTTACCCTTAAGCTTACCCTTACCCTTACCCTTACCCTTACCCTTACCCTTACCCTTACCTTTACCCTTACCCTTAACCTTACCCTTACCCTTACCCTTACCCTTACCCTTTCCCTTACCCTTGCTTTTACCCTTAAGCTTACCCTTACCCTTAACCCTACCCTTACCCTTACCCTTACCCTTACCCTTGCTTTTACCCTTAAGCTTACCCTTACCCTTACCCTTTCCCTTACCCTTACCCTTACCCTTACCCTTGCTTTTACCCTTAGGCTTACCCTTACCTTTACCCTTACCCTTACCCTTACCCTAACCCTTACCCTTGCTTTTACCCTTAAGCTTACCCTTACCCTTGCCCTTACCCTTACCCTTACCCTTACCCTTACCTTTACCCTTACCCTTACCCTTACCCTTACCCTTACCCTTACCCTTTCCCTTACCCTTGCTTTTACCCTTAAGCTTACCCTTACCCTTACCCCTACCCTTACCCTTACCCTTACCCTTACCCTTGCTTTTACCCTTAAGCTTACCCTTACCCTTACCCTTACCCTTACCCTTACCCTTACCCTTACCCTTACCCTTACCCTTACCCTTGCTTTTACCCTTAGGCTTACCCTTACCTTTACCCTTACCCTTACACTTACCCTTACCCTTACCCTTACCCTTACCCTTGCTTTTACCCTTAAGCTTACCCTTACCCTTACCCTTACCCTTACCCTTACCCTTACCCTTACCCTTGCTTTTACCCTTAAGCTTACCCTTACCTTTACCCTTACCCTTACCCTTACCCTTGCTTTTACCCTTAGGCTTACCCTTACCCTAACCCTTACCCTTACCCTTGCTTTTACCCTTAAGCTTACCCTTACCCTTACCCTTACTCTTACCCTTACCCTTACCCTTACCCTTACCCTTACCCTTACCCTTACCCTTACCCTTACCCTTACCCTTACCCTTACCCTTACCCTTACCCTTACCCTTACCCTTGCTTTTACCCTTAGGCTTACCCTTACCTTTACCCTTACCCTAACCCTTACCCTTACCCTTACCCTTACCCTTGCTTTTACCCTTAAGCTTACCCTTACCCTTACCCTTACCCTTACCCTTGCTTTTACCCTTAAGCCTACCCTTACCCTTACCCTTACCCTTACCCTTACCCTTACCCTTACCCTTACCCTTACCCTTACCCTTACCCTTACCCTTACCCTTGCTTTTACCCTTAAGCTTACCCTTACCCTTACCCTTACCCTTACCCTTACCCTTACCCTTACCCTTACCCTTACCCTTACCCTTACCCTTATCCTTGCTTTTACCCTTAAGCTTACCCTTACCTTTACCCTTACCCTTACCCTTACCCTTACCCTTACCCTAGCTTTTACCCTTAAGCTTACCCTTACCCTTACCCTTACCCTTACCCTTAAGCTTACCCTTACCCTTACCCTTACCCTTACCCTTACCCTTACCCTTACCCTTACCCTTACCCTTACCCTTACCCTTACCCTTACCCTTACCCTTGCTTTTACCCTTAAGCTAACCCTTACCCTTACCCTCACCCTTACCCTTACCCTTGCTTTTACCCTTAAGCTTACCCTCACCCTTACCCTTACCCTTACCCTTAAGCTTTCCCTTACCCTTACCCTTACACTTACCCTTACCCTTACCCTTACCCTTACCCTTACCCTTACCCTTACCCTTACCCTTACCCTTACCCTTACCCTTACCCTTACCCTTGCTTTAACCCTTAAGCTTACCCTTACCCTTACCCTTACCCTTACCCTTAAGCTTACCCTTACCCTTACCCTTACCCTTACCCTCACCCTTACCCTTACCCTTGCTTTTACCCTTAAGCTTACCCTTACCCTTACCCTTACCCTTACCCTTAAGCTTACCCTTACCCTTACCCTTACCCTTACCCTTACCCTTACCCTTGCTTTTACCCTTAAGTTTACCCTTACCCTTACCCTTACCCTTACCCTTAAGCTTACCCTTACCCTTACCCTTACCCTTACCCTTACCCTTACCCTTACCCTTACCCTTACCCTTACCCTTACCCTTACCCTTGCTTTTACCCTTAAGCTTACCCTTACCCTTACCCTTACCCTTACCCTTGCTTTTACCCTTAAGCTTACCCTTACCCTTACCCTTACCCTTACCCTTAAGCTTACCCTTACCCTTACCCTTACCCTTACCCTTACCCTTACCCTTACCCTTACCCTTACCCTTACCCTTACCCTTACCCTTACCCTTGCTTTTACCCTTAAGCTTACCCTTACCCTTACCCTTAACCTTACCCTTACCCTTACCCTTACCCTTACCCTTACCCTTGCTTTTACCCTTAGGCTTACCCTTACCTTTACCCTTACCCTTACCCTTACCCTTACCCTTACCCTTACCCTTACCCTTACCTTTACCCTTACCCTTGCTTTTACCCTTAAGCTTACCCTTACCCTTACCCTTACCCTTACCCTTACCCTTACTCTTGCTTTAACCCTTAGGCTTACCCTTACCCTTTCCCTTACCCTTACCCTTGCTTTTAACCTTAAGCTTACCCTTACCCTTACCCTTACCCTTACCCTTACCCTTACCCTTACCCTTACCCTTACCCTTACCCTTACCCTTACCCTTACCCTTACCCTTACCCTAACCCTTACCCTTGCTTTTACCCTTAAGCTTACCCTTACCCTTACCCTTACCCTTACCCTTACCCTTACCCTTACCCTTACCCTTGCATTTACCCTTAAGCTTACCCTTACCCTTACCCTTACCCTTACCCTTACCCTTGCTTTTACCCTTAGGCTTACCCTTACCCTAACCCTTACCCTTACCCTTGCTTTTACCCTTAAGCTCACCCTTACCCTTACCCTTACTCTTACCCTTACTCTTACCCTTACCCTTACCCTTACCCTTACCCTTACCCTTACCCTTACCCTTACCCTTACCCTTACCCTTACCCTTGCTTTTACCCTTAGGCTTACCCTTACCCTTACCCTTACCCTTACCCTTACCCTTACCCTTACCCTTACCCTTACCCTTACCCTTACCCTTACCCTTACCCTTACCCTTACCCTTACCCTTACCCTTACCCTTACCCTTACCCTTGCTTTTACCCTTAAGCTTACCCTTACCCTTACCCTTACCCTTACCCTTACCCTTACCCTTACCCTTACCCTTACCCTTACCCTTACCCTTACCCTTACCCTTACCCTTACCCTTGCTTTTACCCTTAAGCTTACCCTTACCCTCACCCTTACCCTTACCCTTACCCTTGCTTTTACCCTTAGGCTTACCCTTACCTTTACCCTTACCCTTACCCTTACCCTTACCCTTACCCTTACCCTTACCCTTACCCTTACCCTTACCCTTACCCTTACCCTTACCCTTACCCTTGCTTTTACCCTTAAGCTTACCCTTACCCTTACCCTTACCCTTACCCTTACCCTTACCCTTACCCTTACCCTTGCTTTTACCCTTAAGCTTACACTTACCCTTACCCTTACCCTTACCCTTACCCTTGCTTTTACCCTTAGGCTTACCCTTACCCTTACCCTTACCCTTACCCTTGCTTCTACCCTTAAGCTTACCCTTACCCTTACCCTTACTCTTACCCTTACCCTTACCCTTACCCTTACCCTTACCCTTACCCTTACCCTTACCCTTACCCTTACCCTTACCCTTGCTTTTACCCTTAGGCTTACCCTTACCTTTACCCTTACCCTAACCCTTACCCTTACCCTTACCCTTACCCTTACCTTTGCTTTTACCCTTAAGCTTACCCTTACCCTTACCCTTACCCTTACCCTTACCCTTACCCTTACCCTTGCTTTTACCCTTAAGCTTACCATTACCCTTACCCTTATCCTTACCCTTACCCTTACCCTTACCCTTACCCTTACCCTTGCTTTTACCCTTAAGCTTACCCTTACCCTTACCCTTACCCTTACCCTTACCCTAACCCTTACCCTTGCTTTTACCCTTAAGCTTACCCTTACCCTTACCCTTACCCTTACCCTTACCCTTACCCTTACCCTTACCCTTACCTTTACCCTTACCCTTACCCTTACCCTTACCCTTACCCTTACCCCTTCCCTTACCCTTGCTTTTACCCTTAAGCTTACCCTTACCCTTACCCCTACCCTTACCCTTACCCTTACCCTTACCCTTGCTTTTACCCTTAAGCTTACCCTTACCCTTACCCTTTCCCTTACCCTTACCCTTACCCTTACCCTTGCTTTTACCCTTAGGCTTACCCTTACCTTTACCCTTACCCTTACCCTTACCCTTACCCTTACCCTTACCCTTACCCTTGCTTTTACCCTTAAGCTTACCCTTACCCTTACCCTTACCCTTACCCTTACCCTTACCCTTACCCTTGCTTTTACCCTTAAGCTTACCCTTACCTTTACCCTTACCCTTACCCTTACCCTTGCTTTTACCCTTAGGCTTACCCTTACCCTAACCCTTACCCTTACCCTTGCTTTTACCCTTAAGCTTACCCTTACCCTTACCCTTACTCTTACCCTTACCCTTACCCTTACCCTTACCCTTACCCTTACCCTTACCCTTGCTTTTACCCTTAGGCTTACCCTTACCTTTACCCTTACCCTAACCCTTACCCTTACCCTTACCCTTACCCTTGCTTTTACCCTTAAGCTTACCCTTACCCTTACCCTTACCCTTACCCTTGCTTTTACCCTTAAGCTTACCCTTACCCTTACCCTTACCCTTACCCTTACCCTTACCCTTACCCTTACCCTTACCCTTACCCTTACCCTTACCCTTACCCTTGCTTTTACCCTTAAGCTTACCCTTACCCTTACCCTTACCCTTACCCTTACCCTTACCCTTACCCTTACCCTTACCCTTACCCTTACCCTTATCCTTGCTTTTACCCTTAGGCTTACCCTTACCTTTACCCTTACCCTTACCCTTACCCTTACCCTTACCCTTGCTTTTACCCTTAAGCTTACCCTTACCCTTACCCTTACCCTTACCCTTAAGCTTACCCTTACCCTTACCCTTACCCTTACCCTTACCCTTACCCTTACCCTTACCCTTACCCTTACCCTTACCCTTACCCTTACCCTTGCTTTTACCCTTAAGCTTACCCTTACCCTTACCCTTACCCTTACCCTTACCCTTGCTTTTACCCTTAAGCTTACCCTCACCCTTACCCTTACCCTTACCCTTAAGCTTTCCCTTACCCTTACCCCTACACTTACCCTTACCCTTACCCTTACCCTTACCCTTACCCTTACCCTTACCCTTACCCTTACCCTTACCCTGACCCTTACCCTTACCCTTGCTTTAACCCTTAAGCTTACCCTTACCCTTACCCTTACCCTTATCCTTAAGCTTACCCTTACCCTTACCCTTACCCTTACCCTCACCCTTACCCTTACCCTTGCTTTTACCCTTAAGCTTACCCTTACCCTTACCCTTACCCTTACCCTTAAGCTTACCCTTACCCTTACCCTTACCCTTACCCTCACCCTTACCCTTGCTTTTACCCTTAAGCTTACCCTTACCCTTACCCTTACCCTTACCCTTAAGCTTACCCTTACCCTTACCCTTACCCTTACCCTTACCCTTACCCTTACCCTTACCCTTACCCTTACCCTTACCCTTACCCTTGCTTTTACCCTTAAGCTTACCCTTACCCTTACCCTTACCCTTACCCTTGCTTTTACCCTTAAGCTTACCCTTACCCTTACCCTTACCCTTAAGCTTACCCTTACCCTTACCCTTACCCTTACCCTTACCCCTACCCTTACCCTTACCCTTACCCTTACCCTTACCCTTACCCTTACCCTTGCTTTTACCCTTAAGCTTACCCTTACCCTTACCCTTAACCTTACCCTTACCCTTACCCTTACCCTTACCCTTACCCTTGCTTTTACCCTTAGGCTTACCCTTACCTTTACCCTTACCCTTACCCTTACCCTTACCCTTACCCTTACCCTTACCCTTACCTTTACCCTTAACCTTGCTTTTACCCTCAAGCTTACCCTTACCCTTACCCTTACCCTTACCCTTACCCTTACTCTTGCTTTTACCCTTAAGCTTACCCTTACCCTTACCCTTACCCTTACCCTTACCCTTACTTTTACCCTTAGGCTTACCCTTACCCTTTCCCTTACCCTTACCCTTGCTTTTACCCTTAAGCTTACCCTTACCCTTACCCTTACCCTTACCCTTACCCTTACCCTTACCCTTACCCTTACCCTTACCCTTACCCTTACCCTTACCCTTACCCTTACCCTTACCCTTACCCTTACCCTAACCCTTACCCTTACCCTTACCCTTACCCTTACCCTTGCTTTTACCCTTAGGCTTACCCTTACGTTTACCCTTACCCTTACCCTTACCCTTACCCTTACCCTTACCCTTGCTTTTACCCTTAAGCTTACCCTTACCCTTACCCTTACCCTTACCCTTACCCTTACCCTTACCCTTACCCTTACCCTTACCCTTACCCTTACCCTTACCCTTACCCTTACCCTTGCTTTTACCCTTAAGCTTACCCTTACCCTTACCCTTACCCTTACCCTTACCCTTGCTTTTACCCTTAGGCTTACCCTTACCCTTTCCCTTACCCTTACCCTTGCTTTTACCCTTAAGCTTACCCTTACCCTTACCCTTACCCTTACCCTTACCCTTACCCTTACCCTTACCCTTACCCTTACCCTTACCCTTACCCTTACCCTAACCCTTACCCTTACCCTTACCCTTACCCTTACCCTTGCTTTTACCCTTAGGCTAACCCTTACCTTTACCCTTACCCTTACCCTTACCCTTACCCTTACCCTTACCCTTGCTTTTACCCTTAAGCTTACCCTTACCCTTAACCTTACCCTTACCCTTACCCTTACCCTTACCCTTACCCTTACCCTTACCCTTACCCTTGCTTTTACCCTTAAGCTTACCCTTACCCTTACCCTTACCCTTACCCTTACCCTTACCCTTACCCTTACCCTTACCCTTACCCTTACCCTCACCCTTGCTTTTACCCTTAAGCTTACCCTTACCCTTACCCTTACCCTTACCCTTACCCTTACCCTTGCTTTTACCCTTAAGCTTACCCTTACCCTTACCCTTACCCTTACCCTTACCCTTGCTTTTACCCTTAGGCTTACCCTTACCCTTACCCTTACCCTTACCCTTACCCTTGCTTTTACCCTTAAGCTTACCCTTACCCTTACCCTTACCCTTACTCTTACCCTTACCCTTACCCTTACCCTTACCCTTGCTTTTACCCTTAGGCTTACCCTTACCTTTACCCTTACCCTTACCCTTACCCTTACCCTTACCCTTACCCTTACCCTAACCCTTACCCTTACCCTTACCCTTGCTTTTACCCTTAAGCTAACCCTTACCCTTACCCTTACCCTTATCCTTACCCTTAACCTTACCCTTACCCTTGCTTTTACCCTTAAGCTCACCCTTACCCTTACCCTTACCCTTACCCTTACACTTACCCTTACCCTGACCCTTACCCTTGCTTTTACTCTTAAGCTTACCCTTACCCTTACCCTTACCCTTACCCTTAAGCTTACCCTTACCCTTACCCTTACCCTTACCCTTACCCTTACCCTTACCCTTGCTTTTACCCTTAAGCTTACCCTTACCCTTACCCTTACCCTTACCCTTGCTTTTACCCTTAAGCTTACCCTTACCCTTACCCTTACCCTTACCCTTAAGCTTACCCTTACCCTTACCCTTACCCTTACCCTTACCCTTACCCTTACCCTTGCTTTTACCCTTAAGCTTACCCTTACCCTTACCCTTACCCTTACCCTAACCCTTACCCTTAACCTTACCCTTACCCTTACCCTTACCCTTACCCTTACCCTTACCCTTGCTTTTACCCTTAGGCTTACCCTTACCTTTACCCTTACCATTACCCTTACCCTTACCCTTACCCTTACCCTTACCCTTACCCTTGCTTTTACCCTTAAGCTTATCCTTACCCTTACCCTTACCCTTACCCTTACCCTTACCCTTACCCTTACCCTTACCCTTACCCTTGCTTTTACCCTTAAGCTTACCCTTACCCTTACCCTTACCCTTACCCTTACCCTTACCCTTACCCTTACCCTTACCCTTACCCTTACCCTTACCCTTACCCTTGCTTTTACCCTTAAGCTTACCCTTACCCTTACCCTTACTCTTACCCTTACCCTTACCCTTACCCTTACCCTTGCTTTTACCCTTAAGCTTACCCTTACCCTTACCTTTACCCTTACCCTTACCCTTACACTCACCCTTACCCTTACCCTTACCCTTACCCTTACCCTTACCCTTGCTTTTACCCTTAGGCTTACCCTTACCTTTAGCCTTACCCTTACCCTTACCCTTACCCTTACCCTTACCCTTACCCTTACCCTTACCCTCACCCTTACCCTTGCTTTTACCCTTAAGCTTACCCTTACCCTTACCCTTACCCTTACCCTTACCCTTACCCTTACCCTTACCCTTGCTTTTACCCTTAAGCTTACCCTTACCCTTACCCTTACCCTTACCCTTACACTTACCCTTGCTTTTACCCTTAGGCTTACCCTTACCCTTACCCTTACCCTTACCCTTGAGCTTACCCTTACCCTTACCCTTACCCTTACCCTTACCCTTACCCTTACCCTTACCCTTACCCTTACCCTTACCCTTACCCTTACCCTTACCCTTACCCTTGCTTTTACCCTTAAGCTTACCCTTACCCTTACCCTTAACCTTACCCTTACCCTTACCCTTACCCTTACCCTTACCCTTACCCTTACCCTTACCCTTACCCTTGCTTTGACCCTTAGGCTTACCCTTACCTTTACCCTTACCCTTACCCTTACCCTTACCCTTACCCTTACCCTTACCCTTGCTTTTACCCTTAAGCTTACCCTTACCCTTACCCTTACCCTTACCCTTACCCTTACCCTTACCCTTACCCTTACCCTTGCTTTTACCCTTAAGCTTACCCTTACCCTTACCCTTACCCTTACCCTTACCCTTGCTTTTACCCTTAGGCTTACCCTTACCCTTACCCTTACCCTTACCCTTGCTTTTACCCTTAAGCTTACCCTTACCCTTACCCTTACCCTTACCCTTACCCTTACCCTTACCCTTACCCTTACCCTTACCCTTACCCTTACCCTTGCTTTTACCCTTAGGCTTAACCTTACCTTTACCCTTACCCTTACCCTTACCCTTACCCTTACCCTTACCCTTACCCTTACCCTTACCCTTACACTTACCCTCACCCTTACCCTTGCTTTTACCCTTAAGCTTACCCTTACCCTTACCCTTACCCTTACCCTTACCCTTGCTTTTACCCTTAAGCTTACCCTCACCCTTACCCTTACCCTTACCCTCACCCTTACCCTTACCCTTACCCTTGCTTATACCCTTAAGCTTACCCTTACCCTTACCCTTACCCTTACCCTTACCCTTACCCTTACCCTTACCCTTACCCTTACCCTTACCCTTACCCTCACCCTTACCCTTGCTTTTACCCTTAGGCTTACCCTAACCTTTACCCTTACCCTTACCCTTACCCTTACCCTTACCCTTACCCTTACCCTTACCCTTACCCTTACCCTTACCCTTACCCTTACCCTTGATTTTACCCTTAAGCTTACCCTTACCCTTACCCTTACCCTTACCCTTACCCTTACCCTTACCCTAACCCTTACCCTTGCTTTTACCCTTAAGCTTACCCTTACCCTTACCCTTACCCTTACCCTTACCCTTACCCTTACCCTTACCCTTACCCTTACCCTTGCTTTTACCCTTAAGCTTACCCTTACCCTTACCCTTACCCTTACCCTTACCCTTACCCTTACCCTTACCCTTATCCTTACCCTTGCTTTTACCCTTAAGCTTACCCTTACCCTTACCCTTACCCTTACCCTTACCCTTACCCTTACCCTTACCCTTACCCTTACCCTTGCTTTTACTCTTAGGCTTACCCTTACCTTGACCCTTACCCTTACCCTTACCCTTACCCTCACCCTTACCCTTACCCTTGCTTTTACCCTTAAGCTTACCCTTACCCTTACCCTTACCCTTACCCTTACCCTTGCTTTTACCCTTAAGCTTACCCTTACCCTTACCCTTAACCTTACCCTTACCCTTGCTTTTACCCTTAGGCTTACCCTTACCCTTACCCTTACCCTTACCCTTGCTTTTACCCTTAAGCTTACCCTTACCCTTACTCTTACCCTTACCCTTACCCTTACCCTTACCCTTAACCTTACCCTTACCCTTACCCTTACCCTTGCTTTTACCCTTAGGCTTACCCTTACCTTTACCCTTACCCTAACCCTTACCCTTACCCTTACCCTTACCCTTACCCTTGCTTTTACCCTTAAGCTTACCCTTACCCTTACCCATACCCTTACCCTTACCCTTACCCTTACCCTTACCCTTACCCTTACCCTTACCCTTACCTTTGCTTTTACCCTTAAGCTTACCCTTACCCTTACCCTTACCCTTACCCTTACCCTTACCCTTACCCTTACCCTTACCCTTACCCTTGCTTTTACCCTTAAGCTTACCCTTACCCTTACCCTTACCCTTACCCTCACCCTTACCCTTACCCTTACCCTTACCCTTACCCTTACCCTTACCCTTGCTTTTACCCTTAGGCTTACCCTTACCTTTACCCTTACCCTTACCCTTACCCTTACCCTTACCCTTGCTTTTACCCTTAAGCTTACCCTTACCCTTACCCTTACCCTTAAGCTTACCCTTACCCTTACCCTTACCCTTACCCTTACCCTTACCCTTACCCTTACCCTTACCCTTACCCTTACCCTTACCCTTACCCTTACCCTTACCCTTACCCCTGCTTTTACCCTTAAGCTTACCCTTACCCTTACCCTTACCCTTACCCTTACCCTTGCTTTTACCCTTAAGCTTACCCTTACCCTTACCCTTACCCTTAAGCTTACCCTTACCCTTACCCTTACCCTTACCCTTACCCTTACCCTTACCCTTACCCTTACCCTTACCCTTACCCTTACCCTTACCCTTACCCTTACCCTTACCCTTACCCTTACCCTTGCTTTTACCCTTAAGCTTACCCTTACCCTTACCCTTACCCTTACCCTTAAGCTTACCCTTACCCTTACCCTTACCCTTACCCTTAACCTTACCCTTGCTTTTACCCTTAAGCTTACCCTTACCCTTACCCTTACCCTTACCCTTAAGCTTACCCTTACCCTTACCCTTACCCTTACCCTTACCCTTGCTTTTACCATTAAGCTTACCCTTACCCTTACCCTTACCCTTACCCTTAAGCTTACCCTTACCCTTACCCTTACCCTTACCCTTACCCTTACCCTTACCCTTACCCTTGCTTTTACCCTTAAGCTTACCCTTACCCTTACCCTTACCCTTACCCTTGCTTTTACCCTTAAGCTTACCCTTACCCTTACCCTTACCCTTACCCTTAAGCTTACCCTTACCCTTACTCTTACCCTTACCCTTACCCTTACCCTTACCCTTACCCTTACCCTTACCCTTACCCTTACCCTTACCCTTGCTTTTACCCTTAAGCTTACCCTTACCCTTACCCTTACCCTTTCCCTTACCCTTACCCTTACCCTTACCCTTACCCTTACCCTTACCCTTGCTTT
The DNA here is from genome assembly GCA_958510865.1 of Myrrha octodecimguttata. NCBI lineage: Eukaryota > Metazoa > Arthropoda > Insecta > Coleoptera > Coccinellidae > Myrrha > Myrrha octodecimguttata. The sequence continues at coordinate 16,083 of CAUEHS010000778.1, forward strand.
TACCCTTAGGCTTACCCTTACCTTTACCCTTACCCTTACCCTTACCCTTACCCTTACCCTTACCCTTGCGTTTACCCTTAAGCTTACCCTTACCCTTACCCTTACCCTTACCCTTACCCTTACCCTTACCCTTACCCTTGCTTTTACCCTTAAGCTTACCCTTACCCTTACCCTTACCCTTACCCTTACCCTTGCTTTTACCCTTAGGCTTACCCTTACCCTTACCCTTACCCTTACCATTGCTTTTACCCTTAAGCTTACCCTTACCCTTACCCTTACCCTTACCCTTACCCTTACCCTTACCCTTACCCTTACCCTTACCCTTACCCTTACCCTTACCCTTGCTTTTACCCTTAGGCTTACCCTTACCTTTACCCTTACCCTTACCCTTACCCTTACCCTTACCCTTACCCTTACCCTTACCCTTGCGTTTACCCTTAAGCTTACCCTTACCCTTACCCTTACCCTTACCCTTACCCTTACCCTTGCTTTTACCCTTAAGCTTACCCTTACCCTTACCCTTACCCTTACCCTTACCCTTGCTTTTACCCTTAGGCTTACCCTTACCCTTACCCTTACCCTTACCCTTGCTTTTACCCTTAAGCTTACCCTTACCCTTACCCTTACCCTTATCCTTACCCTTACCCTTACCCTTACCCTTACCCTTACCCTTACCCTTACCCTTACCCTTACCCTTGCTTTTACCCTTAAGCTTACCCTTACCCTTACCCTTACCCTTACCCTTACCCTTTCCCTTACCCTTGCTTTTACCCTTAAGCTTACCCTTACCCTTACCCTTACCCTTACCCTTAACCTCACCCTTACCCTTACCCTTACCCTTGCTTATACCCTTAAGCTTACCCTTACCCTTACCCTTACCCTTACCCTTACCCTTACCCTTACCCTTACCCTTACCCTTACCCTTACCCTTACCCTTACCCTTGCTTTTACCCTTAGGCTTACCCTTACCTTTACCCTTACCCTTACCCTTACCCTTACCCTTACCCTTACCCTTACCCTTACCCTTACCCTTACCCTTACCCTTACCCTTGCTTTTACCCTTAAGCTTACCCTTACCCTTACCCTTACCCTTACCCTTACCCTTACCCTTACCCTAACCCTTACCCTTGCTTTTACCCTTTAGCTTACCCTTACCCTTACCCTTACCCTTACCCTTACCCTTACCCTTACCCTTACCCTTACCCTTACCCTTACCCTTACCCTTACCCTTGCTTTTACCCTTAAGCTTACCCTTACCCTTACCCTTACCCTTACCCTTACCCTTACCCTTACCCTTACCCTTACCCTTACCCTTACCCTTACCCTTAACCTTACCCTTACCCTTGCTTTTACCCTTAAGCTTACCCTTACCCTTACCCTTACCCTAACCCTTACCCTTGCTTTTACCCTTAAGCTTACCCTTACCCTTACCCTTACCCTTACCCTTACCCTTACCCTTACCTTTACCCTTACCCTTACCCTTACCCTTACCCTTACCCTTACCCTTACCCTTACCCTTACCCTTTCTTTTACCCTTAAGCTTACCCTTACCCTTACCCCTACCCTTACCCTTACCCTTACCCTTACCCTTACCCTTGCTTTTACCATTAAGCTTACCCTTACCGTTACCCTTACCCTTACCCTTACCCTTACCCTTACCCTTACCCTTGCTTTTACCCTTAGGCTTACCCTTACCTTTACCCTTACCCTTACCCTTACCCTTACCCTTACCCTTACCCTTACCCTTGCTTTTACCCTTAAGCTTACCCTTACCCTTACCCTTACCCTTACCCTTACCCTTACCCTTGCTTTTACCCTTAAGCTTACCCTTACCCTTACACTTACCCTTACCCTTACCCTTGCTTTTACCCTTAGGCTTACCCTTACCCTAACCCTTACCCTTACCCTTGCTTTTACCCTTAAGCTTACCCTTACCCTTACCCTTACTCTTACCCTTACCCTTACCCTTACCCTTACCCTTACCCTTACCCTTACCCTTACCCTTACCCTTACCCTTACCCTTACCCTTGCTTTTACCCTTAGGCTTATCCTTACCTTTACCCTTACCCTAACCCTTACCCTTACCCTTACCCTTACCCTTACCCTTACCCTTGCTTTTACCCTTAAGCTTACCCTTACCCTTACCCTTACCCTTACCCTTACCCTTACCCTTACCCTTACCCTTGCTTTTACCCTTAAGCTTACCCTTACCCTTACCCTTACCCTTACCCTTACCCTTACCCCCACCCTTACCCTTACCCTTACCCTTGCTTTTACCCTCAAGCTTACCCTTACCCTTACCCTTACCCTTACCCTTACCCTTACCCTTATCCTTACCCTTACCCTTACCCTTATCCTTGCTTTTACCCTTAGGCTTACCCTTACCTTTACCCTTACCCTTACCCTTACCCTTACCCTTACCCTTACCCTTGCTTTTACCCTTAAGCTTACCCTTACCCTTACCCTTACCCTTACCCTTAAGCTTACCCTTACCCTTACCGTTACCCTTACCCTTACCCTTACCCTTACCCTTACCCTTACCCTTACCCTTACCCTTACCCTTACCCTTACCCTTGCTTTTACCCTTAAGCTTACCCTTACCCTTACCCTTACCCTTACCCTTACCCTTGCTTTTACCCTTAAGCTTACCCTCACCCTTACCCTTACCCTTACCCTTAAGCTTTCCCTTACCCTTACCCTTACACTTACCCTTACCCTTACCCTTACCCTTACCCTTACCCTTACCCTTACCCTTACCCTTACCCTTACCCTTACCCTTGCTTTAACCCTTAAGCTTACCCTTACCCTTACCCTTACCCTTACCCTTAAGCTTACCCTTACCCTTACCCTTACCCTTACCCTTACCCTTACCCTCACCCTTACCCTTACCCTTGCTTTTACCCTTAAGCTTACCCTTACCCTTACCCTTACCCTTACCCTTAAGCTTACCCTTACTCTTACCCTTACACTTACCCTTACCCTTACCCTTGCTTTTACCCTTAAGCTTACCCTTACCCTTACCCTTACCCTTACCCTTAAGCTTACCCTTACCCTTACCCTTACCCTTACCCTTACCCTTACCCTTACCCTTACCCTTACCCTTACCCTTACCCTTGCTTTTACCCTTAAGCTTACCCTTACCCTTACCCTTACCCTTACCCTTGCTTTTACCCTTAAGCTTACCCCTACCCTTACCCTTACCCTTACCCTTAAGCTTACCCTTACCCTTACCCTTACCCTTACCCTTACCCTTACCCTTACCCTTACCCTTACCCTTGCTTTTACCCTTAAGCTTACCCTTACCCTTACCCTTAACCTTACCCTTACCCTTACCCTTACCCTTACCCTTACCCTTGCTTTTACCCTTAGGCTTACCCTTACCTTTACCCTTACCCTTACCCTTACCCTTACCCTTACCCTTACCCTTACCCTTACCTTTACCCTTACCCTTGCTTTTACCCTTAAGCTTACCCTTAAGCTTACCCTTACCCTTACCCTTACCCTTACTCTTGCTTTTACCCTTAAGCTTACCCTTACCCTTACCCTTACCCTTACCCTTACCCTTACTTTTACCCTTAGGCTTACCCTTACCCTTTCCCTTACCCTTACCCTTGCTTTTACCCTTAAGCTTACCCTTACCCTTACCCTTACCCTTACCCTTTCCCTTACCCTTACCCTTACCCTTACCCTTACCCTTACCCTTACCCTTACCCTTACCCTAACCCTTACCCTTACCCTTACCCTTACCCTTACCCTTGCTTTTACCCCTAGGCTTACCCTTACCTTTACCCTTACCCTTACCCTTACCCTTACCCTTACCCTTGCTTTTACCCTTAAGCTAACCCTTACCCTTACCCTTACCCTTACCCTTACCCTTACCCTTACCCTTACCCTTACCCTTGCATTTACCCTTAAGCTTACCCTTACCCTTACCCTTACTCTTACCCTTACCCTTGCTTTTACCCTTAGGCTTACCTTTACCCTTTCCCTTACCCTTACCCTTACCCTTACCCTTACCCTTACCCTTACCCTTACCCTTACCCTTACCCTTACCCTTACCCTTACCCTAACCCTTACCCTTACCCTTACCCTTACCCTTACCCTTGCTTTTACCCTTAGGCTTACCCTTACCTTTACCCTTACCCTTACCCTTACCCTTACCCTTACCCTTGCTTTTACCCTTAAGCTTACCCTTACCCTTACCCTTACCCTTACCCTTACCCTTACCCTTACCCTTACCCTTACCCTTACCCTTACCCTTACCCTTACCCTTACCCTTACCCTTGCTTTTACCCTTAAGCTTACCCTTACCCTTACCCTTACCCCTACCCTTACCCTTACCCTTACCCTTACCCTTACCCTTACCCTCACCCTTGCATTTACCCTTAAGCTTACCCTTACCCTTACCCTTACCCTTACCCTTACCCTTACCCTTACCCTTGCTTTTACCCTTAAGCTTACCCTTACCCTTACCCTTACCCTTACCCTTACCCTTGCTTTTACCCTTAGGCTTACCCTTACCCGTACCCTTACCCTTACCCTTACCCTTGCTTTTACCCTTAAGCTTACCCTTACCCTTACCCTTACATTTACTCTTACCCTTACCCTTACCCTTACCCTTACCCTTGCTTTTACCCTTAGGCTTACCCTTACCTTTACCCTTACCCTTACCCTTACCCTTACCCTTACCATTACCCTTACCCTTACCCTTACCCTTACCCTTGCTTTTACCCTTAAGCTAACCCTTACCCTTACCCTTACCCTTACCCTTACCCTTAACCTTACGCTTACCCTTGCTTTTACCCTTAAGCTCACCCTTACCCTTACCCTCACCCTTACCCTCACACTTACCCTTACCCTGACCCTTACCCTTGCTTTTACTCTTAAGCTTACCCTTACCCTTACCCCTACCCTTACCCTTAAGCTTACCCTTACCCTTACCCTTACCCTTACCCTTACCCTTACCCTTACCCTTACTTTTACCCTTAAGCTTACCCTTACCCTTACCCTTACCCTTACCCTTACCCTTGCTTTTACCCTTAAGCTTACCCTTACCCTTACCCTTACCCTTAAGCTTACCCTTACCCTTACCCTTACCCTTACCCTTACCCTTACCCTTACCCTTACCCTTGCTTTTACCCTTAAGCTTACCCTTACCCTTACCCTTACCCTTACCCTAACCCTTACCCTTAACCTTACCCTTACCCTTACCCTTACCCTTACCCTTACCCTTGCTTTTACCCTTAGGCTTACCCTTACCTTTACCCTTACCATTACCCTTACCCTTACCCTTACCCTTACCCTTACCCTTACCCTTGCTTTTACCCTTAAGCTTATCCTTACCCTTACCCTTACCCTTACCCTTACCCTTACCCTTACCCTTACCCTTACCCTTGCTTTTACCCTTAAGCTTACCCTTACCCTTACCCTTACCCTTACCCTTACCCTTACCCTTACCCTTACCCTTACCCTTACCCTTACCCTTACCCTTGCTTTTACCCTTAAGCTTACCCTTACCCTTACCCTTACTCTTACCCTTACCCTTACCCTTACCCTTACCCTTGCTTTTACCCTTAAGCTTACCCTTACCCTTACCTTTACCCTTACCCTTACCCTTACCCTTACCCTTACCCTTACCCTAACCCTTACCCTTACCCTTACCCTTACCCTTGCTTTTACCCTTAGGCTTACCCTTACCTTTAGCCTTACCCTTACCCTTACCCTTACCCTTACCCTTACCCTTACCCTTACCCTTGCTTTTGCCCTTAAGCTTACCCTTACCCTTACCCTTACCCTTACCCTTACCCTTACCCTTACCCTTACCCTTACCCTTGCTTTTACCCTTAAGCTTACCCTTACCCTTACCCTTACCCTTACCCTTACACTTACCCTTGCTTTTACCCTTAGGCTTACCCTTACCCTTACCCTTACCCTTACCCTTAAGCTTACCCTTACCCTTACCCTTACCCTTACCCTTACCCTTACCCTTACCCTTACCCTTACCCTTACCCTTACCCTTACCCTTACCCTTACCCTTACCCTTACCCTTACCCTTACCCCTACCCTTGCTTTTATCCTTAAGCTTACCCTTACCCTTACCCTTACCCTTACCCTTACCCTTACCCTTACCCTTGCTTTTACCCTTAAGCTTACCCTTACCCTTACCCTTACCCTTACCCTTACCCTTGCTTTTACCCTTAGGCTTACCCTTACCCTTACCCTTACCCTTACCCTTGCTTTTACCCTTAAGCTTACCCTTACCCTTACCCTTACCCTTACTCTTACCCTTACCCTTACCCTTACCCTTACCCTTACCCTTACCCTTACCCTTACCCTTACCCTTACCCTTGCTTTTACCCTTAGGCTTAACCTTACCTTTACCCTTACCCTTACCCTTACCCTTACCCTTACCCTTACCCTTACCCTTACCCTTACCCTTACCCTTACCCTTACCCTTACCCTTACCCTTGCTTTTACCCTTAAGCTTACCCTTACCCTTACCCTTACCCTTACACTTACCCTTACCCTTACCCTTGCTTTTACCCTTAAGCTTACCCTCACCCTTACCTTACCCTTACCCTCACCCTTACCCTCACCCTTACCCTTGCTTATACCCTTAAGCTTACCCTTACCCTTACCCTTACCCTTACCCTTACCCTTACCCTTACCCTTACCCTTACCCTTACCCTTACCCTTACCCTTACCCTTGCTTTTACCCTTAGGCTTACCCTTACCTTTACCCTTACCCTTACCCTTACCCTTACCCTTACCCTTATCCTTACCCTTACCCTTACCCTTACCCTTACCCTTAACCTTGCTTTTACCCTTAAGCTTACCCTTACCCTTACCCTTACCCTTATCCTTACCCTTGCTTTTACCCTTAAGCTTACCCTTACCCTTACCCTTACCCTTACCATTACCCTTACCCTTACCCTTACCCTTACCCTTACCCTTACCCTTGCTTTTACTCTTAGGCTTACCCTTACCTTTACCCTTACCCTTACCCTTACCCTTACCCTCACCCTTACCCTTACCCTTGCTTTTACCCTTAAGCTTACCCTTACCCTTACCCTTACCCTTACCCTTACCCTTGCTTTTACCCTTAAGCTTACCCTTACCCTTACCCTTAACCTTACCCTTACCCTTGCTTTTACCCTTAGGCTTACCCTTACCCTTACCCTTACCCTTACCCTTGCTTTTACCCTTATGCTTACCCTTACCCTTACTCTTACCCTTACCCTTACCCTTACCCTTACCCTTAACCTTACCCTTACCCTTACCCTTACCCTTGCTTTTACCCTTAGGCTTACCCTTACCTTTACCCTTACCCTAACCCTTACCCTCACCCTTACCCTTACCCTTACCCTTGCTTTTACCCTTAAGCTTACCCTTACCCTTACCCATACCCTTACCCTTACCCTTACCCTTACCCTTACCCTTACCCTTACCCTTACCCTTACCCTTACCCTTACCCTTGCTTTTACCCTTAAGCTTACCCTTACCCTTACCCTTACCCTTACCCTTACCCTTACTCTTACCCTTACCCTTGCTTTTACCCTTAAGCTTACCCTAACCCTTACCCTTACCCTTACCCTTACCCTTACCCTTACCCTTACCCTTACCCTTACCCTTACCCTTACCCTTACCCTTACCCTTACCCTTACCCTTACCCTTACCCTTACCCTTACCCTTACCCTTACCCTTACCCTTACCCTTACCCTTGCTTTTACCCTTAGGCTTACCCTTACCTTTACCCTTACCCTTACCCTTACCCTTACCCTTACCCTTGCTTTTACCCTTAAGCTTACCCTTACCCTTACCCTTACCCTTAAGCTTACCCTTACCCTTACCCTTACCCTTACCCTTACCCTTACCCTTACCCTTACCCTTACCCTTACCCTTACCTTTACCCTTGCTTTTACCCTTAAGCTTACCCTTACCCTTACCCTTACCCTTGCTTTTACACTTAAGCTTACCCTTACCCTTACCCTTACCCTTACCCTTACCCTTACCCTTACCCTTACCCTTACCCTTGCTTTTACCCTTAAGCTTACCCTTACCCTTACCCTTACCCTTACCCTTACCCTTAAGCTTACCCTTACCCTTACCCTTACCCTTACCCTTACCCTTAACCTTACCCTTGCTTTTACCCTTAAGCTTACCCTTACCCTTACCCTTACCCTTACCCTTAAGCTTACCCTTACCCTTACCCTTACCCTTACCCTTACCTCTGCTTTTACCATTAAGCTTACCCTTACCCTTACCCTTACCCTTAAGCTTACCCTTACCCTTACCCTTACCCTTACCCTTACCCTTACCCTTACCCTTACCCTTACCCTTACCCTTGCTTTTACCCTTAAGCTTACCCTTACCCTTACCCTTACCCTTACCCTTGCTTTTACCCTTAAGCTTACCCTTACCCTTACCCTTACCCTTACCCTTAAGCTTACCCTTACCCTTACCCTTACCCTTACCCTTACCCTTACCCTTACCCTTACCCTTACCCTTACCCTCACCCTTACCCTTACCCTTACCCTTGCTTTTACCCTTAAGCTTACCCTTACCCTTACCCTTACCCTTACCCTTACCCTTACCCTTACCCTTACCCTTACCCTTGCTTTTACCCTTAGGCTTACCCTTACCTTTACCCTTACCCTTACCCTTACCCTTACCCTTACCCTTACCCTTACCCTTGCGTTTACCCTTAAGCTTACCCTTACCCTTACCCTTACCCTTACCCTTACCCTTACCCTTACCCTTGCTTTTACCCTTAGGCTTACCCTTACCCTTACCCTTACCCTTACCCTTGCTTTTACCCTTAAGCTTACCCTTACCCTTACCCTTACCCTTACCCTTACCCTTACCCTTACCCTTACCCTTACTCTTACCCTTACCCTTACCCTTACCCTTACCCTTACCCTTACCCTTAACCTTACCCTTACCCTTACCCTTACCCTTACCCTTACCCTTGCTTTTACCCTTAGGCTTACCCTTGCCTTTACCCTTACCCTTACCCTTACCCTTACCCTTGCTTTTACCCTTAAGCTTACCCTTACCCTTGCTTTTACCCTTAAGCTTACCCTTACCCTTACCCTTACCCTTACCCTTACCCTTACCCTTACCCTTACCCTCACCCTTGCTTTTACCCTTAAGCTTACCCTTACCCTTACCCTTACCCTTACCCTTACCCTTACCCTTGCTTTTACCCTTAAGCTTACCCTTACCCTTACCCTTACCCTTACCCTTACCCTTACCCTTGCTTTTACCCTTAGGCTTACCCTTACCCTTACCCTTACCCTTACCCTTGCTTTTACCCTTAAGCTTACCCTTACCCTTACCCTTACCCTTACTCTTACCCTTACCCTTACCCTTACCCTTACCCTTGCTTTTACCCTTAGGCTTACCCTTACCTTTACTCTTACCCTTACCCTCACCCTTACCCTTACCCTTACCCTTACCCTTACCCTTACCCTTACCCTTACCCTTGCTTTTACCCTTAAGCTTACCCTTACCCTTACCCTTACCCTTACCCTTACCCTTACCCTTACCCTTACCCTTACCCTTACCCTTACCCTTGCTTTTACCCTTAAGCTCACCCTTACCCTTACCCTTACCCTTACCCTTACCCTTACCCTTACTCTTACCCTTACCCTTGCTTTTACCCTTAAGCTTACCCTTACCCTTACCCTTACCCTTACCCTTAAGCTTACCCTTACCCTTACCCTTACCCTTACCCTTACCCTTACCCTTACCCTTGCTTTTACCCTTAAGCTTACCCTTACCCTTACCCTTACCCTTACCCTTAAGCTTACCCTTACCCTTACCCTTACCCTTACCCTTACCCTTACCCTTAAAAAGCAAGGGTAAGGGTAAGGGTAAGGGTAAGGGTAAGGGTAAGGGTAAGGGTAAGGGTAAGGGTAAGCTTAAGGGTAAGGGTAAGGGTAAGGGTAAGGGTAAGCCTAAGGGTAAAAGCAAGGGTAAGGGTAAGGGTAAGGGTAAGGGTAAGGGTAAGCTTAAGGGTAAAAGCAAGGGTAAGGGTAAGGGTAAGGGTAAGGGTAAGGGTAAGGGTAAGGGTAAGCTTAAGGGTAAAAGCAAGGGTAAGGGTAAGGGTAAGGGTAAGGGTAAGGGTGAGGGTAAGGGTAAAGGTAAGGGTAAGCCTAAGGGTAAAAGCAAGGGTAAGGGTAAGGGTAAGGGTAAGGGTAAGGGTAAGGGTAAGGGTAAGGGTAAGGGTAAGGGTAAGGGTAAGGGTAAGGGTAAGCTTAAGGGTAAAAGCAAGGGTAAGGGTAAGGGTAAGGGTAAGGGTAAGGGTAAGGGTAAGGGTAAGGGTAAGGGTAAAGGTAAGGGTAAGGGTGAGGGTAAGGGTAAGGGTAAGGGTAAGGGTAAGGGTAAGGGTAAGCTTAAGGGTAAAAGCAAGGGTGAGGGTAAGGGTAAGGGTTAGGGTAAGGGTAAGGGTAAGCTTAAGGGTAAAAGCAAGGGTAAGGGTAAGGGTAAGGGTAAGGGTAAGGGTAAGGGTAAAGGTAAGGGTAAGCCTAAGGGTAAAAGCAAGGGTAAGGGTAAGGGTAAGGGTAAAGGTAAGGGTAAGCCTAAGGGTAAAAGCAAGGGTAAGGGTAAGGGTAAGGGAAGGGTAAGGGTAAGCTTAAGGGTAAAAGCAAGGGTAAGATTAAGGGTAAGGGTAAGGGTAAGGGTAAGGGTAAGGGTAAGGGTAAGGGTAAGGGTAAGGCTAAGGGTAAGCTTAAGGGTAAAAGCAAGGGTAAGGGTAAGGGTAAGGGTAAGGGTAAGGGTAAGGGTAAGGGTAAGGGTAAGCTTAAGGGTAAGGGTAAGGGTAAGGGTAAGGGTAAGCTTAAGGGTAAAAGCAAGGGTAAGGGTAAGGGTAAGGGTAAGGGTAAGGGTAAGGGTAAGGGTAAGGGTAAGGGTAAGGGTAAGGGTAAGCTTAAGGGTAAAAGCAAGGGTAAGGGTAAGGGTAAGGGTAAGGGTAAGGGTAAGGGTAAGGGTAAGGGTAAGGGTAAGGTTAAGCTTAAGGGTAAAAGCAAGGGTAAGGGTAAGGGTAAGGGTAAGGGTAAGGGTAAGGGTAAGGGTAAGGGTAAAAGTAAAGGTAAGGGTAAGCCTAAGGGTAAAAGCAAGGGTAAGGGTAAGGGTAAGGGTAAGGGTAAGGGTAAGAGTAAGGGTAAGGGTAAGGGTAAGGGTAAGCTTAAGGGTAAAAGCAAGGGTAAGGGTAAGGGTAAGGGTAAGGGTAAGCCTAAGGGTAAAAGCAAGGGTAAGAGTAAGGGTAGGGGTAAGGGTAAGGGTAAGCTTAAGGGTAAAAGCAAGGGTAAGGTTAAGGGTAAGGGTAAGGGTAAGCTTAAGGGTAAAAGCAAGGGTGGGGGTTAGGGTAAGGGTAAGGGTAAGGGTAAGGGTAAGGGTAAGGGTAAGGGTAAGGGTAAGCTTAAGGGTAAAAGCAAGGGTAAGGGTAAGGGTAAGGGTAAGGGTAAGGGTAAGGGTAAGGGTAAGGGTAAAGGTGAGGGTAAGGGTAAGGGTAAGGGTAAGGGTAAGGGTAAGGGTAAGGGTAAGGGTAAGGGTAAGGGTAAGGGTAAGCTTAAGGGTAAAAGCAAGGGTAAGGGTAAGGGTAAGGGTAAGGGTAAGCCTAAGGGTAAAAGCAAGGGTAAGGGTAAGGGTAAGGGTAAGGGTAAGGGTAAGCTTAAAGGTAAAAGCAAGGGTAAGGGTGAGGGTAAGGGAAAGGGTAAGGGTAAGGGTAAGCTTAAGGGTAAAAGCAAGGGTAAGGGTAAGGGTAAGGGTAAGGGTAAGGGTAAGGGTAAGGGTAAGGGTAAAGGTAAGGGTAAGCCTAAGGGTAAAAGCAAGGGTAAGGGTAAGGGTAAGGGTAAGGGTAAGGGTAAGGGTAAGGGTAAGGGTAAGGGTAAGGGTAAGGGTAAGGGTAAGCTTAAGGGTAAAAGCAAGGGTAAGGGTAAGGGTAAGGGTAAGGGTAAGGGTAAGGGTAAGGGTAAAGGTAAGGGTAAGCCTAAGGGTAAAAGCAAGGGTAAGGGTAAGGGTAAGGGTAAGGGTAAGGGTAAGGGTAAGGGTAAGGGTAAGGGTAAGGGTAAGGGTAAGGGTAAGGGTAAGGGTAAGGGTAAGGGTAAGGGTAAGGGTAAGGGTAAGGGTAAGGGTAAGGGTAAGGGTAAGGGTAAGGGTAAGCTTAAGGGTAAAAGCAAGGGTAAGGGTAAGGGTAAGGGTAAGGGTAAGGGTAAGGGTAAGGGTAAGGGTAAGGGTAAGCTTAAGGGTAAAAGCAAGGGTAAGGGTAAGGGTAAGGGTAAGGGTAAGGGTAAGGGTAAGGGTAAGGGTAAGGGTAAGGGTAAGCTTTAGGGTAAAAACAAGGGTAAGGGTAAGGGTAAGGGTAAGGGTAAGGGTAAGGGTAAGCTTAAGGGTAAAAGCAAGGGTAAGGGTAAAGGTAAGGGTAAGGGTAAGGGTAAGGGTAAGGGTAAGGGTAAGGGTAAGGGTAAGGGTAAGGGTAAGGGTAAAGGTAAGGGTAAGCCTAAGGGTAAATGCAAGGGTAAGGGTAAGGGTAAGGGTAAGGGTAAGGGTAAGTGTAAGGGTAAGGGTAAGGGTAAGGGTAAGGGTAAGGGTAAGCTTAAGGGTAAAAGCAAGGGTAAGGGTAAGGGTAAGGGTAAGGGTAAGGGTAAGGGTAAGGGTAAGGGTAAGGGTAAGGGTAAGGTTAAGCTTAAGGGTAAGGAAAAGGGTAAGGGTAAGGGTAAGCTTAAGGGTAAAAGCAAGGGTAAGGGTAAGGGTAAGGGTAAGGGTAAGGGTAAGCTTAAGGGTAAAAGCAAGGGTAAGGGTAAGGGTAAGGGTAAGGGTAAGGGTAAGGGTAAGCTTAAGGGTAAAAGCAAGGGTAAGGGTAAGGGTAAGGGTAAGGGTAAAGGTAAGGGTAAGCCTAAGGGTAAAAGCAAGGGTAAGGGTAAGGGTAAGGGTAAAGGTAAGGGTAAGGGTAAGGGTAAGGGTAAGGGAAAGGGTAAGGGTAAGGGTAAGGGTAAGGGTAAGGGTGAGGGTAAGGGTAAGGGTAAGGGTAAGCTTAAGGGTAAAAGCAAGGATAAGGGTAAGTGTAAGGGTAAGCCTTACCCTTACCCTTACCCTTACCCTTGCTTTTACCCTTAAGCTTACCCTTACCCTTACCCTTACCCTTACCATTACCCTTACCCTTACCCTTACCCTTACCCTTGCTTTTACCCTTAGGCTTACCCTTACCCTTACCCTTACCCTTACCCTTGCTTTTACCCTTAAGCTTACCCTTACCCTTACCCTTACCCTTACCCTTACCCTTACCCTTACCCTTACCCTTACCCTTACCCTTACCCTTACCCTTGCTTTTACCCTTAGGCTTACCCTTACCTTTACCCTTACCCTTACCCTTACCCTTAACCTTACCCTTACCCTTACCCTTGCTTTTACCCTTAAGCTTACCCTTACCCTTACCCTTACCCTTACCCTTACCCTTACCCTTACCCTTACCCTTACCCTTACCCTTACTTTTACCCTTAAGCTTACCCTTACCCTTACCCTTACCCTTACCCTTACCCTCACCCTTACTTTTACCCTTACCCTTACCCTTGCTTTTACCCTTAAGCTTACCCTTACCCTTACCCTTACCCTTACCCTTACCCTTACCCTTACCCTTACCCTTACCCTTGCTTTTACCCTTAAGCTTACCCTTACCCTTACCCTTACCCTTACCCTTAAGCTTACCCTTACCCTTACCCTTACCCTTACCCTTGCTTTTACCCTTAAGCTTACCCTTACCCTTACCCTTACCCTTACCCTTAAGCTTACCCTTACCCTTACCCTTACCCTTACCCTTACCCTTACCCTTACCCTTACCCTTACCCTTACCCTTACCCTTACCCTTACCCTTACCCTTACCCTTGCTTTTACCCTTAAGCTTACCCTTACCCTTACCCTTACCCTTACCCTTAAGCTTACCCTTACCCTTACCCTTACCCTTACCCTTACCCTTACCCTTGCTTTTACCCTTAAGCTTACCCTTACCCTTACTCTTACCCTTACCCTTAAGCTTACCCTTACCCTTACCCTTACCCTTACCCTTACCCTTACCCTTACCCTTACCCTTACCCTTGCTTTTACCCTTAAGCTTACCCTTACCCTTACCCTTACCCTTACCCTTAAGCTTACCCTTACCCTTACCCTTACCCTTACCCTTACCCTTACCCTTACCCTTACCCTTACCCTTACCCTTACCCTTGCTTTTACCCTTAAGCTTACCCTTACCCTTACCCTTACCCTTACCCTTGCTTTTACCCTTGAGCTTACCCTTACCCTTACCCTTACCCTTACCCTTAAGCTTACCCTTACCCTTACCCTTACCCTTACCCTTACCCTTACCCTTACCCTTACCCTTACCCTTACCCTTACCCTTACCCTTACCCTTGCTTTTACCCTTAAGCTTACCCTTACCCTTACCCTTACCCTTACCCTTACCCTTACCCTTACCCTTACCCTTACCCTTACCCTTACCCTTGCTTTTACCCTTAGGCTTACCCTTACCTTTACCCTTACCCTTACCCTTACCCTTACCCTTACCCTTACCCTTACCCTTACCCTTGCTTTTACCCTTAGGCTTACCCTTACCCTTACCCTTTCCCTTACCCTTACCCTTACCCTTGCTTTTACCTTTAAGCTTACCCTTACCCTTACCCTTACCCTTACCCTTACCCTTGCTTTTACCCTTAGGCTTACCCTTACCCTTACCCTTACCCTTACCCTTGCTTTTACCCTTAAGCTTACCCTTATTCTTACCCTTACCCTTTCCCTTACCCTTACCCTTACCCTTACCCTTACCCTTACCCTTACCCTTACCCTTACCTTTACCCTTACCCTTACCCTTACCCTTACCCTTACCCTTACCCTTACCCTTGCTTTTACCCTTAAGCTTAACCTTACCCTTACCCTTACCCTTACCCTTACCCTTACCCTTACCCTTACCCTTACCCTCACCCTTGCTTTTACCCTTAAGCTTACCCTTACCCTTACCCTTACCCTTACCCTTACCCTTACCCTTACCCTTGCTTTTACCCTTAAGCTTACCCTTACCCTTACCCTTACCCTTACCCTTGCTTTTACCCTTAGGCTTACCCTTACCCTTACCCTTACCCTTACCCTTGCTTTTACCCTTAAGCTTACCCTTACCCTTACCCTTACCCTTACTCTTACCCTTACCCTTACCCTTACCCTTGCTTTTACCCTTAGGCTTACCCTTACCTTTACCCTTACCCTTACCCTTACCCTTACCCTTACCCTTACCCTTACCCTTACCCTTACCCTTACCCTTGCTTTTACCCTTAAGCTTACCCTTACCCTTACCCTTACCCTTACCCTTACCCTTACCCTTACCCTTACCCTTACCCTTACCCTTACCCTTGCTTTTACCCTTAAGCTTACCCTTACCCTTACCCTTACCCTTACCCTTACCCTTACCCTTACCCTTACCCTTACCCTTACCCTTACCCTTACCCTTACCCTTGCTTTTACCCTTAAGCTTACCCTTACCCTTACCCTTACCCTTACCCTTAAGCTTACCCTTACCCTTACCCTTACCCTTACCCTTACCCTTACCCTTACCCTTACCCTTACCCTTGCTTTTACCCTTAAGCTTACCCTTACCCTTACCCTTACCCTTACCCTTGCTTTTACCCTTACCCTTATCCTTACCCTTAAGCTTACCCTTTCCCTTACCCTTACCCTTACCATTTCCCTTACCCTTACCCTTACCCTTACCCTTACCCTTACCCTTGCTTTTACCCTTAAGCTTACCCTTACCCTTACCCTTACCCTTACCCCTACCCTTACCCTTGCTTTTACCCTTAGGCTTACCCTTACCTTTACCCTTACCCTTACCCTTACCCTTACCCTTACCCTTACCCTTACCCTTACCCTTACCCTTGCTTTTACCCTTAAGCTTACCCTTACCCTTACCCTTACCCTTACCCTTACCCTTACCCTTACCCTTACCCTTACCCTTACCCTCACCCTTGCTTTTACCCTTAAGCTTACCCTTACCCTTACCCTTACCCTTACCCTTACCCTTACCCTTACCCTTACCCTTACCCTTACCCTTACCCTTACCCTAACCCTTACCCTTACCCTTACCCTTACCCTTGCTTTTACCCTTTAGCTTACCCTTACCCTTACCCTTACCCTTACCCTTACCCTTACCCTTACCCTTACCCTTACCCTTACCCTTACCCTTACCCTTACCCTTGCTTTTACCCTTAGGCTTAATCTTACCTTTACCCTTACCCTTACCCTTACCCTTACCCTTACCCTTACCCTAACCCTTG
>CAUEHS010000779.1:0-22781 GCA_958510865.1 Myrrha octodecimguttata
TAAGCTCACCCTTACCCTTACCCTTACCCTTACCCTTACCCTTACCCTTACACTTACTCTTAGCCTTACCTGTGCTTTTACCCTTAAGCTTACCCTTACCCTTACCCTTACCCTTACCCTTAAGCTTACCCTTACTCTTACCCTTACCCTTACCCTTACCCTTACCCTTACCCTTGCTTTTACCTTAAGCTTACCCTTACCCTTACCCTTACCCTTACCCTTACCCTTGCTTTTACCCTTAAGCTTACCCTTACCCTCACCCTTACCCTTACCCTTAAGCTTACCCTTACCCTTACCCTTACCCTTACCCTTACCCTTACCCTTACCCTTACCCTTACCCTTACCCTTACCCTTACCCTTACCCTTACCCTTGCTTTTACCCTTAAGCTTACCCTTACCCTTACCCTTACCCTTACCCTTACCCTTACCCTTACCCTTACCCTTACCCTTACCCTTACCCTTACCCTCACCCTTACCCTTACCCTTACCCTTACCCTTGCTTTTACCCTTAGGCTTACCCTTACCTTTACCCTTACCATTACCCTTACCCTTACCCTTACCCTTACCCTTACCCTTACCCTTACCCTTGCTTTTACCCTTAAGCTTACCCTTACCCTTACCCTTACCCTTACCCTTACCCTTACCCTTACCCTTACCCTTACCCTTACCCTAACCCTTACCCTTACCCTTACCCTTACCCTTACCCTTACCCTTACCCTTACCCTTACCCTTGATTTTACCCTTAAGCTTACCCTTACCCTTACTCTTACCCCTACCCTTACCCTTACCCTTACCCTTACCCTTACCCTTGCTTTTACCCTTAGGCTTACCCTCACCTTTACCCTTACCCTTACCCTTACCCTTACCCTTACCCTTACCCTTACCCTTGCTTTTACCCTTAAGCTTACCCTTACCCTTACCCTTACCCTTACCCTTAGCCTTACCCTTACCCTTGCTTTTACCCTTAAGCTTACCCTTACCCTTACCCTTACCCTTGCTTTTACCCTTAGGCTTACCCTTACCCTTACCCTTACCCTTACCCTTAAGCTTACCCTTAAGCTTACCCTTACCCTTACCCTTACCCTTACCCTTACCCTTACCCTTACCCTTACCCTTACCTTACCCTTACCCTTACCCTTACCCTTACCTTTACCCTTACCCTTACCCTTGCTTTTACCCTTAAGCTTACCCTTACCCTTACCCTTACCCTTACCCTTACCCTTACCCTTACCCTTACCCTTACCCTTACCCTTACCCTTACCCTTACCCTTACTTAGGGTAAGGGTAAGGGTAAGCTTAAGGGTAAAAGCAAGGGTAAGGGTAAGGGTAAGGGTAAAGGTAAGGGTAAGGGTAAGGGTAAGGGTAAGGGTAAGGGTAAGGGTAAGCTTAAGGGTAAGGGTAAGGGTAAGGGTAAGGGTAAGCTTAAGGGTAAAAGCAAGGGTAAGGGTAAGGGTAAGTGTAAGGGTAAGGGTAAGCTTAAGGGTAAGGGTAAGGGTAAGGGTAAGGGTAAGGGTAAGCTTAAGGGTAAAAGCAAGGGTAAGGTTAAGGGTAAGGGTAAGGGTAAGGGTAAGGGTAAGGGTAAGCTTAAGGGTAAGGGTAAGGGTAAGGGTAAGGGTAAGCTTAAGGGTAAAAGCAAGGGTAAGGGTAAGGGTAAGGGTAAGGTTAAGGGTAAGGGTAAGGGTAAGGGTAAGGGTAAGGGTAAGGGTAAGGGTAAGCTTAAGGGTAAGGGTAAGGGTAAGGGTAAGCTTAAGGGTAAAAGCAAGGGTAAGGGTAAGGGTAAGGGTAAGGGTAAGGGTAAGCTTAAGGGTAAAAGCAAGGGTAAGGGTAAGGGTAAGGGTAAGGGTAAGGGTAAGGGTAAGGGTAAGGGTAAGGGTAAGGGTAAGGGTAAGGGTAAGGGTAAGGGTAAGGGTAAGGGTAAGCTTAAGGGTAAAAGCAAGGGTAAGGGTAAGGGTAAGGGTAAGGGTAAGGGTAAAGGTAAGGGTAAGCCTAAGGGTAAAAGCAAGGGTAAGGGTAAGGGTAAGGGTAAGGGTAAGGGTAAGGGTAAGGGTAAGCTTAAGGGTAAAAGCAAGGGTAAGGGTAAGGGTAAGGGTAAGGGTAAGGGTAAGGGTAAGGGTAAGGGTAAGGGTAAGCTTAAGGGTAAAAGCAAGGGTAAGGGTAAGGGTAAGGGTAAGGGTAAGGGTAAGGGTAAGGGTAAGGGTAAGGGTAAGGGTAAGGGTAAGGGTAAGGGTAAGGGTAAGGGTAAGGGTAAGGGTAAGGGTAAGCTTAAGGGTAAAAGCAAAGGTAAGGGTAAGGGTAAGGGTAAGGGTAAGGGTTAGGGTAAGGGTAAAGGTAAGGGTAAGCCTAAGGGTAAAAGCAAGGGTAAGGGTAAGGGTAAGGGTAAGGGTAAGGGTAAGGGTAAGGGTAAGGGTAAGGGTAAGGGTAAGGGTAAGGGTAAGGGTAAGGGTAAGGGTAAGAGTAAGGGTAAGGGTAAGGGTAAGCTTAAGGGTAAAAGCAAGGGTAAGGGTAAGGGTAAGGGTAGAGGTAAGCCTAAGGGTAAAAGCAAGGGTAAGGGTAAGGTTAAGGGTAAGGGTAAGGGTAAGCTTAAGGGTAAAACCAAGGGTAAGGGTAAGGGTAAGGGTAAGGGTAAGGGTAAGCTTAAGGGTAAAAGCAAGGGTAAGGGTAAGGGTGAGGGTAAGGGTAAGGGTAAGGGTAAGGGTAAGGGTAAATGTAAGGGTAAGCCTAAGAGTAAAAGCAAGGGTAAGGGTAAGGGTAAGGGTAAGGGTAAGGGTAAGGGTAAGGGTAAGGGTAAGGGTAAGCTTAAGGTTAAAAGCAAGGGTAAGGATAAGGGTAAGGGTAAGGGTAAGGGTAAGGGTAAGGGTAAGGGTAAGGGTAAGGGTAAGCTTAAGGGTAAAAGCAAGGGTAAGGGTAAGGGTAAGGGTAAGGGTAAGGGTAAGGGTAAGGGTAAGGGTAAGGGTAAGGGTAAGGGTAAGGGTAAGGGTAAGGGTAAGGGTAAGGGTAAGGGTAAGGGTAAGGGTAAGGGTAAGGGTAAGCTTAAGGGTAAAAGCAGGGATAAGGGTTAGGGTAAGGGTAAGGGTAAGGGTAAGGGTAAGGGTAAGGGTAAGCTTAAGGGTAAAAGCAAGGGTAAGGGTAAGGGTAAGGGTAAGGGTAAGGGTAAGGGTGAGGGTAAAGGTAAGGGTAAGCCTAAGGGTAAAAGCAAGGGTAAGGGTAAGGGTAAGCGTAAGGGTAAGGGTAAGGGTAAGGGTAAGGGTAAGGGTAAGGGTAAGGGTAAGGGTAAGGGTAAGGGTAAGGGTAAGCTTAAGGGTATAAGCAAGGGTAAGGGTAAGGGTAAGGGTGAGGGTAAGGGTAAGGGTAAGGGTAAGGGTAAGGGTAAGCTTAAGGGTAAAAGCAAGGGTAAGGGTAAGGGTAAGGGTAAGGGTAAGGGTAAGGGTAAGGGTAAGCTTAAGGGTAAAAGCAAGGGTAAGGGTAAGGGTAAGGGTAAGGGTAAGGGTAAGGGTAAGGGTAAAGGTAAGGGTAAGGGTAAGGGTAAAGGTAAGGTTAAGCCTAAGGGTAAAAGCAAGGGTAAGGGTAAGGGTAAGGGTAAGGGTGAGGGTAAGGGTAAGGGTAAGGGTAAGGGTAAGGGTAAGGGTAAGGGTAAGGGTAAGGGTAAGGGTAAGGGTAAGGGTAAGGGTAAGCTTAAGGGTAAAAGCAAGGGTAAGGGTAAGGGTAAGGGTAAGGGTATGGGTAAGGGTAAGGGTAAGGGTAAGCTTAAGGGTAAAAGCAAGGGTAAGGGTAAGGGTAAGGGTGAAGGTAAGGGTAAGGGTAAGGGTAAGGGTAAGGGTAAAGGTAAGGGTAAGCCTAAGGGTCAAAGCAAGGGTAAGGGTAAAGGTAAGGGTAAGGGTAAGGGTAAGGGTAAGGGTAAGGGTAAGGGTAAGCTTAAGGGTAAAAGCAAGGGTAAGGGTAAGGGTAAGGGTAAGGGTAAGGGTAAGAGTAAGGGTAAGGGTAAGGGTAAGGGTAAGGGTAAGGGTAAGCTTAAGGGTAAGGGTAAGGGTAAGGGTAAGGGTAAGCCTAAGGGTAAAAGCAAGGGTAAGTGTAAGGGTAAGGGTAAGGGTAAGGGTAAGCTTACCCTTACCCTTACCCTTACCCTTACCCTTACCCTTACCCTTACCCTTACCCTTACCCTTACCCTTGCTTTTACCCTTAAGCTTACCCTTACCCTTACCCTTACCCTTACCCTTACCCTTACCCTTACCCTTACCCTTGCTTTTACCATTAGGCTTACCCTTACCTTTACCCTTACCCTTACCCTTACCCTAACCCTTACCCTTGCTTTTACCCTTAAGCTTACCCTTACCCTTACCCTTACCCTTACCCTTACCCTTACCCTTACCCTTACCCTTGCTTTTACCCTTAAGCTTACCCTTACCCTTACCCTTACCCTTACCCTTACCCTTGCTTTTACCCTTAGGCTTACCCTTACCCCTACCCTTACCCTTACCCTTGCTTTTACCCTTAAGCTTACCCTTACCCTTACCCTTACCCTTACCCTTACCCTTACCCTTACCCTTACCCTTACCCTTACCCTTACCCTTACCCTTACCCTTACCCTTACCCTTACCCTTACCCTTACCCTTACCCTTACCCTTACCCTTACCCTTACCCTTACCCTTACCCTTACCCTTACCCTTACCCTTACCCTTACCCTTACCCTTGCTTTTACCCTTAGGCTTACCCTTACCTTTACCCTTACCCTTACCCTTACCCTTACCCTTACCCTTGCTTTTACCCTTAAGCTTACCCTTACCCTTACCCTTACCCTTACCCTTACCCTTACCCTTACCCTTGCTTTTACCCTTAAGCTTACCCTTACCCTTACCCTTACCCTTACCCTTACCCTTACCCTTACCCTTACCCTTACCCTTACCCTCACCCTTGCTTTTACCCTTAAGCTTACCCTTACCTTTACCCTTACCCTTACCCTTACCCTTACCCTTGCTTTTACCCTTAAGCTTACCCTTACCCTTACCCTTACCCTTACCCTTACCCTTGCTTTTACCCTTAGGCTTACCCTTACCCTTACCCTTACCCTTACCCTTGCTTTTACCCTTAAGCTTACCCTTACCCTTACCCTTACCCTTACTCTTACCCTTACCCTTACCCTTACCCTTACCCTTGCTTTTACCCTAAGGCTTACCCTTACCTTTACCCTTACCCTTACCCTTACCCTTACCCTTGCTTTTACCCTTAGGCTTACCCTTACCTTTACCCTTACCCTTACCCTTACCCTTACCCTTACCCTTGCTTTTACCCTTAAGCTTACCCTTACCCTTACCCTTACCCTTACCCTTACCCTTACCCTTACCCTTGCTTTTACCCTTAAGCTTACCCTTACCCTTACCCTTACCCTTACCCTTACCCTTACCCTTACCCTTACCCTTACCCTTACCCTCACCCTTGCTTTTACCCTTAAGCTTACCCTTACCCTTACCCTTACCCTTACCCTTACCCTTACCCTTGCTTTTACCCTTAAGCTTACCCTTACCCTTACCCTTACCCTTACCCTTACCCTTGCTTTTACCCTTAGGCTTACCCTTACCCTTACCCTTACCCTTACCCTTGCTTTTACCCTTAAGCTTACCCTTACCCTTACCCTTACCCTTACTCTTACCCTTACCCTTACCCTTACCCTTACCCTTGCTTTTACCCTTAGGCTTACCCTTACCTTTACCCTTACCCTTACCCTTACCCTTACCCTTACCCTTACCCTTACCCTTACCCTTACCCTTACCCTTGCTTTTACCCTTAAGCTTACCCTTACCCTTACCCTTACCCTTACCCTTACCCTTACCCTTACCCTTACCCTTACCCTTACCCTTACCCTTGCTTTTACCCTTAAGCTCACCCTTACCCTTACCCTTACCCTTACCCTTACCCTTACCCTTACTCTTACCCTTACCCTTGCTTTTACCCTTAAGCTTACCCTTACCCTTACCCTTACCCTTACCCTTAAGCTTACCCTTACTCTTACCCATACCCTTACCCTTACCCTTACCCTTACCCTTACCCTTGCTTTTACCCTTAAGCTTACCCTTACCCTTACCCTTACCCTTACCCTTACCCTTGCTTTTACCCTTAAGCTTACCCTTACCCTCACCCTTACCCTTACCCTTAAGCTTACCCTTACCCTTACCCTTACCCTTTCCCTTACCCTTACCCTTACCCTTACCCTTGCTTTTACCCTTAAGCTTACCCTTACCCTTACCCTTACCCTTACCCTTACCCTTACCCTTACCCTTACCCTTACCCTTACCCTTACCCTTACCCTTACCCTTACCCTTACCCTTACCTTTACCCTTACCCTTACCCTTACCCTTGCTTTTACCCTTAGGCTTACCCTTACCTTTACCCTTACCATTACCCTTACCCTTACCCTTACCCTTACCCTTACCCTTACCCTTACCCTTACCCTTACCCTTACCCGTAAGGGTAAGGGTAAGGGTGAGGGTAAGGGTAAGGGTAAGCTTAAGGGTAAAAGCAAGGGTAACCTTGCTTTTACCCTTAAGCTTACCCTCACCCTTACCCTTACCCTTACCCTTACCCTTACCCTTACCCTTGCTTTTACCCTTAAGCTTACCCTTACCCTTACTCTTACCCCTACCCTTACCCTTACCCTTACCCTTACCCTTACCCTCACCCTTACCCTTGCTTTTACCCTTAGGCTTACCCTCACCTTTACCCTTACCCTTACCCTTACCCTTACCCTTACCCTTACCCTTACCCTTGCTTTTACCCTTAAGCTTACCCTTACCCTTACCCTTACCCTTACCCTTAGCCTTACCCTTACCCTTGCTTTTACCCTTAAGCTTACCCTTACCCTTACCCTTACCCTTACCCTTACCCTTGCTTTTACCCTTAGGCTTACCCTTACCCTTACCCTTACCCTTACCCTTAAGCTTACCCTTACCCTTACCCTTACCCTTACCCTTACCCTTACCCTTACCCTTACCCTTACCCTTACCCTTACACTTACCCTTACCCTTGCTTTTACCCTTAAGGTTACCCTTACCCTTACCCTTACCCTTACCCTTACCCTTACCCTTACCCTTACCCTTACCCTTACCCTTACCCTTACCCTTACCCTTACCCTTACACTTACCCTTACCCTTACCCTTACCCTTACTTAGGGTAAGGGTAAGGGTAAGCTTAAGGGTAAAAGCAAGGGTAAGGGTAAGGGTAAGGGTAAGGGTAAGGGTAAGGGTAAGGGTAAGGGTAAGCTTAAGGGTAAGGGTAAGGGTAAGGGTAAGGGTAAGCTTAAGGGTAAAAGCAAGGGTAAGGGTAAGGGTAAGGGTAAGGGTAAGGGTAAGCTTAAGGGTAAGGGTAAGGGTAAGGGTAAGGGTAAGCTTAAGGGTAAAAGCAAGGGTAAGGTTAAGGGTAAGGGTAAGGGTAAGGGTAAGGGTAAGGGTAAGCTTAAGGGTAAGGGTAAGGGTAAGGGTAAGGGTAAGCTTAAGGGTAAAAGCAAGGGTAAGGGTAAGGGTAAGGGTAAGGTTAAGGGTAAGGGTAAGGGTAAGGGTAAGGGTAAGGGTAAGGGTAAGCTTAAGGGTAAGGGTAAGGGTAAGGGTAAGCTTAAGGGTAAAAGCAAGGGTAAGGGTAAGGGTAAGGGTAAGGGTAAGGGTAAGCTTAAGGGTAAAAGCAAGGGTAAGGGTAAGGGTAAGGGTAAGGGTAAGGGTAAGGGTAAGGGTAAGGGTAAGGGTAAGGGTAAGGATAAGGGTAAGCTTAAGGGTAAGGGTAAGGGTAAGGGTAAGCTTAAGGGTAAAAGCAAGGGTAAGGGTAAGGGTAAGGGTAAGGGTAAGGGTAAGGGTAAAGGTAAGGGTAAGCCTAAGGGTAAAAGCAAGGGTAAGGGTAAGGGTAAGGGTAAGGGTAAGGGTAAGGGTAAGGGTAAGGGTAAGGGTAAGGGTAAGCTTAAGGGTAAAAGCAAGGGTAAGGGTAAGGGTAAGGGTAAGGGTAAGGGTAAGGGTAAGGGTAAGGGTAAGGGTAAGGGTAAGGGTAAGCTTAAGGGTAAAAGCAAGGGTAAGGGTAAGGGTAAGGGTAAGGGTAAGGGTAAGGGTAAGGGTAAGGGTAAGGGTAAGGGTAAGGGTAAGGGTAAGGGTAAGGGTAAGGGTAAGTGTAAGGGTAAGCTTAAGGGTAAAAGCAAGGGTAAGGGTAAGGGTAAGGGTAAGGGTAAGGGTTAGGGTAAGGGTAAAGGTAAGGGTAAGCCTAAGGGTGAAAGCAAGGGTAAGGGTAAGGGTAAGGGTAAGGGTAAGGGTAAGGGTAAGGGTAAGGGTAAGGGTAAGAGTAAGGGTAAGGGTAAGGGTAAGCTTAAGGGTAAAAGCAAGGGTAAGGGTAAAGGTAAGGGTAAGGGTAAGCCTAAGGGTAAAAGCAAGGGTAAGGGTAAGGTTAAGGGTAAGGGTAAGGGTAAGCTTAAGGGTAAAACCAAGGGTAAGGGTAAGGGTAAGGGTAAGGGTAAGGGTAAGCTTAAGGGTAAAAGCAAGGGTAAGGGTAAGGGTGAGGGTAAGGGTAAGGGTAAGGGTAAGGGTAAAGGTAAGGGTAAGCCT
Organism: Myrrha octodecimguttata; assembly: GCA_958510865.1. Taxonomy (NCBI): domain Eukaryota; kingdom Metazoa; phylum Arthropoda; class Insecta; order Coleoptera; family Coccinellidae; genus Myrrha; species Myrrha octodecimguttata. The sequence continues at coordinate 8,568 of CAUEHS010000779.1, forward strand.
AAGAGTAAAAGCAAGGGTAAGGGTAAGGGTAAGGGTAAGGGTAAGGGTAAGGGTAAGGGTAAGGGTAAGGGTAAGCTTAAGGGTAAAAGCAAGGGTAAGGATAAGGGTAAGGGTAAGGGTAAGGGTAAGGGTAAGTGTAAGGGTAAGGGTAAGGGTAAGCTCAAGGGTAAAAGCAAGGGTAAGGGTAAGGGTAAGGGTAAGGGTAAGGGTAAGGGTAAGGGTAAGGGTAAGGGTAAGGGTAAGCTTAAGGGTAAAAGCAAGGATAAGGGTTAGGGTAAGGGTAAGGGTAAGGGTAAGGGTAAGGGTAAGCTTAAGGGTAAAAGCAAGGGTAAGGGTAAGGGTAAGGGTAAGGGAAGGGTAAGGGTAAGGGTAAGGGTAAGGGTAAGGGTAAAGGTAAGGGTAAGCCTAAGGGTAAAAGCAAGGGTAAGGGTAAGGGTAAGGGTAAGGGTAAGGGTAAGGGTAAGGGTAAGGGTAAGGGTAAGGGTAAGGGTAAGCTTAAGGGTATAAGCAAGGGTAAGGGTAAGGGTAAGGGTGAGGGTAAGGGTAAGGGTAAGGGTAAGGGTAAGGGTAAGCTTAAGGGTAAAAGCAAGGGTAAGGGTAAGGGTAAGGGTAAGGGTAAGGGTAAGGGTAAGGGTAAGCTTAAGGGTAAAAGCAAGGGTAAGGGTAAGGGTAAGGGTAAGGGTAAGGGTAAGGGTGAGGGTAAGGGTAAGGGTAAGGGTAAAGGTAAGGTTAAGCCTAAGGGTAAAAGCAAGGGTAAGGGTAAGGGTAAGGGTAAGGGTAAGGGTAAGGGTAAGGGTAAGGGTAAGGGTAAGGGTAAGGGTAAGGGTAAGGGTAAGCTTAAGGGTAAAAGCAAGGGTGAGGGTAAGGGTAAGGGTAAGGGTAAGGGGAAGGGTAAGGGTAAGCTTAAGGGTAAAAGCAAGGGTAAGGGTAAGGGTAAGGGTAAAGGTAAGGGTGAGGGTAAGGGTAAGGGTAAGGGTAAAGGTAATGGTTAGCCTAAGGGTCAAAGCAAGGGTAAGGGTAAAGATAAGGGTAAGGGTAAGGGTAAGGGTAAGGGTAAGGGTAAGGGTAAGGGTAAGCTTAAGGGTAAAAGCAAGGGTAAGGGTAAGGGTAAGGGTAAGGGTAAGGGTAAGGGTAAGGGTAAGGGTAAGGGTAAGGGTAAGGGTAAGCTTAAGGGTAAGGGTAAGGGTAAGGGTAAGGGTAAGCCTAAGGGTAAGTGTAAGGGTAAGGGTAAGGGTAAGGGTAAGCTTACCCCTACCCTTACCCTTACCCTTACCCTTACCCTTGCTTTTACCCTTAAGCTTACCCTAACCCTTACCCTTACCCTTACCCTTACCCTTACCCTTACCCTTATCCTTACCCTTGCTTTTACCCTTAAGCTTACCCTTACCCTAACCCTTACCCTTACCCTTACCCTTACCCTTACCCTTACCCTTACCCTTGCTTTTACTCTTAGGCTTACCCTTACCTTCACCCTTACCCTTACCCTTACCCTTACCCTCACCCTTACCCTTACCCTTGCTTTTACCCTTAAGCTTACCCTTACCCTTACCCTTACCCTTACCCTTACCCTTGCTTTTACCCTTAAGCTTACCCTTACCCTTACCCTTAACCTTACCCTTACCCTTGCTTTTACCCTTAGGCTTACCCTTACCCTTACCCTTACCCTTACCCTTGCTTTTACCCTTAAGCTTACCCTTACCCTTACCCTTACTCTTACCCTTACCCTTACCCTTACCCTTACCCTTACCCTTACCCTTACCCTTACCCTTACCCTTACCCTTGCTTTTACCCTTAGGCTTACCCTTACCTTTACCCTTACCCTAACCCTTACCCTTACCCTTACCCTTACCCTTACCCTTACCCTTGCTTTTACCCTTAAGCTTACCCTTACCCTTACCCTTACCCTTAAAGGGTAAGGGTAAGGGTAAGGGTAAGGGTAAGGGTAAGGTTAAGGGTAAGGGTAAGCTTAAGGGTAAGGGTAAGGGTAAAGGTAAGGGTAAGCCTAAGGGTAAAAGCAAGGGTAAGGGTAAGGCTAAGGGTAAGGGTAAGGGTAAGCTTAAGGGTAAAAGCAAGGGTAAGGGTAAGGCTAAGGGTAAGGGTAAGGGTAAGGGTAAGGGTAAGCTTAAGGGTAAAAGCAAGGGTAAGGGTAAGGGTAAGGGTAAGGGTAAGGGTAAGGGTAAGGGTAAAGGTGAGGGTAAGCCTAAGGGTAAAAGCAAGGGTAAGGGTAAGGGTAAGGGTAAGGGTAAGGGTAAGGGTAAGGGTAAGGGTAGGGGTAAGAGTAAGGGTAAGGGTAAGCTTAAGGGTAAAAGCAAGGGTAAGGGTAAGGGTAAGGGTAAGGGTAAGGGTAAGGGTAAGGGTAAGGGTAAGGGTAAGGGTAAGGGTAAGGGTAAGGGTAAGGGTAAGGGTAAGCTTAAGGGTAAAAGCAAGGGTAAGGGTAAGGGTAAGGGTAAGGGTATGGGTAAGGGTAATGGTAAGGGTAAAGGTAAGGGTAAGCCTAAGGGTAAAAGCAAGGGTAAGGGTAAGGGTAAGGGTAAGGGTAAGGGTAAGGGTAAGGGTAAGGGTGAGGGTAAGGGTAAGGGTAAGGGTAAGGGTAAGGGTAAGGGTAAGCTTAAGGGTAAAAGCAAGGGTCAGGGTAAGGGTAAGGGTAAGGGTAAGGGTAAGGGTAAGGGTAAGGGTAAGCTTAAGGGTAAGGGTAAGGGTAAGGGTAAGGTTAAGGGTAAGGGTAAGCTTAAGGGTAAGAGTAAGGGTAAGGGTATGGGTAAGGGTAAGGGTAAGGGTAAGGGTAAGGGTAAGGGTAAGGGTAAGGGTAAGCTTAAGGGTAAAAGCAAGGGTAAGGGTAAGGGTAAGGGTAAGGGTAAGGGTAAGGGTAAGGGTAAGGGTAAGGGTAAGGGTAAGGGTAAAGGTAAGGTTAAGCCTAAGGGTAAAAGCAAGGGTAAGGGTAAGGGTAAGGGTAAGGGTAAGGGTAAGGGTAAGGGTAAGGGTAAGGGTAAGGGTAAGGGTAAGGGTAAGGGTAAGCTTAAGGGTAAAAGCAAGGGTAAGGGTAAGGGTAAGGGTTAGGGTAAGGGTAAGGGTAAGGGTAAGCTTAAGGGTAAAAGCAAGGGTAAGGGTAAGGGTAAGGGTGAAGGTAAGGGTAAGGGTAAGGGTAAGGGTAAGGGTAAAGGTAAGGGTAAGCCTAAGGGTCAAAGCAAGGGTAAGGGTAAAGGTAAGGGTAAGGGTAAGGGTAAGGGTAAGGGTAAGGGTAAGCTTAAGGGTAAAAGCAAGGGTAAGGGTAAGGGTAAGGGTAAGGGTAAGGGTAAGGGTAAGGGTAAGGGTAAGGGTAAGGGTAAGCTTAAGGGTAAGGGTAAGGGTAAGGGTAAGGGTAAGCCTAAGGGTAAAAGCAAGGGTAAGTGTAAGGGTAAGGGTAAGGGTAAGGGTAAGCTTACCCTTACCCTTACCCTTACCCTTACCCTTACCCTCACCCTTACCCTTACCCTTACCCTTACCCTTGCTTTTACCCTTAAGCTTACCCTTACCCTTACCCTTACCCTTACCCTTACCCTTACCCTTACCCTTACCCTTACCCTTGCTTTTACCCTTAGGCTTACCCTTACCTTCACCCTTACCCTTACCCTTACCCTTACCCTTGCTTTTACCCTTAAGCTTACCCTTACCCTTACCCTTACCCTTACCCTTACCCTTACCCTTACCCTTGCTTTTACCCTTAAGCTTACCCTTACCCTTACCCTTACCCTTACCCTTACCCTTGCTTTTACCCTTAGGCTTACCCTTACCCCTACCCTTACCCTTACCCCTACCCTTACCCTTACCCTTGCTTTTACCCTTAAGCTCACCCTTACCCTTACCCTTACCCTTACCCTTACCCTTACCCTTACCCTTACCCTTACCCTTACACTTACCCTTACCCTTACCCTTACCCTTACCCTTAAACTTACCCTTACCCTTACCCTTACCCTTACCCTTACCCTTACCCTTACCCTTACCCTTGCTTTTACGCTTAGGCTTACCCTTACCTTTACCCTTACCCTTACCCTTACCCTTACCCTTACCCTTGCTTTTACCCTTAAGCTTACCCTTACCCTTACCCTTACCCTTACCCTTACCCTTACCCTTACCCTTACCCTTACCCTTACCCTTACCCTTGCTTTTACCCTTAAGCTTACCCTTACACTTACCCTTACCCTTACCCTTACCCTTACCCTTCCCCCTACCCTTACCCTTACCCTTACCCTTACCCTTACCCTTACCCTTACCCTTACCCTTACCCTTACCCTCACCCTTGCTTTTACCCTTAAGCTTACCCTTACCCTTACCCTTACCCTTACCCTTACCCTTACCCTTACCCTTGCTTTTACCCTTAAGCTTACCCTTACCCTTACCCTTACCCTTACCCTTACCCTTGCTTTTACCCTTAGGCTTACCCTTACCCTTACCCTTACCCTTACCCTTGCTTTTACCCTTAAGCTTACCCTTACCCTTACCCTTACCCTTACTCTTACCCTTACCCTTACCCTTACCCTTACCCTTGCTTTTACCCTTAGGCTTACCCTTACCTTTACCCTTACCCTTACCCTTACCCTTACCCTTACCCTTACCCTTACCCTTACCCTTACCCTTACCCTTGCTTTTACCCTTAAGCTTACCCTTACCCTTACCCTTACCCTTACCCTTACCCTTACCCTTACCCTTACCCTTACCCTTACCCTTACCCTTGCTTTTACCCTTAAGCTCACCCTTACCCTTACCCTTACCCTTACCCTTACCCTTACCCTTACTCTTACCCTTACCCTTGCTTTTACCCTTAAGCTTACCCTTACCCTTACCCTTACCCTTACCCTTAAGCTTACCCTTACTCTTACCCTTACCCTTACCCTTACCCTTACCCTTACCCTTACCCTTGCTTTTACCCTTAAGCTTACCCTTACCCTTACCCTTACCCTTACCCTTGCTTTTACCCTTAAGCTTACCCTTACCCTCACCCTTACCCTTACCCTTAAGCTTACCCCTACCCTTACCCTTACCCTTACCCTTACCCTTACCCTTACCCTTGCTTTTACCCTTAAGCTTACCCTTACCCTTACCCTTACCCTTACCCTTACCCTTACCCTTACCCTTACCCTTACCCTTACCCTTACCCTTACCCTTACCCTTACCCTTACCCTTACCCTTACCCTTACCCTTACCCTTACCCTTACCCTTGCTTTTACCCTTAGGCTTACCCTTACCTTTACCCTTACCATTACCCTTACCCTTACCCTTACCCTTACCCTTACCCTTACCCTTACCCTTGCTTTTACCCTTAAGCTTACCCTTACCCTTACCCTTACCCTTACCCTTACCCTTACCCTTACCCTTACCCTTACCCTTACCCTTACCCTTACCCTTACCCTTACCCTTACCCTTACCCTTACCCTTACCCTTACCCTTACCCTTACCCTTACCCTTACCCTTACCCTTACCCTTACACTTACCCTTACCCTTACCCTTGCTTTTACCCTTAAGCTTACCCTTACCCTTACCCTAAGTAAGGGTAAGGGTAAGGGTAAGGGTAAGGGTAAGGGTAAGGGTAAGGGTAAGGGTAAGGGTAAGCTTAAGGGTAAAAGCAAGGGTAAGGGTAAGGGTAAGGGTAAGGGTAAGGGTAAGGGTAAGGGTAAGGGTAAGGGTAAGGGTAAGGGTAAGGGTAAGCTTAAGGGTAAGGGTAAGGGTAAGGGTAAGGGTAAGCCTAAGGGTAAAAGCAAGGGTAAGGGTAAGGGTAAGGGTAAGGGTAAGGGTAAGCTTAAGGGTAAAAGCAAGGGTAAGGGTAAGGCTAAGGGTAAGGGTAAGGGTAAGGGTAAGGGTAAGCTTAAGGGTAAAAGCAAGGGTAAGGGTAAGGGTAAGGGTAAGGGTAAGGGTAAGGGTAAGGGTAAAGGTGAGGGTAAGCCTAAGGGTAAAAGCAAGGGTAAGGGTAAGGGTAAGGGTAAGGGTAAGGGTAGGGGTAAGAGTAAGGGTAAGGGTAAGCTTAAGGGTAAAAGCAAGGGTAAGGGTAAGGGTAAGGGTAAGGGTAAGGGTAAGGGTAAGCTTAAGGGTAAAAGCAAGGGTAAGGGTAAGGGTAAGGGTAAGGGTGAGGGTAAGGGTAAGGGTAAGCTTAAGGGTAAAAGCAAGGGTAACCTTGCTTTTACCCTTAAGCTTTCCCTTACCCTTACCCTTACCCTTACCCTTACTTAGGGTAAGGGTAAGGGTAAGCTTAAGGGTAAAAGCAAGGGTAAGGGTAAGGGTAAGGGTAAGGGTAAGGGTAAGGGTAAGGGTAAGGGTAAGCTTAAGGGTAAGGGTAAGGGTAAGGGTAAGGGTAAGCTTAAGGGTAAAAGCAAGGGTAAGGGTAAGGGTAAGGGTAAGGGTAAGGGTAAGCTTAAGGGTAAGGGTAAGGGTAAGGGTAAGGGTAAGCTTAAGGGTAAAAGCAAGGGTAAGGTTAAGGGTAAGGGTAAGGGTAAGGGTAAGCTTAAGGGTAAGGGTAAGGGTAAGGGAAAGGGTAAGCTAAAGGGTAAAAGCAAGGGTAAGGGTAAGGGTAAGGGTAAGGTTAAGGGTAAGGGTAAGGGTAAGGGTAAGGGTAAGGGTAAGGGTAAGGGTAAGCTTAAGGGTAAGGGTAAGGGTAAGGGTAAGCTTAAGGGTAAAAGCAAGGGTAAGGGTAAGGGTAAGGGTAAGGGTAAGGGTGAGCTTAAGGGTAAAAGCAAGGGTAAGGGTAAGGGTAAGGGTAAGGGTAAGGGTAAGGGTAAGGGTAAGGGTAAGGGTAAGGGTAAGGGTAAGGGTAAGGGTAAGTGTAAGCTTAAGGGTAAAAGCAAGGGTAAGGGTAAGGGTAAGGGTAAGGGTAAGGGTAAAGGTAAGGGTAAGCCTAAGGGTAAAAGCAAGGGTAAGGGTAAGGGTAAGGGTAAGGGTAAGGGTAAGGGTAAGGGTAAGGGTAAGCTTAAGGGTAAAAGCAAGGGTAAGGGTAAGGGTAAGGGTAAGGGTAAGGGTAAGGGTAAGGGTAAGGGTAAGGGTAAGCTTAAGGGTACAAGCAAGGGTAAGGGTAAGGGTAAGGGTAAGGGTAAGGGTAAGGGTAAGGGTAAGGGTAAGGGTAAGGGTAAGGGTAAGGGTAAGGGTAAGGGTAAGGGTTAGCTTAAGGGTAAAAGCAAGGGTAAGGGTAAGGGTAAGGGTAAGGGTAAGGGTTAGGGTAAGGGTAAAGGTAAGGGTAAGCCTAAGGGTAAAAGCAAGGGTAAGGGTAAGGGTAAGGGTAAGGGTAAGGGTAAGGGTAAGGGTAAGGGTAAGGGTAAGGGTAAGGGTAAGGGTAAGGGTAAGGGTAAGAGTAAGGGTAAGGGTAAGGGTAAGCTTAAGGGTAAAAGCAAGGGTAAGGGTAAGGGTAAGGGTAAGGGTAAGCCTAAGGGTAAAAGCAAGGGTAAGGGTAAGGTTAAGGGTAAGTGTAAGGGTAAGCTTAAGGGTAAAACCAAGGGTAAGGGTAAGGGTAAGGGTAAGTGTAAGGGTAAGGTTAAGGGTGAAAGCAAGGGTAAGGGTAAGGGTGAGGGTAAGGGTAAGGGTAAGGGTAAGGGTAAGGGTATAGGTAAGGGTAAGCCTAAGAGTAAAAGCAAGGGTAAGGGTAAGGGTAAGGGTAAGGGTAAGGGTAAGGGTAAGGGTAAGGGTAAGGGTAAGCTTAAGGGTAAAAGCAAGGGTAAGGATAAGGGTAAGGGTAAGGGTAAGGGTAAGGGTAAGGGTAAGGGTAAGGGTAAGGGTAAGCTTAAGGGTAAAAGCAAGGGTAAGGGTAAGGGTAAGGGTAAGGGTAAGGGTAAGGGTAAGGGTAAGGGTAAGGGTAAGGGTAAGGGTAAGGGTAAGGGTAAGCTTAAGGGTAAAAGCAGGGATAAGGGTTAGGGTAAGGGTAAGGGTAAGGGTAAGGGTAAGGGTAAGCTTAAGGGTAAAAGCAAGGGTAAGGGTAAGGGTAAGGGTAAGGGTAAGGGTAAGGGTAAGGGTAAGGGTAAGGGTAAAGGTAAGGGTAAGCCTAAGGGTAAAAGCAAGGGTAAGGGTAAGGGTAAGGGTAAGGGTAAGGGTAAGGGTAAGGGTAAGGGTAAGGGTAAGGGTAAGGGTAAGGGTAAGGGTAAGCTTAAGGGTATAAGCAAGGGTAAGGGTAAGGGTAAGGGTGAGGGTAAGGGTAAGGGTAAGGGTAAGGGTAAGGGTAAGCTTAAGGGTAAAAGCAAGGGTAAGGGTAAGGGTAAGGGTAAGGGTAAGGGTAAGGGTAAGGGTAAGCTTAAGGGTAAAAGCAAGGGTAAGGGTAAGGGTAAGGGTAAGGGTAAGGGTAAGGGTAAGGGTAAGGGTAAGGGTAAGGGTAAGGGTAAGGGTAAGGGTAAAGGTAAGGTTAAGCCTAAGGGTAAAAGCAAGGGTAAGGGTAAGGGTAAGGGTAAGGGTAAGGGTAAGGGTAAGGGTAAAGGTAAGGGTAAGGGTAAGGGTAAGGGTAAGGGTAAGGGTGAGCTTAAGGGTAAAAGCAAGGGTAAGGGTAAGGGTAAGGGTAAGGGTAAGGGTAAGGGTAAGGGTAAGCTTAAGGGTAAAAGCAAGGGTAAGGGTAAGGGTAAGGGTGAAGGTAAGGGTAAGGGTGAGGGTAAGGGTAAGGGTAAAGGTAAGGGTAAGCCTAAGGGTCAAAGCAAGGGTAAGGGTAAAGGTAAGGGTAAGGGTAAGGGTAAGGGTAAGGGTAAGGGTAAGGGTAAGGGTAAGCTTAAGGGTAAAAGCAAGGGTAAGGGTAAGGGTAAGGGTAAGGGTGAGGGTAAGGGTAAGGGTAAGGGTAAGGGTAAGGGTAAGGGTAAGGGTAAGGGTAAGCTTAAGGGTAAGGGTAAGGGTAAGGGTAAGGGTAAGCCTAAGGGTAAAAGCAAGGGTATGTGTAAGGGTAAGGGTAAGGGTAAGGGTAAGCTTACTGTTACCCTTACCCTTACCCTTACCCTTACCCTTACCCTTACCCTTACCCTTACCCTTGCTTTTACCCTTAAGCTTACCCTTACCCTTACCCTTACCCTAACCCTTACCCTTACCCTTACCCTTTACCTTGCTTTTACCCTTATGCTTACCCTTACCTTTACCCTTACCCTTACCCTTACCCTTACCCTTACCCTTGCTTTTACCCTTAAGCTTACCCTTACCCTTACCCTTACCCTTACCCTTACCCTTGCTTTTACCCTTAAGCTTACCCTTACCCTTACCCTTACCCTTACCCTTACCCTTGCTTTTACCCTTAGGCTTACCCTTACCCCTACCCTTACCCTTACCCTTGCTTTTACCCTTAAGCTTACCCTTACCCTTACACTTACCCTTACCCTTACCCTTACCCTTACCCTTACCCTTACCCTTACCCTTACCCTTACCCTTACCCTTACCCTTACCCTTACCCTTACCCTTACCCTTACCCTTACCCTTACCCTTGCTTTTACCCTTAGGCTTACCCTTACCTTTACCCTTACCCTTACCCTTACCCTTACCCTTACCCTTGCTTTTACCCTTAAGCTTACCCTTACCCTTACCCTTACCCTTACCCTTACCCTTACCCTTGCTTTTACCCTTAAGCTCACCCTTACCCTTACCCTTACCCTTACCCTTACCCTTACCCTTACCCTTACCCTTACCCTTACCCTTACCCTTACCCTTACCCTTACCCTCACCCTTGCTTTTACCCTTAAGCTTACCCTTACCCTTACCCTTACCCTTACCCTTACCCTTACCCTTATCCTTGCTTTTACCCTTTAGCTTACCCTTACCCTTACCCTTACCCTTACCCTTACCCTTGCTTTTACCCTTAGGCTTACCCTTACCCTTACCCTTACCCTTACCCTTGCTTTTACCCTTAAGCTTACCCTTACCCTTACCCTTACCCTTACTCTTACCCTTACCCTTACCCTTACCCTTACCCTTGCTTTTACCCTTAGGCTTACCCTTACCTTTACCCTTACCCTTACCCTTACCCTTACCCTTACCCTTACCCTTACCCTTACCCTTACCCTTACCCTTGCTTTTACCCTTAAGCTTACCCTTACCCTTACCCTTACCCTTACCCTTACCCTTACCCTTACCCTTACCCTTACCCTTACCCTTGCTTTTACCCTTAAGCTCACCCTTACCCTTACCCTTACCCTTACCCTTACCCTTACCCTTACTCTTACCCTTACCCTTGCTTTTACCCTTAAGCTTACCCTTACCCTTACCCTTACCCTTACCCTTAAGCTTACCCTTACTCTTACCCTTACCCTTACCCTTACCCTTACCCTTACCCTTGCTTTTACCCTTAAGCTTACCCTTACCTTTACCCTTACCCTTACCCTTACCCTTGCTTTTACCCTTAAGCTTATCCTTACCCTCACCCTTACCCTTACCCTTAAGCTTACCCTTACCCTTACCCTTACCCTTACCCTTACCCTTACCCTTACCCTTACCCTTGCTTTTACCCTTAAGCTTACCCTTACCCTTACCCTTACCCTTACCCTTACCCTTACCCTTACCCTTACCCTTACCCTTACCCTTACCCTTACCCTTACCCTTACCCTTACCCTTACCCTTACCCTTGCTTTTACCCTTAGGCTTACCCTTACCTTTACCCTTACCATTACCCTTACCCTTACCCTTACCCTTACCCTTACCCTTACCCTTACCCTTACCCTTGCTTTTACCCTTAAGCTTACCCTTTCCCTTACCCTTACCCTTACCCTTACCATTACCCTTACCCTTACCCTTACCCTTACCCTTACCCTTACCCTTACCCTTACCCTTACCCTTACCCTTACCCTTACCCTTACCCTTACCCTTACCCTTACCCTTACCCTTACCCTTGATTTTACCCTTAAGCTTACCCTTACCCTTACTCTTACCCCTACCCTTACCCTTACCCTTACCCTTACCCTTACCCTTGCTTTTACCCTTAGGCTTACCCTCACCTTTACCCTTACCCTTACCCTTACCCTTACCCTTGCTTTTACCCTTAAGCTTACCCTTACCCTTACCCTTACCCTTACCCTTAGCCTTACCCTTACCCTTGCTTTTACCCTTAAGCTTACCCTTACCCTTACCCTTACCCTTACCCTTACCCTTGCTTTTACCCTTAGGCTTACCCTTACCCTTACCCTTACCCTTACCCTTAAGCTTACCCTTACCCTTACCCTTACCCTTAACCTTACCCTTACCCTTACCCTTACCCTTACCCTTACCCTTGCTTTTACCCTTAAGCTTACCCTTACCCTTACCCTTACCCTTACCCTTACCCTTACCCTTACCCTTACCCTTACCCTTACCCTTACCCTTACCCTTACCCTTACCCTTACCCTTACCCTTACCCTTACCCTTACTTAGGGTAAGGGTAAGGGTAAGCTTAAGGGTAAAAGCAAGGGTAAGGGTAAGGGTAAGGGTAAGGGTAAGGGTAAGGGTAAGGGTAAGGGTAAGCTTAAGGGTAAGGGTAAGGGTAAGGGTAAGGGTAAGCTTAAGGGTAAAAGCAAGGGTAAGGGTAAGGGTAAGGGTAAGGGTAAGGGTAAGCTTAAGGGTAAGGGTAAGGGTAAGGGTAAGGGTGAGCTTAAGGGTAAAAGCAAGGGTAAGGTTAAGGGTAAGGGTAAGGGTAAGGGTAAGGGTAAGGGTAAGCTTAAGGGTAAGGGTAAGGGTAAGGGTAAGGGTAAGCTTAAGGGTAAAAGCAAGGGTAAGGGTAAGGGTAAGGGTAAGGTTAAGGGTAAGGGTAAGGGTAAGGGTAAGGGTAAGGGTAAGGGTAAGCTTAAGGGTAAGGGTAAGGGTAAGGGTAAGCTTAAGGGTAAAAGCAAGGGTAAGGGTAAGGGTAAGGGTAAGGGTAAGGGTAAGCTTAAGGGTAAGGGTAAGGGTAAGGGTAAGGGTAAGGGTAAGCTTAAGGGTAAAAGCAAGGGTAAGGGTAAGGGTAAGGGTAAGGGTAAGGGTAAGGGTAAGGGTAAGGGTAAGGGTAAGGGTAAGGGTAAGGGTAAGGGTAAGGGTAAGGGTAAGGGTAAGGATAAGGGTAAGCTTAAGGGTAAGGGTAAGGGTAAGGGTAAGCTTAAGGGTAAAAGCAAGGGTAAGGGTAAGGGTAAGGGTAAGGGTAAGGGTAAGGGTAGAGGTAAGGGTAAGCCTAAGGGTAAAAGCAAGGGTAAGGGTAAGGGTAAGGGTAAGGGTAAGGGTAAGGGTAAGGGTAAGGGTAAGGGTAAGGGTAAGCTTAAGGGTAAAAGCAAGGGTAAGGGTAAGGGTAAGGGTAAGGGTAAGGGTAAGGGTAAGGGTAAGGGTAAGGGTAAGGGTAAGCTTAAGGGTAAAAGCAAGGGTAAGGGTAAGGGTAAGGGTAAGGGTAAGGGTAAGGGTAAGGGTAAGGGTAAGGGTAAGGGTAAGGGTAAGGGTAAGGGTAAGGGTAAGGGTAAGGGTAAGGGTAAGCTTAAGGGTAAAAGCAAGGGTAAGGGTAAGGGTAAGGGTAAGGGTAAGGGTTAGGGTAAGGGTAAAGGTAAGGGTAAGCCTAAGGGTAAAAGCAAGGGTAAGGGTAAGGGTAAGGGTAAGGGTAAGGGTAAGGGTAAGGGTAAGGGTAAGGGTAAGAGTAAGGGTAAGGGTAAGGGTAAGCTTAAGGGTAAAAGCAAGGGTTAGGGTAAGGGTAAGGGTAAGGGTAAGCCTAAGGGTAAAAGCAAGGGTAAGGGTGAGGTTAAGGGTAAGGGTAAGGGTAAGCTTAAGGGTAAAACCAAGGGTAAGGGTAAGGGTAAGGGTAAGGGTAAGGGTAAGCTTAAGGGTAAAAGCAAGGGTAAGGGTAAGGGTGAGGGTAAGGGTAAGGGTAAGGGTAAGGGTAAGGGTAAAGGTAAGGGTAAGCCTAAGAGTAAAAGCAAGGGTAAGGGTAAGGGTAAGGGTAAGGGTAAGGGTAAGGGTAAGGGTAAGGGTAAGGGTAAGCTTAAGGGTAAAAGCAAGGGTAAGGATAAGGGTAAGGGTAAGGGTAAGGGTAAGGGTAAGGGTAAGGGTAAGGGTAAGCTTAAGGGTAAAAGCAAGGGTAAGGGTAAGGGTAAGGGTAAGGGTAAGGGTAAGGGTAAGGGTAAGGGTAAGGGTAAGGGTAAGGGTAAGGGTAAGGGTAAGCTTAAGGGTAAAAGCAAGGATAAGGGTTAGGGTAAGGGTAAGGGTAAGGGTAAGGGTAAGGGTAAGCTTAAGGGTAAAAGCAAGGGTAAGGGTAAGGGTAAGGGTAAGGGTAAGGGTAAGGGTAAGGGTAAGGGTAAAGGTAAGGGTAAGCCTAAGGGTAAAAGCAAGGGTAAGGGTAAGGGTAAGGGTAAGGGTAAGGGTAAGGGTAAGGGTAAGGGTAAGGGTAAGGGTAAGGGTAAGGGTAAGGGTAAGGGTAAGGGTAAGGGTAAGCTTAAGGGTATAAGCAAGGGTAAGGGTAAGGGTAAGGGTGAGGGTAAGGGTAAGGGTAAGGGTAAGGGTAAGGGTAAGCTTAAGGGTAAAAGCAAGGGTAAGGGTAAGGGTAAGGGTAAGGGTAAGGGTAAGGGTAAGGGTAAGCTTAAGGGAAAAAGCAAGGGTAAGGGTAAGGGTAAGGGTAAGGGTAAGGGTAAGGGTAAGGGTAAGGGTAAGGGTAAGGGTAAGGGTAAGGGTAAGGGTAAAGGTAAGGTTAAGCCTAAGGGTAAAAGCAAGGGTAAGGGTAAGGGTAAGGGTAAGGGTAAGGGTAAGGGTAAGGGTAAGGGTAAGGGTAAGGGTAAGGGTAAGGGTAAGGGTAAGGGTAAGCTTAAGGGTAAAAGCAAGGGTGAGGGTAAGGGTAAGGGTAAGGGTAAGGGTAAGGGTAAGGGTAAGCTTAAGGGTAAAAGCAAGGGTAAGGGTAAGGGTAAGGGTAAAGGTAAGGGTAAGGGTAAGGGTAAGGGTAAGGGTAAAGGTAAGGGTAAGCCTAAGGGTCAAAGCAAGGGTAAGGGTAAAGGTAAGGGTAAGGGTAAGGGTAAGGGTAAGGGTAAGGGTAAGGGTAAGGGTAAGGGTAAGCTTAAGGGTAAAAGCAAGACTAAGGGTAAGGGTAAGGGAAAGGGTAAGGGTAAGGGTAAGGGTAAGGGTAAGGGTAAGGGTAAGGGTAAGCTTAAGGGTAAGGGTAAGGGTAAGGGTAAGGGTAAGCCTAAGGGTAAAAGCAAGGGTAAGTGTAAGGGTAAGGGTAAGTGTAAGGGTAAGCTTACCCTTACCCTTACCCTTACCCTTACCCTTGCTTTTACCCTTAAGCTTACCCTTACCCTTACCCTTACCCTTACCCTTACCCTTACCCTTACC
>CAUEHS010000780.1:0-93033 GCA_958510865.1 Myrrha octodecimguttata
GTAAAAGCAAGGGTAAGGGTAAGGGAAAGGGTAAGGGTAAGGGTAAGGCTAAAGGTAAGGGTAAGCCTAAGGGTAAAAGCAAGGGTAAGGGTAAGGGTAAGGGTAAGGGTAAGGGTAAGGGTAAGGGTAAGGGTAAGGGTAAGGGTAAGGGTAAGGGTAAGGGTAAGGGTAAGGGTAAAGGTAAGGGTAAGGGTAAGCTTAAGGGTAAAAGCAAGGGTAAGGGTAAGGGTAAGGGTAAGAGTAAGGGTAAGGGTAAGGGTAAGCTTAAGGGTAAAAGCAAGGGTAAGGGTAAGAGTAAGGGTAAGGGTAAGGGTAAGGGTAAGGGTAAGGGTAAGGGTAAGGGTAAGGGTAAGCTTAAGGGTAGAAGCAAGGGTAAGGGTAAGGGTAAGGGTAAGGGTAAGGGTAAGGGTAAGGGTAAGGGTAAGGGTAAGGGTAAGGGTAAGGGTAAGGGTAAGCTTAAGGGTAAAAGCAAGGGTAAGGGTAAGGGTAAGGGTAAGGGTGAGGGTAAGGGTAATGGTAAGGGTAAAGGTAAGGGTAAGCCTAAGGGTAAAAGCACGGGTAAGGGTAAGGGTAAGGGTAAGGGTAAGGGTAAGGTTAAGGGTAAGGGTAAGGGTAAGGGTAAGGGTAAGGGTAAGGGTAAGCTTAAGGGTAAAAGCAAGGGTAAGGGTAAGGGTAAGGGTAAGGGTAAGTGTAAGGGTAAGGGTAAGCTTAAGGGTAAGGGTAAGGGTAAGGGTAAGCTCAAGGGTAAAAGCAAGGGTAAGGGTAAGGGTAAGGGTAAGGGTAAGCTTAAGGGTAAAATCAAGGGTAAGGGTAAGGGTAAGGGTAAGGGTAAGGGTAAGGGTAAGGGTAAGCTTAAGGGTAAGGGTAAGGGTAAGGGTAAGGGTAAGCTTAAGGGTAAAAGCAAGGGTGAGGGTCAGGGTAAGGGTAAGTGTAAGGGTAAGGGTAAGGGTAAGGGTAAGGGTGAGCTTAAGGGTAAAAGCAAGGGTAAGGCTAAGGTTAAGGGTAAGGGTAAGGGTAAGGGTAAGGGTTAGCTTAAGGGTAAAAGCAAGGGTAAGGGTAAGGGTAAGGGTAAGGGTAAGGGTAAGGGTAAGGGTAAGGGTAAGGGTAAGGGTAAGGGTAAGGGTAAGGGTAAGGGTAAAGGTAAGGGTAAGCCTAAGGGTAAAAGCAAGGGTAAGGGTAAGGGTAAGGGTAAGGGTAAGAGTAAGGGTAAGGGTAAGGGTAAGGGTAAGCTTAAGGGTAAAAGCAAGGGTAAGGGTAAGGGTAAGGGTAAGGGTAAGGGTAAGGGTAAGGGTAAGGGTAAGGGTAAGGGTAAGGGTAAAGGTAAGGGTAAGCCTAAGGGTCAAAGCAAGGGTAAGGGTAAGGGTAAGGGTAAGGGTAAGGGTAAGGGTAAGGGTAAGGGTAAGGGTAAGGGTAAGGGTAAGCTTAAGGGTAAAAGCAAGGGTAAGGGTAAGGGTAAGGGTAAGGGTAAGGGTAAGGGTAAGGGTAAGGGTAAGGGTTAGGGTAAGGCTAAAGGTAAGGGTAAGCCTAAGGGTAAAAGCAAGGGTAAGGGTAAGGGTAAGGGTAAGGGTAAGGGTAAGGGTAAGGGTAAGGGTAAGGGTAAGGGTAAGGGTAAGGGTAAGGGTAAGGGTAAGGGTAAAGGTAAGGGTAAGGGTAAGCTTAAGGGTAAAAGCAAGGGTAAGGGTAAGGGTAAGGGTAAGAGTAAGGGTAAGGGTAAGGGTAAGCTTAAGGGTAAAAGCAAGGGTAAGGGTAAGAGTAAGGGTAAGGGTAAGGGTAAGGGTAAGGGTAAGGGTAAGGGTAAGGGTAAGGGTAAGCTTAAGGGTAGAAGCAAGGGTAAGGGTAAGGGTAAGGGTAAGGGTAAGGGTAAGGGTAAGGGTAAGGGTAAGGGTAAGGGTAAGGGTAAGGGTAAGGGTAAGGGTAAGCTTAAGGGTAAAAGCAAGGGTAAGGGTAAGGGTAAGGGTAAGGGTGAGGGTAAGGGTAATGGTAAGGGTAAAGGTAAGGGTAAGCCTAAGGGTAAAAGCACGGGTAAGGGTAAGGGTAAGGGTAAGGGTAAGGGTAAGGTTAAGGGTAAGGGTAAGGGTAAGGGTAAGGGTAAGGGTAAGGGTAAGCTTAAGGGTAAAAGCAAGGGTAAGGGTAAGGGTAAGGGTAAGGGTAAGTGTAAGGGTAAGGGTAAGCTTAAGGGTAAGGGTAAGGGTAAGGGTAAGCTCAAGGGTAAAAGCAAGGGTAAGGGTAAGGGTAAGGGTAAGGGTAAGCTTAAGGGTAAAATCAAGGGTAAGGGTAAGGGTAAGGGTAAGGGTAAGGGTAAGGGTAAGGGTAAGCTTAAGGGTAAGGGTAAGGGTAAGGGTAAGGGTAAGCTTAAGGGTAAAAGCAAGGGTGAGGGTCAGGGTAAGGGTAAGTGTAAGGGTAAGGGTAAGGGTAAGGGTAAGGGTGAGCTTAAGGGTAAAAGCAAGGGTAAGGCTAAGGTTAAGGGTAAGGGTAAGGGTAAGGGTAAGGGTTAGCTTAAGGGTAAAAGCAAGGGTAAGGGTAAGGGTAAGGGTAAGGGTAAGGGTAAGGGTAAGGGTAAGGGTAAGGGTAAGGGTAAGGGTAAGGGTAAGGGTAAGGGTAAAGGTAAGGGTAAGCCTAAGGGTAAAAGCAAGGGTAAGGGTAAGGGTAAGGGTAAGGGTAAGAGTAAGGGTAAGGGTAAGGGTAAGGGTAAGCTTAAGGGTAAAAGCAAGGGTAAGGGTAAGGGTAAGGGTAAGGGTAAGGGTAAGGGTAAGGGTAAGGGTAAGGGTAAGGGTAAGGGTAAAGGTAAGGGTAAGCCTAAGGGTCAAAGCAAGGGTAAGGGTAAGGGTAAGGGTAAGGGTAAGGGTAAGGGTAAGGGTAAGGGTAAGGGTAAGGGTAAGGGTAAGCTTAAGGGTAAAAGCAAGGGTAAGGGTAAGGGTAAGGGTAAGGGTAAGGGTAAGGGTAAGGGTAAGGGTAAGGGTTAGGGTAAGCTTAAGGGTAAGGGTAAGGGTAAGGGTAAGGGTAAGCCTAAGGGTAAAAGCACCCTTACCCTTACCCTTTCCCTTGCTTTTACCCTTAAGCTTACCCTTACCCTTACCCTTACTCTTACCCTTACCCTTACCCTTACCCTTACCCTTGCTTTTACCCTTAAGCTTACCCTTACCCTTACCTTTACCCTTACCCTTACCCTTACCCTTACCCTTACCCTTACCCTTACCCTTAGGCTTACCCTTACCTTTAGCCTTACCCTTACCCTTACCCTTACCCTTACCCTTACCCTTACCCTTGCTTTTACCCTTAAGCTTACCCTTACCCTTACCTTTACCCTTACCCTTACCTTTACCCTTACCCTTACCCTTACCCTTACCCTTACCCTTACCCTTACCCTTACCCTTACCCTTACCCTTACCCTTACCCTTGCTTTTACCCTTAAGCTTACCCTTACCCTTACCCTTACCCTTACACTTACCCTTGCTTTTACCCTTAGGCTTACCCTTACCCTTACCCTTACCCTTACCCTTAAGCTTACCCTTACCCTTACACTTACCCTTACCCTTACCCTTACCCTTACCCTTACCCTTACCCTTACCCTTACCCTTACCCTTACCCTTACCCTTGCTTTTACCCTTAAGCTTACCCTTACCCTTACCCTTACTCTTACCCTTACCCTTACCCTTACCCTTACCCTTACCCTTGCTTTGACCCTTAGGCTTACCCTTACCTTTACCCTTACCCTTACCATTACCCTTACCCTTATCCTTACCCTTACCCTTACCCTTACCCTTGCTTTTACCCTTAAGCTTACCCTTACCCTTACCCTTACCCTTACCCTTACCCTTACCCTTACCCTTGCTTTTACCCTTAAGCTTACCCTTACCCTTACCCTTACCCTTACCCTTACCCTTGCTTTTACCCTTAGGCTTACCCTTACCCTTACCCTTACCCTTACCCTTGCTTTTACCCTTAAGCTTACCCTTACCCTTACCCTTACCCTTACCCTTACCCTTACCCTTACCCTCACCCTTACCCTTACCCTTACCCTTACTCTTACCCTTACCCTTACCCTTACCCTTGCTTTTACCCTTAGGCTTAACCTTACCTTTACCCTTACCCTTACCCTTACCCTTACCCTTACTCTTACCCTTACCCTTACCCTTACCCTTACCCTTACCCTTACCCTTACCCTTACCCTTACCCTTACCCTTACCCTTGCTTTTACCCTTAAGCTTACCCTTACCCTTACCCTTACCCTTACCCTTACCCTTACCCTTACCCTTACCCTTGCTTTTACCCTTAAGCTTACCCTTACCCTTACCCTTACCCTTACCCTCACCCTTACCCTCACCCTTACACTTGCTTATACCCTTAAGCTTACCCTTACCCTTACCCTTACTCTTACCCTTACCCTTACCGTTACCCTTACCCTTACCCTTACCCTTACCCTTACCCTTACCCTTGCTTTTACCCTTAGGCTTACCCTTACCTTTACCCTTACCCTAACCCTTACCCTTACCCTTACCCTTACCCTTACCCTTGCTTTTACCCTTAAGCTTACCCTTACCCTTACCCTTACCCTTACCCTTACCCTTACCCTTACCCTTGCTTTTACCCTTAAGCTTACCCTTACCCTTACCCTTACCCTTACCCTTACCCTTACCCTTACCCTTACCCTTACCCTTACCCTTGCTTTTACCCTTAAGCTTACCCTTACCCTTACCCTTACCCTTACCCTTACCCTTACCCTTACCCTTACCCTTACCCTTACCCTTACCCTTACCCTTACCCTTACCCTTACCCTTGCTTTTACCCTTAGGCTTACCCTTACCTTTACCCTTACCCTTACCCTTACCCTTACCCTTACCCTTACCCTTACCCTTGCTTTTACCCTTAAGCTTACCCTTACCCTTACCCTTACCCTTAAGCTTACCCTTACCCTTACCCTTACCCTTACCCTTACCCTTACCCTTACCCTTACCCTTACCCTTACCCTTACCCTTACCCTTACCCTTACCCTTGCTTTTACCCTTAAGCTTACCCTTACCCTTACCCTTACCCTTACCCTTACCCTTACCCTTGCTTTAACCCTTAAGCTTACCCTTACCCTTACCCTTACCCTTAAGCTTACCCTTACCCTTACCCTTACCCTTACCCTTACCCTTACCCTTACCCTTACCCTTACCCTTACCCTTACCCTTACCCTTACCCTTACCCTTACCCTTACCCTTACCCTTACCCTTACCCTTACCCTTACCCTTACCCTTACCCTTACCCTTACCCTTACCCTTGCTTTTACCCTTAAGCTTACCCTTACCCTTACCCTTACCCTTACCCTTAAGCTTACCCTTACCCTTACCCTTACCCTTACCCTTAACCTTACCCTTGCTTTTACCCTTAAGCTTACCCTTACCCTTACCCTTACCCTTACCCTTAAGCTTACCCTTACCCTTACCCTTACCCTTACCCTTACCCTTGCTTTTACCCTTAAGCTTACCCTTACCCTTACCCTTACCCTTACCCTTAAGCTTACCCTTACCCTTACCCTTACCCTTACCCTCACCCTTACCCTTACCCTTACCCTTGCTTTTACCCTTAAGCTTACCCTTACCCTTACCCTTACCCTTACCCTTACCCTTGCCCTTGCTTTTACCCTTAAGCTTACCCTTACCCTTACCCTTACCCTTACCCTTACCCTTACCCTTACCCTTACCCTTGCTTTTACCCTTAGGCTTACCCTTACCTTTACCCTTACCCTTACCCTTACCCTTACCCTTACCCTTACTCTTACCCTTGCTTTTACCCTTAAGCTTACCCTTACCCTTACCCTTACCCTTACCCTTACCCTTACCCTTACCCTTGCTTTTACCCTTAAGCTTACCCTTACCCTTACCCTTACCCTTACCCTTACCCTTGCTTTTACCCTTAGGCTTACCCTTTCCCTTACCCTTACCCTTACCCTTGCTTTTACCCTTAAGCTTACCCTTACCCTTACCCTTACCCTTACCCTTACCCTTACCCTTACCCTTACCCTTACCCTTACCCTTACCCTTACCCTTACCCTTACCCTTACCCTTACCCTTACCCTTACCCTTACCCTTACCCTTACCCTTGCTTTTACCCTTAGGCTTACCCTTACCTTTACCCTTACCCTTACCCTTACCCTTACCCTTACCCTTGCTTTTACCCTTAAGCTTACCCTTACCCTTACCCTTACCCTTACCCTTACCCTTACCCTTACCCTTATCCTTACCCTTACCCTTGCTTTTACCCTTAAGCTTACCCTTACCCTTACCCTTACCCTTACCCTTACCCTTACCCTTACCCTTACCCTTACCCTTACCTTTACCCTTACCCTTACCCTCACCCTTACCCTCACCCCTGCTTTTACCCTTAAGCTTACCCTTACCCTTACCCTTACCCTTACCCTTACCCTTACCCTTGCTTTTACCCTTAAGCTTACCCTTACCCTTACCCTTACCCTTACCCTTACCCTTGCTTTTACCCTTAGGCTTACCCTTACCCTTACCCTTACCCTTACCCTTGCTTTTACCCTTAAGCTTACCCTTACCCTTACCCTTACCCTTACTCTTACCCTTACCCTTACCCTTACCCTTGCTTTTACCCTTAGGCTTACCCTTACCTTTACCCTTACCCTTACCCTTACCCTTACCCTTACCCTTACCCTTACCCTTACCCTTACCCTTACCCTTACCCTTACCCTTACCCTTACCCTTGCTTTTACCCTTAAGCTTACCCTTACCCTTACCCTTACCCTTACCCTTACCCTTACCCTTACCCTTACTTTTACCCTTACCCTTGCTTTTACCCTTAAGCTTACCCTTACCCTTACCCTTACCCTTACCCTTAAGCTTACCCTTACCCTTACCCTTACCCTTACCCTTACCCTTACCCTTACCCTTGCTTTTACCCTTAAGCTTACCCTTACCCTTACCCTTACCCTTACCCTTACCCTTGCTTTTACCCTTAAGCTTACCCTTACCCTTACCCTTACCCTTACCCTTAAGCTTACCCTTACCCTTACCCTTACCCTTACCCTTACCCTTACCATTACCCTTGCTTTTACCCTTAAGCTTACCCTTACCCTTACCCTTACCCTTACCCTTACCCTTACCCTTACCCTTACCCTTACCCTTACCCTTACCCTTACCCTTGCTTTTACCCTTAGGCTTACCCTTACCTTTACCCTTACCATTACCCTTACCCTTAACCTTACCCTTACCCTTACCCTTACCCTTACCCTTGCTTTTACCCTTAAGCTTACCCTTACCCTTACCCTTACCCTTACCCTTACCCTTACCCTTACTCTTACCCTTACCCTTACCCTTACCCTTACCCTTACCCTTACCCTTACCCTTACCCTTACCCTTACCCTTACCCTTACCCTTACCCTTACCCTTACCCTTACCCTTACCCTTGCTTTTACCCTTAAGTTTACCCTTACCCTTACCCTTACCCTTACCCTTACCCTTACCCTTGCTTTTACCCTTAAGCTTACCCTTACCCTTACTCTTACCCCTACCCTTACCCTTACCCTTACCCTTACCCTTACCCTTACCCTTACCCTTACCCTTACCCTTGCTTTTACCCTTAGGCTTACCCTCACCTTTACCCTTACCCTTACCCTTACCCTTACCCTTACCCTTACCCTTACCCTTGCTTTTACCCTTAAGCTTACCCTTACCCTTACCCTTACCCTTACCCTTAGCCTTACCCTTACCCTTGCTTTTACCCTTAAGCTTACCCTTACCCTAACCCTTACCCTTACCCTTGCTTTTACCCTTAGGCTTACCCTTACCCTTACCCTTACCCTTACCCTTAAGCTTACCCTTACCCTTACCCTTATCCTTACCCTTACCCTTACCCTTACCCTTACCCTTACCCTTGCTTTTACCCTTAAGCTTACCCTTACCCTTACACTTACCCTTACCCTTACCCTTACCCTTACCCTTACTTAGGGTAAGGGTAAGGGTAAGCTTAAGGGTAAAAGCAAGGGTGAGGGTAAGGGTAAGGGTCAGGGTAAGGGTAAGGGTAAGGGTAAGGGTAAGGGTAAGGGTAAGGGTAAGGGTAAGGGTAAGCTTAAGGGTAAAAGCAAGGGTAAGGGTAAGGGTAAGGGTAAGGGTAAGGGTAAGCTTAAGGGTAAGGGTAAGGGTAAGGGTAAGTTTAAGCTTAAGGGTAAAAGCAAGGGTTAGGTTAAGGGTAAGGGTAAGGGTAAGGGTAAGGGTAGGTAAGGGTAAGCTTAAGGGTAAGGGTAAGGGTAAGGGTAAGGGTAAGCTTAAGGGTAAAAGCAAGGGTAAGGGTAAGGGTAAGGGTAAGGGTAAGGGTAAGGGTAAGGGTAAGGGTAAGGGTAAGGGTAAGGGTAAGGGTAAGGGTAAGGGTAAGGGTAAGGGTAAGGGTAAGCTTAAGGGTAAGGGTAAGGGTAAGGGTAAGCTTAAGGGTAAAAGCAAGGGTAAGGGTAAGGGTAAGGGTAAGGGTAAGGGTAAGCTTAAGGGTAAAAGCAAGGGTAAGGGTAAGGGTAAGGGTAAGGGTAAGGGTAAGGGTAAGGGTAAGGGTAAGGGTAAGGGTAAGGGTAAGGGTAAGCTTAAGGGTAAGGGTAAGGGTAATGGTAAGCTTAAGGGTAAAAGCAAAAGTAAGGGTAAGGGTAAGGGTAAGGGTAAGGGTCAAGGTAAGGGTAAGCCTAAGGGTAAAAGCAAGCGTAAGGGTAAGGGTAAGGGTAAGGGTAAGGGTAAGGGTAAGGGTAAGCTTAAGGGTAAAAGCAAGGGTAAGGGTAAGGGTAAGGGTAAGGGTAAGGGTAAGGGTAAGGGTAAGGGTAAGGGTAAGGGTAAGGGTAAGCTTAAGGGTAAAAGCAAGGGTGAGGGTAAGGGTAAGGGTAAGGGTAAGGGTAAGGGTAAGGCTTTTACCCTTAAGCTTACCCTTACCCTTACCCTTACTCTTACCCTTACCCTTACCCTTACCCTTACCCTTACCCTTACCCTTACCTTACCCTTACCCTTACCCTTACCCTTACCTTACCCTTGCTTTTACCCTTAGGCTTACCCTTACCTTTACCCTTACCCTAACCCTTACCCTTACCCTTACCCATACCCTTACCCTTGCTTTTACCCTTAAGCTTACCCTTACCCTTACCCTTACCCTTACCCTTACCCTTACCCTTACCCTTACCCTTACCCTTACCCTTACCCTTACCCTTGCTTTTACCCTTAAGCTTACCCTTACCCTTACACTTACCCTTACCCTTACCCTTACCCTTACCCTTACTTAGGGTAAGGGTAAGGGTAAGCTTAAGGGTAAAAGCAAGGGTGAGGGTAAGGGTAAGGGTCAGGGTAAGGGTAAGGGTAAGGGTAAGGGTAAGGGTAAGGGTAAGGGTAAGGGTAAGGGTAAGCTTAAGGGTAAAAGCAAGGGTAAGGGTAAGGGTAAGGGTAAGGGTAAGGTTAAGGGTAAGGGTAATGGTAAGGGTAAAGGTAAGGGTAAGCCTAAGGGTAAAAGCAAGGGTAAGGGTAAGGGTAAGGGTAAGGGTAAGCTTAAGGGTAAAAGCAAGGGTAAGGGTAAGGGTAAGGGTAAGGGTAAGGGTAAGGGTAAGGGTAAGGGTAAGGGTTAGGGTAAGGCTAAAGGTAAGGGTAAGCCTAAGGGTAAAAGCAAGGGTAAGGGTAAGGGTAAGGGTAAGGGTAAGGGTAAGGGTAAGGGTAAGGGTAAGGGTAAGGGTAAGGGTAAGGGTAAGGGTAAGGGTAAGGGTAAAGGTAAGGGTAAGGGTAAGCTTAAGGGTAAAAGCAAGGGTAAGGGTAAGGGTAAGGGTAAGAGTAAGGGTAAGGGTAAGGGTAAGCTTAAGGGTAAAAGCAAGGGTAAGGGTAAGAGTAAGGGTAAGGGTAAGGGTAAGGGTAAGGGTAAGGGTAAGGGTAAGGGTAAGGGTAAGCTTAAGGGTAGAAGCAAGGGTAAGGGTAAGGGTAAGGGTAAGGGTAAGGGTAAGGGTAAGGGTAAGGGTAAGGGTAAGGGTAAGGGTAAGGGTAAGGGTAAGGGTAAGCTTAAGGGTAAAAGCAAGGGTAAGGGTAAGGGTAAGGGTAAGGGTGAGGGTAAGGGTAATGGTAAGGGTGAAGGTAAGGGTAAGCCTAAGGGTAAAAGCACGGGTAAGGGTAAGGGTAAGGGTAAGGGTAAGGGTAAGGTTAAGGGTAAGGGTAAGGGTAAGGGTAAGGGTAAGGGTAAGGGTAAGCTTAAGGGTAAAAGCAAGGGTAAGGGTAAGGGTAAGGGTAAGGGTAAGTGTAAGGGTAAGGGTAAGCTTAAGGGTAAGGGTAAGGGTAAGGGTAAGGTAAGCTCAAGGGTAAAAGCAAGGGTAAGGGTAAGGGTAAGGGTAAGGGTAAGCTTAAGGGTAAAATCAAGGGTAAGGGTAAGGGTAAGGGTAAGGGTAAGGGTAAGGGTAAGGGTAAGCTTAAGGGTAAGGGTAAGGGTAAGGGTAAGGGTAAGCTTAAGGGTAAAAGCAAGGGTGAGGGTCAGGGTAAGGGTAAGTGTAAGGGTAAGGGTAAGGGTAAGGGTAAGGGTGAGCTTAAGGGTAAAAGCAAGGGTAAGGCTAAGGTTAAGGGTAAGGGTAAGGGTAAGGGTAAGGGTTAGCTTAAGGGTAAAAGCAAGGGTAAGGGTAAGGGTAAGGGTAAGGGTAAGGGTAAGGGTAAGGGTAAGGGTAAGGGTAAGGGTAAGGGTAAGGGTAAGGGTAAGGGTAAAGGTAAGGGTAAGCCTAAGGGTAAAAGCAAGGGTAAGGGTAAGGGTAAGGGTAAGGGTAAGAGTAAGGGTAAGGGTAAGGGTAAGGGTAAGCTTAAGGGTAAAAGCAAGGGTAAGGGTAAGGGTAAGGGTAAGGGTAAGGGTAAGGGTAAGGGTAAGGGTAAGGGTAAGGGTAAGGGTAAAGGTAAGGGTAAGCCTAAGGGTCAAAGCAAGGGTAAGGGTAAGGGTAAGGGTAAGGGTAAGGGTAAGGGTAAGGGTAAGGGTAAGGGTAAGGGTAAGGGTAAGCTTAAGGGTAAAAGCAAGGGTAAGGGTAAGGGTAAGGGTAAGGGTAAGGGTAAGGGTAAGGGTAAGGGTAAGGGTTAGGGTAAGCTTAAGGGTAAGGGTAAGGGTAAGGGTAAGGGTAAGCCTAAGGGTAAAAGCACCCTTACCCTTACCCTTTCCCTTGCTTTTACCCTTAAGCTTACCCTTACCCTTACCCTTACTCTTACCCTTACCCTTACCCTTACCCTTACCCTTGCTTTTACCCTTAAGCTTACCCTTACCCTTACCTTTACCCTTACCCTTACCCTTACCCTTACCCTTACCCTTACCCTTACCCTTAGGCTTACCCTTACCTTTAGCCTTACCCTTACCCTTACCCTTACCCTTACCCTTACCCTTACCCTTGCTTTTACCCTTAAGCTTACCCTTACCCTTACCTTTACCCTTACCCTTACCTTTACCCTTACCCTTACCCTTACCCTTACCCTTACCCTTACCCTTACCCTTACCCTTACACTTACCCTTACCCTTACCCTTGCTTTTACCCTTAAGCTTACCCTTACCCTTACCCTTACCCTTACACTTACCCTTGCTTTTACCCTTAGGCTTACCCTTACCCTTACCCTTACCCTTACCCTTAAGCTTACCCTTACCCTTACACTTACCCTTACCCTTACCCTTACCCTTACCCTTACCCTTACCCTTACCCTTACCCTTACCCTTACCCTTACCCTTGCTTTTACCCTTAAGCTTACCCTTACCCTTACCCTTACTCTTACCCTTACCCTTACCCTTACCCTTACCCTTACCCTTGCTTTGACCCTTAGGCTTACCCTTACCTTTACCCTTACCCTTACCATTACCCTTACCCTTATCCTTACCCTTACCCTTACCCTTACCCTTGCTTTTACCCTTAAGCTTACCCTTACCCTTACCCTTACCCTTACCCTTACCCTTACCCTTACCCTTGCTTTTACCCTTAAGCTTACCCTTACCCTTACCCTTACCCTTACCCTTACCCTTGCTTTTACCCTTAGGCTTACCCTTACCCTTACCCTTACCCTTACCCTTGCTTTTACCCTTAAGCTTACCCTTACCCTTACCCTTACCCTTACCCTTACCCTTACCCTTACCCTCACCCTTACCCTTACCCTTACCCTTACCCTTACCCTTACCCTTACCCTTACCCTTGCTTTTACCCTTAGGCTTAACCTTACCTTTACCCTTACCCTTACCCTTACCCTTACCCTTACTCTTACCCTTACCCTTACCCTTACCCTTACCCTTACCCTTACCCTTACCCTTACCCTTACCCTTACCCTTACCCTTGCTTTTACCCTTAAGCTTACCCTTACCCTTACCCTTACCCTTACCCTTACCCTTACCCTTACCCTTACCCTTGCTTTTACCCTTAAGCTTACCCTTACCCTTACCCTTACCCTTACCCTCACCCTTACCCTCACCCTTACACTTGCTTATACCCTTAAGCTTACCCTTACCCTTACCCTTACTCTTACCCTTACCCTTACCGTTACCCTTACCCTTACCCTTACCCTTACCCTTACCCTTACCCTTGCTTTTACCCTTAGGCTTACCCTTACCTTTACCCTTACCCTAACCCTTACCCTTACCCTTACCCTTACCCTTACCCTTGCTTTTACCCTTAAGCTTACCCTTACCCTTACCCTTACCCTTACCCTTACCCTTACCCTTACCCTTGCTTTTACCCTTAAGCTTACCCTTACCCTTACCCTTACCCTTACCCTTACCCTTACCCTTACCCTTACCCTTACCCTTACCCTTGCTTTTACCCTTAAGCTTACCTTTACCCTTACCCTTACCCTTACCCTTACCCTTACCCTTACCCTTACCCTTACCCTTACCCTTACCCTTACCCTTACCCTTACCCTTACCCTTGCTTTTACCCTTAGGCTTACCCTTACCTTTACCCTTACCCTTACCCTTACCCTTACCCTTACCCTTACCCTTACCCTTGCTTTTACCCTTAAGCTTACCCTTACCCTTACCCTTACCCTTAAGCTTACCCTTACCCTTACCCTTACCCTTACCCTTACCCTTACCCTTACCCTTACCCTTACCCTTACCCTTACCCTTACCCTTACCCTTACCCTTGCTTTTACCCTTAAGCTTACCCTTACCCTTACCCTTACCCTTACCCTTACCCTTACCCTTGCTTTAACCCTTAAGCTTACCCTTACCCTTACCCTTACCCTTAAGCTTACCCTTACCCTTACCCTTACCCTTACCCTTACCCTTACCCTTACCCTTACCCTTACCCTTACCCTTACCCTTACCCTTACCCTTACCCTTACCCTTACCCTTACCCTTACCCTTACCCTTACCCTTACCCTTACCCTTACCCTTACCCTTACCCTTACCCTTACCCTTGCTTTTACCCTTAAGGTTACCCTTACCCTTACCCTTACCCTTACCCTTAAGCTTACCCTTACCCTTACCCTTACCCTTACCCTTAACCTTACCCTTGCTTTTACCCTTAAGCTTACCCTTACCCTTACCCTTACCCTTACCCTTAAGCTTACCCTTACCCTTACCCTTACCCTTACCCTTACCCTTGCTTTTACCCTTAAGCTTACCCTTACCCTTACCCTTACCCTTACCCTTAAGCTTACCCTTACCCTTACCCTTACCCTTACCCTCACCCTTACCCTTACCCTTACCCTTGCTTTTACCCTTAAGCTTACCCTTACCCTTACCCTTACCCTTACCCTTACCCTTGCCCTTGCTTTTACCCTTAAGCTTACCCTTACCCTTACCCTTACCCTTACCCTTACCCTTACCCTTACCCTTACCCTTGCTTTTACCCTTAGGCTTACCCTTACCTTTACCCTTACCCTTACCCTTACCCTTACCCTTACCCTTACTCTTACCCTTGCTTTTACCCTTAAGCTTACCCTTACCCTTACCCTTACCCTTACCCTTACCCTTACCCTTACCCTTACCCTTGCTTTTACCCTTAAGCTTACCCTTACCCTTACCCTTACCCTTACCCTTACCCTTGCTTTTACCCTTAGGCTTACCCTTTCCCTTACCCTTACCCTTACCCTTGCTTTTACCCTTAAGCTTACCCTTACCCTTACCCTTACCCTTACCCTTACCCTTACCCTTACCCTTACCCTTACCCTTACCCTTACCCTTACCCTTACCCTTACCCTTACCCTTACCCTTACCCTTACCCTTACCCTTACCCTTGCTTTTACCCTTAGGCTTACCCTTACCTTTACCCTTACCCTTACCCTTACCCTTACCCTTACCCTTGCTTTTACCCTTAAGCTTACCCTTACCCTTACCCTTACCCTTACCCTTACCCTTACCCTTACCCTTATCCTTACCCTTACCCTTGCTTTTACCCTTAAGCTTACCCTTACCCTTACCCTTACCCTTACCCTTACCCTTACCCTTACCCTTACCCTTACCCTTACCTTTACCCTTACCCTTACCCTCACCCTTACCCTCACCCCTGCTTTTACCCTTAAGCTTACCCTTACCCTTACCCTTACCCTTACCCTTACCCTTACCCTTGCTTTTACCCTTAAGCTTACCCTTACCCTTACCCTTACCCTTACCCTTACCCTTGCTTTTACCCTTAGGCTTACCCTTACCCTTACCCTTACCCTTACCCTTGCTTTTACCCTTAAGCTTACCCTTACCCTTACCCTTACCCTTACTCTTACCCTTACCCTTACCCTTACCCTTGCTTTTACCCTTAGGCTTACCCTTACCTTTACCCTTACCCTTACCCTTACCCTTACCCTTACCCTTACCCTTACCCTTACCCTTACCCTTACCCTTACCCTTACCCTTACCCTTACCCTTGCTTTTACCCTTAAGCTTACCCTTACCCTTACCCTTACCCTTACCCTTACCCTTACCCTTACCCTTACTTTTACCCTTACCCTTGCTTTTACCCTTAAGCTTACCCTTACCCTTACCCTTACCCTTACCCTTAAGCTTACCCTTACCCTTACCCTTACCCTTACCCTTACCCTTACCCTTACCCTTGCTTTTACCCTTAAGCTTACCCTTACCCTTACCCTTACCCTTACCCTTACCCTTGCTTTTACCCTTAAGCTTACCCTTACCCTTACCCTTACCCTTACCCTTAAGCTTACCCTTACCCTTACCCTTACCCTTACCCTTACCCTTACCATTACCCTTGCTTTTACCCTTAAGCTTACCCTTACCCTTACCCTTACCCTTACCCTTACCCTTACCCTTACCCTTACCCTTACCCTTACCCTTACCCTTACCCTTGCTTTTACCCTTAGGCTTACCCTTACCTTTACCCTTACCATTACCCTTACCCTTAACCTTACCCTTACCCTTACCCTTACCCTTACCCTTGCTTTTACCCTTAAGCTTACCCTTACCCTTACCCTTACCCTTACCCTTACCCTTACCCTTACTCTTACCCTTACCCTTACCCTTACCCTTACCCTTACCCTTACCCTTACCCTTACCCTTACCCTTACCCTTACCCTTACCCTTACCCTTACCCTTACCCTTACCCTTACCCTTGCTTTTACCCTTAAGTTTACCCTTACCCTTACCCTTACCCTTACCCTTACCCTTACCCTTGCTTTTACCCTTAAGCTTACCCTTACCCTTACTCTTACCCCTACCCTTACCCTTACCCTTACCCTTACCCTTACCCTTACCCTTACCCTTACCCTTACCCTTGCTTTTACCCTTAGGCTTACCCTCACCTTTACCCTTACCCTTACCCTTACCCTTACCCTTACCCTTACCCTTACCCTTGCTTTTACCCTTAAGCTTACCCTTACCCTTACCCTTACCCTTACCCTTAGCCTTACCCTTACCCTTGCTTTTACCCTTAAGCTTACCCTTACCCTTACCCTTACCCTTACCCTTGCTTTTACCCTTAGGCTTACCCTTACCCTTACCCTTACCCTTACCCTTAAGCTTACCCTTACCCTTACCCTTATCCTTACCCTTACCCTTACCCTTACCCTTACCCTTACCCTTGCTTTTACCCTTAAGCTTACCCTTACCCTTACACTTACCCTTACCCTTACCCTTACCCTTACCCTTACTTAGGGTAAGGGTAAGGGTAAGCTTAAGGGTAAAAGCAAGGGTGAGGGTAAGGGTAAGGGTCAGGGTAAGGGTAAGGGTAAGGGTAAGGGTAAGGGTAAGGGTAAGGGTAAGGGTAAGGGTAAGCTTAAGGGTAAAAGCAAGGGTAAGGGTAAGGGTAAGGGTAAGGGTAAGGGTAAGCTTAAGGGTAAGGGTAAGGGTAAGGGTAAGTTTAAGCTTAAGGGTAAAAGCAAGGGTTAGGTTAAGGGTAAGGGTAAGGGTAAGGGTAAGGGTAAGGGTAAGGGTAAGCTTAAGGGTAAGGGTAAGGGTAAGGGTAAGGGTAAGCTTAAGGGTAAAAGCAAGGGTAAGGGTAAGGGTAAGGGTAAGGGTAAGGGTAAGGGTAAGGGTAAGGGTAAGGGTAAGGGTAAGGGTAAGGGTAAGGGTAAGGGTAAGGGTAAGGGTAAGGGTAAGCTTAAGGGTAAGGGTAAGGGTAAGGGTAAGCTTAAGGGTAAAAGCAAGGGTAAGGGTAAGGGTAAGGGTAAGGGTAAGGGTAAGCTTAAGGGTAAAAGCAAGGGTAAGGGTAAGGGTAAGGGTAAGGGTAAGGGTAAGGGTAAGGGTAAGGGTAAGGGTAAGGGTAAGGGTAAGGGTAAGCTTAAGGGTAAGGGTAAGGGTAATGGTAAGCTTAAGGGTAAAAGCAAAAGTAAGGGTAAGGGTAAGGGTAAGGGTAAGGGTCAAGGTAAGGGTAAGCCTAAGGGTAAAAGCAAGCGTAAGGGTAAGGGTAAGGGTAAGGGTAAGGGTAAGGGTAAGGGTAAGCTTAAGGGTAAAAGCAAGGGTAAGGGTAAGGGTAAGGGTAAGGGTAAGGGTAAGGGTAAGGGTAAGGGTAAGGGTAAGGGTAAGGGTAAGCTTAAGGGTAAAAGCAAGGGTGAGGGTAAGGGTAAGGGTAAGGGTAAGGGTAAGGGTAAGGCTTTTACCCTTAAGCTTACCCTTACCCTTACCCTTACTCTTACCCTTACCCTTACCCTTACCCTTACCCTTACCCTTACCCTTACCCTTACCCTTACCCTTACCCTTACCCTTGCTTTTACCCTTAGGCTTACCCTTACCTTTACCCTTACCCTAACCCTTACCCTTACCCTTACCCATACCCTTACCCTTGCTTTTACCCTTAAGCTTACCCTTACCCTTACCCTTACCCTTACCCTTACCCTTACCCTTACCCTTACCCTTACCCTTACCCTTACCCTTACCCTTGCTTTTACCCTTAAGCTTACCCTTACCCTTACCCTTACCCTTACCCTTACCCTTACCTTTACCCTTACCCTTACCCTTACCCTTGCTTTTACCCTTAAGCTTACCCTTACCCTTACCCTTACCCTTACCCTTACCCTTACCCTTACCCTTACTCTTACCCTTACCCTTGCTTTTACCCTTAGGCTTACCCTTACCTTTACCCTTACCCTTACCCTTACCCTTACCCTTACCCTTGCTTTTACCCTTAAGCTTACCCTTACCCTTACCCTTACCCTTAAGCTTACCCTTACCCTTACCCTTACCCTTACCCTTACCCTTACCCTTACCCTTACCCTTACCCTTACCCTTACCCTTACCCTTACTTTTACCCTTAAGCTTACCCTTACCCTTACCCTAACCCTTACCCTTACCCTTGCTTTTACCCTAAAGCTTACCCTTACCCTTACCCTTACCCTTAAGCTTACCCTTACCCTTACCCTTACCCTTACCCTTACCCTTACCCTTACCTTTACCCTTACCCTTACCCTTACCCTTACCCTTGCTTTTACCCTTAAGCTTACCCTTACCCTTACCCTTATCCTTACCCTTAAGCTTACCCTTACCCTTACCCTTACCCTTACCCTTACCCTTAACCTTACCCTTGCTTTTACCCTTAAGCTTACCCTTACCCTTACCCTTACCCTTAAGCTTACCCTTACCCTTACCTTTACCCTTACCCTTACCCTTGCTTTTACCCTTAAGCTTACCCTTACCCTTACCCTTACCCTTACCCTTAAGCTTACCCTTACCCTTACCCTTACCCTTACCCTTACCCTTACCCTTACCCTTACCCTTACCCTTACCCTTACCCTTACCCTTTCCCTTGCTTTTACCCTTAATTGTCATCCTGACATAATACATGTCACAAGTTTTTTCACTTTATTCCCGATATTTTATCAGATTTCTAGTTCGAAATGAACAATTATGGATCTATGGGAGATGATTCCCCAATAAAGGGGCCTGTAGCGTTCTTCGTTTATCTGAGGATCTGAAAATCATCGCTTGGAGGACTGAACCTGGTCGAAAGACCCTCTCGGTCATGAGCAAATGTAGGTAATATTATTTACTGCTTCCTTCTGGTTTTCTGTCCCTCTTTCTGTTTCAGATATTATGTCAAGATATTTTGTCGAAATGAATTCAAGATGACGAAAAAATTATTTTCAAATGAAAAAGATGCCATCCATCTTCTATAAACAAATTACTACACTTATGCGGGGAGACAGAATTTTTCCTGAGGTTTTTATCTGTGCTCTTGTATCATACGCAAATATGTATGGTACCCCGTTTACATTTCCTCTGCTAACACTGTGATATATCTTAGAATTGTAATGCTCGTTCTCAAAAGAATATATATATATACCCTTAAGCTTACCCTTACCCTTACCCTAAGTAAGGGTAAGGGTAAGGGTAAGGGTAAGGGTAAGGGTAAGGGTAAGGGTAAGGGTAAGGGTAAGGGTAAGGGTAAGGGTAAGGGTAAGGGTAAGGGTAAGGGTAAGGGTAAGGGTAAGCTTAAGGGTAAAAGCAAGGGTAAGGGTAAGGGTAAGGGTAAGGGTGAGGGTAAGGGTAAGGGTAAGGGTAAGGGTAAGGGTAAGGGTAAGCTTAAGGGTAAGGGTAAGGGTAAGGGTAAGGGTAAGCCTAAGGGTAAAAGCAAGGGTAAGGGTAAGGGTAAGGGTAAGGGTAAGGGTAAGCTTAAGGGTAAAAGCAAGGGTAAGGCTAAGGGTAAGGGTAAGGGTAAGGGTAAGGGTAAGGGTAAGCTTAAGGGTAAAAGCAAGGGTAAGGGTAAGGGTAAGGGTAAGGGTAAGGGTAAAGGTGAGGGTAAGGGTAAGGGTAAAAGCAAGGGTAAGGGTAAGGGTAAGGGTAAGGGTAAGAGTAAGGGTAAGGGAAGGGGTAAGAGTAAGGGTAAGGGTAAGCTTAAGGGTAAAAGCAAGGGTAAGGGTAAGGGTAAGGGTAAGGGTAAGGGTAAGGGTAAGCTTAAGGGTAAAAGCAAGGGTAAAGGTAAGGGTAAGGGTAAGGGTAAGGGTAAGGGTAAGGGTAAGGGTAAGGGTAAGGGTAAGGGTAAGGGTAAGGGTAAGGGTAAGGGTAAGGGTAAGGGTAAGGGTAAGGGTAAGGGTAAGGGTAAGGGTAAGCTTAAGGGTAAAAGCAAGGGTAAGGGTAAGGGTAAGGGTAAGGGTAAGCTTAAGGGTAAAAGCAAGGGTAAGGGTAAGGGTAAGGGTAAGGGTAAGGGTAAGGGTAAGGGTAAGCTTGAGGGTAAAAGCAAGGGTAAAGGTAAGGGTAAGGGTAAGGGTAAGGGTAAGGGTAAGGGTAAGGGTAAGGGTAAGGGTAAGGGTAAGGGTAAGGGTAAGGGTAAGTTTAAGGGTAAGGGTAAGGGTAAAGGTAAGGGTAAGGGTAAGTTTAAGGGTAAGGGTAAGGGTAAAGGTAAGGGTAAGGGTAAGGGTAAGAGTAAGGGTAAGGGTAAGGGTAAGCTTAAGGGTAAAAGCAAGGGTAAGGGTAAGGGTAAGGGTAAGGGTAAGGGCAAGGGTAAGGGTAAGGGTAAGGGTAAGGGTAAGGGTAAGGGTAAGGGTAATGGTAAGGGTAAGGGTAAGGGTAAGGGTAAGGGTAAGCTTAAGGGTAAAAGCAAGGGTAAGGGTAAGGGTAAGGGTAAGGGTAAGGGTAAGGGTAAGGGTAAGGGTAAGGGTAAGGGTAAGGGTAAGGGTAAGCTTAAGGGTAAAAGCAAGGGTAAGGGTAAGGGTAAGGGTAAGGGTAAGGGTAAGGGTAAGGGTAAGGGTAATGGTAAGGGTAAAGGTAAGGGTAAGCCTAAGGGTAAAAGCAAGGGTAAGGGTAAGGGTAAGGGTAAGGGTAAGGGTAAGGTTAAGGGTAAGGGTTAGGGTAAGGGTAAGGGTAAGGGTAAGGGTAAGGGTAAGCTTAAGGGTAAAAGCAAGGGTAAGGGTAAGGGTAAGGGTAAGGGTAAGGGTAAGGGTAAGGGTAAGGGTAAGCTTAAGGGTAAGGGTAAGGGTAAGGGTAAGGGTAAGGGTAAGCTTAAGGGTAAAAGCAAGGGTAAGGGTAAGGGTAAGGGTAAGGGTAAGGGTAAGCTTAAGGGTAAAAGCAAGGGTAAGGGTAAGGGTAAGGGTAAGGGTAAGGGTAAGGGTAAGGGTAAGCTTAAGGGTAAGGGTAAGGGTAAGGGTAAGGGTAAGGGTAAGCTTAAGGGTAAAAGCAAGGGTTAGGGTCAGGGTAAGGGTAAGTGTAAGGGTAAGGGTAAGGGTAAGGGTAAGGGTGAGCTTAAGGGTAAAAGCAAGGGTAAGGGTAAGGTTAAGGGTAAGGGTAAGGGTAAGGGTAAGGGTAAGGGTTAGCTTAAGGGTAAAAGCAAGGGTAAGGCTAAGGGTAAGGGTAAGGGTAAGGGTAAGGGTAAGGGTAAGGGTAAGGGTAAGGGTAAAGGTAAGGGTAAGCCTAAGGGTAAAAGCAAGGGTAAGGGTAAGGGTAAGGGTAAGGGTAAGAGTAAGGGTAAGGGTAAGGGTAAGGGTAAGCTTAAGGGTAAAAGCAAGGGTAAGGGTAAGGGTAAGGGTAAGGGTAAGCCTAAGGGTAAAAGCAAGGGTAAGGGTAAGGGTAAGGATAAGGGTAAGGGTAAGCTTAAGGGTAAAAGCAAGGGTAAGGGTAAGGGTAAGGGTAAGGGTAAGGGTAAGCTTAAGGGTAAAAGCAAGGGTGAGGGTAAGGGTAAGGGTAAGGGTAAGGGTAAGGGTAAGGGTAAGGGTAAGGGTAAGGGTAAGGGTAAAGGTAAGGGTAAGCCTAAGAGTAAAAGCAAGGGTAAGGGTAAGGGTAAGGGTAAGGGTAAGGGTAAGGGTAAGGGTAAGGGTAAGGGTAAGCTTAAGGGTAAAAGCAAGGGTAAGGATAGGGGTAAGGGTAAGGGTAAGGGTAAGGGTGAGGGTAAGGGTAAGGGTAAGGGTAAGGGTAAGCTTAAGGGTAAAAGCAAGGGTAAGGGTAAGGGTAAGGGTAAGGGTAAGGGTAAGGGTAAGGGTAAGGGTAAGGGTAAGGGTAAGGGTAAGCTTAAGGGTAAAAGCAAGGGTAAGGGTTAGGGTAAGGGTAAGGGTAAGGGTAAGGGTAAGGGTAAGCTTAAGGGTAAAAGCAAGGGTAAGGGTAAGGGTAAGGGTAAGGGTAAGGGTAAGGGTAAGGGTAAGCCTAAGGGTAAAAGCAAGGGTAAGGGTAAGGGTAAGGGTAAGGGTAAGGGTAAAGGTAAGGGTAAGGGTAAGGGTAAGGGTAAGGGTAAGGGTAAGGGTAAGCTTAAGGGTAAAAGCAAGGGTAAGGGTAAGGGTAAGGGTAAGGGTAAGCCTAAGGGTAAAAGCAAGGGTAAGGGTAAGGGTAAGGGTAAGGGTAAGGGTAAGCTTAAGGGTAAAAGCAAGGGTAAGGGTAAGGGTAAGGGTAAGGGTGAGGGTAAGGGTAAGGGTAAGCTTAAGGGTAAAAGCAAGGGTAAGGGTAAGGGTAAGGGAAAGGGTAAGGGTAAGGGTAAGGGTAAGGGTAAGGGTAAGGGTAAAGGTAAGGGTAAGCCTAAGGGTCAAAGCAAGGGTAAGGGTAAGGGTAAGGGTAAGGGTAAGGGTAAGGGTAAGGGTAAGGGTAAGGGTAAGGGTAAGCTTAAGGGTAAAAGCAAGGGTAAGGGTAAGGGTAAGGGTAAGGGTAAGGGTAAGGGTAAGGGTAAGGGTAAGCTTAAGGGTAAGGGTAAGGGTAAGGGTAAGGGTGAGCCTAAGGGTAAAAGCAAGGGTAAGTGTAAGGGTAAGGGTAAGGGTAAGGGTAAGCTTAAGGGTAAAAGCAAGGGTAAGGGTAAGGGTAAGGGTAAGGGTAAGGGTAAGGGTAAGGGTAAGCTCAAGGGTAAAAGCAAGGGTAAGGGTAAGGGTAAGGGTAAGGGTAAGGGTAAGGGTAAGGGTAAGGGTAAGGCTAAAGGTAAGGGTAAGCCTAAGGGTAAAAGCAAGGGTAAGGGTAAGGGTAAGGGTAAGGGTAAGGGTAAGGGTAAGGGAAAGGGTAAGTTTAAGGGTAAGGGTAAGGGTAAAGGTAAGGGTAAGGGTAAGCTTAAGGGTAAAAGCAAGGGTAAGGGTAAGGGTAAGGGTAAGGGTAAGAGTAAGGGTAAGGGTAAGGGTAAGCTTAAGGGTAAAAGCAAGGGT
The DNA here is from genome assembly GCA_958510865.1 of Myrrha octodecimguttata. NCBI lineage: Eukaryota > Metazoa > Arthropoda > Insecta > Coleoptera > Coccinellidae > Myrrha > Myrrha octodecimguttata. Next base: position 22,443 of record CAUEHS010000780.1, read on the forward strand.
AAGGGTAAGGGTAAGGGTAAGGGTAAGGGTAAGGGTAAGGGTAAGGGTAAGGGTAAGGGTAAGGGTAAGGGTAAGGGTAAGGGTAAGGGTAAGGGTAAGGGTAAGGGTAAGGGTAAGCTTAAGGGTAAAAGCAAGGGTAAGGGTAAGGGTAAGGGTAAGGGTAAGGGTAAGGGTAAGGGTAAGGGTAAGGGTAAGGGTAAGGGTAAGGGTAAGGGTAAGGGTAAGCTTAAGGGTAAAAGCAAGGGTAAGGGTAAGGGTAAGGGTAAGGGTAAGGGTAAGGGTAAGGGTAAGGGTAAGGGTAATGGTAAGGGTAAAGGTAAGGGTAAGCCTAAGGGTAAAAGCAAGGGTAAGGGTAAGGGTAAGGGTAAGGGTAAGGGTAAGGTTAAGGGTAAGGGTTAGGGTAAGGGTAAGGGTAAGGGTAAGGGTAAGGGTAAGCTTAAGGGTAAAAGCAAGGGTAAGGGTAAGGGTAAGGGTAAGGGTAAGGGTAAGGGTAAGGGTAAGCTTAAGGGTAAGGGTAAGGGTAAGGGTAAGGGTAAGGGTAAGCTTAAGGGTAAGCTTAAGGGTAAAAGCAAGGGTAAGGGTAAGGGTAAGGGTAAGGGTAAGGGTAAGCTTAAGGGTAAAAGCAAGGGTAAGGGTAAGGGTAAGGGTAAGGGTAAGGGTAAGCTTAAGGGTAAGGGTAAGGGTAAGGGTAAGGGTAAGCTTAAGGGTAAAAGCAAGGGTTAGGGTCAGGGTAAGGGTAAGTGTAAGGGTAAGGGTAAGGGTAAGGGTAAGGGTGAGCTTAAGGGTAAAAGCAAGGGTAAGGGTAAGGTTAAGGGTAAGGGTAAGGGTAAGGGTAAGGGTAAGGGTAAGGGTTAGCTTAAGGGTAAAAGCAAGGGTAAGGCTAAGGGTAAGGGTAAGGGTAAGGGTAAGGGTAAGGGTAAGGGTAAGGGTAAGGGTAAAGGTAAGGGTAAGCCTAAGGGTAAAAGCAAGGGTAAGGGTAAGGGTAAGGGTAAGGGTAAGAGTAAGGGTAAGGGTAAGGGTAAGGGTAAGCTTAAGGGTAAAAGCAAGGGTAAGGGTAAGAGTAAGGGTAAGGGTAAGCCTAAGGGTAAAAGCAAGGGTAAGGGTAAGGGTAAGGATAAGGGTAAGGGTAAGCTTAAGGGTAAAAGCAAGGGTAAGGGTAAGGGTAAGGGTAAGGGTAAGGGTAAGCTTAAGGGTAAAAGCAAGGGTGAGGGTAAGGGTAAGGGTAAGGGTAAGGGTAAGGGTAAGGGTAAGGGTAAGGGTAAGGGTAAGGGTAAGGGTAAAGGTAAGGGTAAGCCTAAGAGTAAAAGCAAGGGTAAGGGTAAGGGTAAGGGTAAGGGTAAGGGTAAGGGTAAGGGTAAGGGTAAGGGTAAGGGTAAGCTTAAGGGTAAAAGCAAGGGGAAGGATAAGGGTAAGGGTAAGGGTAAGGGTAAGGGTGAGGGTAAGGGTAAGGGTAAGGGTAAGGGTAAGGGTAAGCTTAAGGGTAAAAGCAAGGGTAAGGGTAAGGGTAAGGGTAAGGGTAAGGGTAAGGGTAAGGGTAAGGGTAAGGGTAAGGGTAAGCTTAAGGGTAAAAGCAAGGGTAAGGGTTAGGGTAAGGGTAAGGGTAAGGGTAAGGGTAAGGGTAAGCTTAAGGGTAAAAGCAAGGGTAAGGGTAAGGGTAAGGGTAAGGGTAAGGGTAAGGGTAAGGGTAAAGGTAAGGGTAAGCCTAAGGGTAAAAGCAAGGGTAAGGGTAAGGGTAAGGGTAAGGGTAAGGGTAAGGGTAAGGGTAAGGGTAAGGGTAAGGGTAAGGGTAAGGGTAAGCTTAAGGGTAAAAGCAAGGGTAAGGGTAAGGGTAAGGGTAAGGGTAAGCCTAAGGGTAAAAGCAAGGGTAAGGGTAAGGGTAAGGGTAAGGGTAAGGGTAAGGGTAAGCTTAAGGGTAAAAGCAAGGGTAAGGGTAAGGGTAAGGGTAAGGGTAAGGGTAAGGGTAAGGGTAAGGGTAAGCTTAAGGGTAAAAGCAAGGGTGAGGGTAAGGGTAAGGGTAAGGGTAAGGGTAAAGGTAAGGGTAAGCCTAAGGGTCAAAGCAAGGGTAAGGGTAAGGGTAAGGGTAAGGGTAAGGGTAAGGGTAAGGGTAAGGGTAAGGGTAAGGGTAAGGGTAAGCTTAAGGGTAAAAGCAAGGGTAAGGGTAAGGGTAAGGGTAAGGGTAAGGGTAAGGGTAAGGGTAAGGGTAAGGGTAAGGGTAAGCTTAAGGGTAAGGGTAAGGGTAAGGGTAAGGGTAAGCCTAAGGGTAAAAGCAAGGGTAAGTGTAAGGGTAAGGGTAAGGGTAAGGGTAAGCTTAAGGGTAAAAGCAAGGATAAGTGTAAGGGTAAGGGTAAGGGTAAGGGTAAGCTTAAGGGTAAAAGCAAGGGTAAGGGTAAGGGTAAGGGTAAGGGAAAGGGTAAGGGTAAGGGTAAGGGTAAGGGTAAGGGTAAGGGTAAGCTTAAGGGTATAAGCAAGGGTAAGGGTAAGGGTAAGGGTGAGGGTAAGGGTAAGGGTAAGGGTAAGGGTAAGCTTAAGGGTAAAAGCAAGGGTAAGGGTAAGGGTAAGGGTAAGGGTAAGGGTAAGGGTAAGCTTAAGGGTTAAAGCAAGGGTAAGGGTAAGGGTAAGGGTAAGGGTAAGGGTAAGGGTAAGGGTAAGGGTAAGGGTAAGGGTAAGGGTAAGGGTAAGGGTAAGGTTAAGGGTAAGGGTAAGGGTAAAGGTAAGGTTAAGCCTAAGGGTAAAAGCAAGGGTAAGGGTAAGGGTAAGGGTAAGGGTAAGGGTAAGGGTAAGGGTAAGGGTAAGGGTAAGGGTAAGGGTAAGGGTAAGGGTAAGGGTAAGGGTAAGGGTAAGGGTAAGGGTAAGGGTAAGGGTAAGCTTAAGGGTAAAAGCAAGGGTAAGGGTAAGGGTAAGGGTAAGGGTAAGCCTAAGGGTAAAAGCAAGGGTAAGGGTAAGGGTAAGGGTAAGGGTAAGGGTAAGCTTAAGGGTAAAAGCAAGGGTAAGGGTAAGGGTAAGGGTAAGGGTGAGGGTAAGGGTAAGGGTAAGCTTAAGGGTAAAAGCAAGGGTAAGGGTAAGGGTAAGGGTAAGGGTAAGGGTAAGGGTAAGGGTAAGGGTAAGGGTAAGGGTAAGGGTAAAGGTAAGGGTAAGCCTAAGGGTCAAAGCAAGGGTAAGGGTAAGGGTAAGGGTAAGGGTAAGGGTAGGGGTAAGGGTAAGGGTAAGGGTAAGGGTAAGCTTAAGGGTAAAAGCAAGGGTAAGGGTAAGGGTAAGGGTAAGGGTAAGGGTAAGGGTAAGGGTAAGGGTAAGGGTAAGGGTAAGCTTAAGGGTAAGGGTAAGGGTAAGGGTAAGGGTAAGCCTAAGGGTAAAAGCAAGGGTAAGTGTAAGGGTAAGGGTAAGGGTAAGGGTAAGCTTAAGGGTAAAAGCAAGGGTAAGGGTAAGGGTAAGGGTAAGGGTAAGGGTAAGGGTAAGGGTAAGCTTAAGGGTAAAAGCAAGGGTAAGGGTAAGGGTAAGGGTAAGGGTAAGGGTAAGGGTAAGGGTTAGGGTAATGGTAAGGGTAAAGGTAAGGGTAAGCCTAAGGGTAAAAGCAAGGGTAAGGGTAAGGGTAAGGGTAAGGGTAAGGGTAAGGTTAAGGGTAAGGGTTAGGGTAAGGGTAAGGGTAAGGGTAAGGGTAAGGGTAAGGGTAAGCTTAAGGGTAAAAGCAAGGGTAAGGGTAAGGGTAAGGGTAAGGGTAAGGGTAAGGGTAAGGGTAAGCTTAAGGGTAAGGGTAAGGGTAAGGGTAAGGGTAAGGGTAAGCTTAAGGGTAAAAGCAAGGGTAAGGGTAAGGGTAAGGGTAAGGGTAAGGGTAAGCTTAAGGGTAAAAGCAAGGGTAAGGGTAAGGGTAAGGCTAAGGGTAAGGGTAAGGGTAAGGGTAAGCTTAAGGGTAAGGGTAAGGGTAAGGGTAAGGGTAAGCTTAAGGGTAAAAGCAAGGGTTAGGGTCATGGTAAGGGTAAGTGTAAGGGTAAGGGTAAGGGTAAGGGTAAGGGTGAGCTTAAGGGTAAAAGCAAGGGTAAGGGTAAGGTTAAGGGTAACGGTAAGGGTAAGGGTAAGGGTAAGGGTTAGCTTAAGGGTAAAAGCAAGGGTAAGGCTAAGGGTAAGGGTAAGGGTAAGGGTAAGGGTAAGGGTAAGGGTAAGGGTAAGGGTAAAGGTAAGGGTAAGCCTAAGGGTAAAAGCAAGGGTAAGGGTAAGGGTAAGGGTAAGGGTAAGAGTAAGGGTAAGGGTAAGGGTAAGGGTAAGCTTAAGGGTAAAAGCAAGGGTAAGGGTAAGGGTAAGGGTAAGCCTAAGGGTAAAAGCAAGAGTAAGGGTAAGGGTAAGGATAAGGGTAAGGGTAAGCTTAAGGGTAAAAGCAAGGGTAAGGGTAAGGGTAAGGGTAAGGGTAAGGGTAAGCTTAAGGGTAAAAGCAAGGGTGAGGGTAAGGGTAAGGGTAAGGGTAAGGGTAAGGGTAAGGGTAAGGGTAAGGGTAAGGGTAAGGGTAAGGGTAAAGGTAAGGGTAAGCCTAAGAGTAAAAGCAAGGGTAAGGGTAAGGGTAAGGGTAAGGGTAAGGGTAAGGGTAAGGGTAAGGGTAAGGGTAAGGGTAAGGGTAAGCTTAAGGGTAAAAGCAAGGGTAAGGGTAAGGGTAAGGGTAAGGGTAAGGGTAAGGGTAAGGGTAAGGGTAAGGGTAAGGGTAAGGGTAAGGTTAAGGGTAAGGGTAAGGGTAAAGGTAAGGTTAAGCCTAAGGGTAAAAGCAAGGGTAAGGGTAAGGGTAAGGGTAAGGGTAAGGGTAAGGGTAAGGGTAAGGGTAAGGGTAAGGGTAAGGGTAAGGGTAAGGGTAAGGGTAAGGGTAAGCTTAAGGGTAAAAGCAAGGGTAAGGGTAAGGGTAAGGGTAAGGGTAAGCCTAAGGGTAAAAGCAAGGGTAAGGGTAAGGGTAAGGGTAAGGGTAAGGGTAAGGGTAAGCTTAAGGGTAAAAGCAAGGGTAAGGGTAAGGGTAAGGGTAAGGGTGAGGGTAAGGGTAAGGGTAAGCTTAAGGGTAAAAGCAAGGGTAAGGGTAAGGGTAAGGGTAAGGGTAAGGGTAAGGGTAAGGGTAAGGGTAAGGGTAAGGGTAAGGGTAAAGGTAAGGGTAAGCCTAAGGGTCAAAGCAAGGGTAAGGGTAAGGGTAAGGGTAAGGGTAAGGGTAGGGGTAAGGGTAAGGGTAAGGGTAAGGGTAAGCTTAAGGGTATAAGCAAGGGTAAGGGTAAGGGTAAGGGTAAAGGTAAGGGTAAGGGTAAGGGTAAGGGTAAGGGTAAGGGTAAGCTTAAGGGTAAGGGTAAGGGTAAGGGTAAGGGTAAGCCTAAGGGTAAAAGCAAGGGTAAGTGTAAGGGTAAGGGTAAGGGTAAGGGTAAGCTTAAGGGTAAAAGCAAGGGTAAGGGTAAGGGTAAGGGTAAGGGTAAGGGTAAGGGTAAGGGTAAGGGTAAGCTTAAGGGTAAAAGCAAGGGTAAGGGTAAGGGTAAGGGTAAGGGTAAGGGTAAGGGTAAGGGTAAGGGTAATGGTAAGGGTAAAGGTAAGGGTAAGCCTAAGGGTAAAAGCAAGGGTAAGGGTAAGGGTAAGGGTAAGGGTAAGGGTAAGGTTAAGGGTAAGGGTTAGGGTAAGGGTAAGGGTAAGGGTAAGGGTAAGGGTAAGCTTAAGGGTAAAAGCAAGGGTAAGGGTAAGGGTAAGGGTAAGGGTAAGGGTATGGGTAAGGGTAAGCTTAAGGGTAAGGGTAAGGGTAAGGGTAAGGGTAAGCTTAAGGGTAAAAGCAAGGGTAAGGGTAAGGGTAAGGGTAAGGGTAAGGGTAAGCTTAAGGGTAAAAGCAAGGGTAAGGGTAAGGGTAAGGGTAAGGGTAAGGGTAAGGGTAAGGGTAAGCTTAAGGGTAAGGGTAAGGGTAAGGGTAAGGGTAAGCTTAAGGGTAAAAGCAAGGGTTAGGGTCAGGGTAAGGGTAAGTGTAAGGGTAAGGGTAAGGGTAAGGGTAAGGGTGAGCTTAAGGGTAAAAGCAAGGGTAAGGGTAAGGGTAAGGGTAGGGGTAAGGGTAAGGGTAAGGGTAAGGGTAAGCTTAAGGGTAAAAGCAAGGGTAAGGGTAAGGGTAAGGGTAAGGGTAAGGGTAAGGGTAAGGGTAAGGGTAAGGGTAAGGGTAAGGGTAAGGGTAAGCTTAAGGGTAAGGGTAAGGGTAAGGGTAAGGGTAAGCCTAAGGGTAAAAGCAAGGGTAAGTGTAAGGGTAAGGGTAAGGGTAAGGGTAAGCTTAAGGGTAAAAGCAAGGGTAAGGGTAAGGGTAAGGGTAAGGGTAAGGGTAAGGGTAAGGGTAAGGGTAAGCTTAAGGGTAAAAGCAAGGGTAAGGGTAAGGGTAAGGGTAAGGGTAAGGGTAAGGGTAAGGGTAAGGGTAATGGTAAGGGTAAAGGTAAGGGTAAGCCTAAGGGTAAAAGCAAGGGTAAGGGTAAGGGTAAGGGTAAGGGTAAGGGTAAGGTTAAGGGTAAGGGTTAGGGTAAGGGTAAGGGTAAGGGTAAGGGTAAGGGTAAGCTTAAGGGTAAAAGCAAGGGTAAGGGTAAGGGTAAGGGTAAGGGTAAGGGTAAGGGTAAGGGTAAGCTTAAGGGTAAGGGTAAGGGTAAGGGTAAGGGTAAGCTTAAGGGTAAAAGCAAGGGTAAGGGTAAGGGTAAGGGTAAGGGTAAGGGTAAGCTTAAGGGTAAAAGCAAGGGTAAGGGTAAGGGTAAGGGTAAGGGTAAGGGTAAGGGTAAGGGTAAGCTTAAGGGTAAGGGTAAGGGTAAGGGTAAGGGTAAGCTTAAGGGTAAAAGCAAGGTTTAGGGTCAGGGTAAGGGTAAGTGTAAGGGTAAGGGTAAGGGTAAGGGTAAGGGTGAGCTTAAGGGTAAAAGCAAGGGTAAGGGTAAGGTTAAGGGTAAGGGTAAGGGTAAGGGTAAGGGTAAGGGTAAGGGTTAGCTTAAGGGTAAAAGCAAGGGTAAGGCTAAGGGTAAGGGTAAGGGTAAGGGTAAGGGTAAGGGTAAGGGTAAGGGTAAGGGTAAAGGTAAGGGTAAGCCTAAGGGTAAAAGCAAGGGTAAGGGTAAGGGTAAGGGTAAGGGTAAGAGTAAGGGTAAGGGTAAGGGTAAGGGTAAGCTTAAGGGTAAAAGCAAGGGTAAGGGTAAGGGTAAGGGTAAGGGTAAGCCTAAGGGTAAAAGCAAGGGTAAGGGTAAGGGTAAGGATAAGGGTAAGGGTAAGCTTAAGGGTAAAAGCAAGGGTAAGGGTAAGGGTAAGGGTAAGGGTAAGGGTAAGCTTAAGGGTAAAAGCAAGGGTGAGGGTAAGGGTAAGGGTAAGGGTAAGGGTAAGGGTAAGGGTAAGGGTAAGGGTAAGGGTAAGGGTAAGGGTAAGGGTAAGGGTAAGGGTAAAGGTAAGGGTAAGCCTAAGAGTAAAAGCAAGGGTAAGGGTAAGGGTAAGGGTAAGGGTAAGGGTAAGGGTAAGGGTAAGGGTAAGCTTAAGGGTAAAAGCAAGGGTAAGGATAAGGGTAAGGGTAAGGGTAAGGGTAAGGGTGAGGGTAAGGGTAAGGATAAGGGTAAGGGTAAGCTTAAGGGTAAAAGCAAGGGTAAGGGTAAGGGTAAGGGTAAGGGTAAGGGTAAGGGTAAGGGTAAGGGTAAGGGTAAGGGTAAGGGTAAGCTTAAGGGTAAAAGCAAGGGTAAGGGTTAGGGTAAGGGTAAGGGTAAGGGTAAGGGTAAGGGTAAGCTTAAGGGTAAAAGCAAGGGTAAGGGTAAGGGTAAGGGTAAGGGTAAGGGTAAGGGTAAGGGTAAAGGTAAGGGTAAGCCTAAGGGTAAAAGCAAGGGTAAGGGTAAGGGTAAGGGTAAGGGTAAGGGTAAGGGTAAGGGTAAGGGTAAGGGTAAGGGTAAGGGTAAGGGTAAGGGTAAGGGTAAGCTTAAGGGTAAAAGCAAGGGTAAGGGTAAGGGTAAGGGTAAGGGTAAGCCTAAGGGTAAAAGCAAGGGTAAGGGTAAGGGTAAGGGTAAGGGTAAGGGTAAAGGTAAGCTTAAGGGTAAAAGCAAGGGTAAGGGTAAGGGTAAGGGTAAGGGTAAGGGTAAGGGTAATGGTAAGCTTAAGGGTAAAAGCAAGGGTGAGGGTAAGGGTAAGGGTAAGGGTAAGGGTAAGGGTAAGGGTAAGGGTAAGGGTAAGGGTAAAGGTAAGGGTAAGCCTAAGGGTCAAAGCAAGGGTAAGGGTAAGGGTAAGGGTAAGGGTAAGGGTAAGGGTAAGGGTAAGGGTAAGGGTAAGGGTAAGGGTAAGCTTAAGGGTAAAAGCAAGGGTAAGGGTAAGGGTAAGGGTAAGGGTAAGGGTAAGGGTAAGGGTAAGGGTAAGGGTAAGGGTAAGGGTAAGCTTAAGGGTAAGGGTAAGGGTAAGGGTAAGGGTAAGCCTAAGGGTAAAAGCAAGGGTAAGTGTAAGGGTAAGGGTAAGGGTAAGGGTAAGCTTAAGGGTAAAAGCAAGGGTAAGTGTAAGGGTAAGGGTAAGGGTAAGGGTAAGCTTAAGGGTAAAAGCAAGGGTAAGGGTAAGGGTAAGGGTAAGGGAAAGGGTAAGGGTAAGGGTAAGGGTAAGGGTAAGGGTAAGGGTAAGCTAAAGGGTATAAGCAAGGGTAAGGGTAAGGGTAAGGGTGAGGGTAAGGGTAAGGGTAAGGGTAAGGGTAAGCTTAAGGGTAAAAGCAAGGGTAAGGGTAAGGGTAAGGGTAAGGGTAAGGGTAAGGGTAAGCTTAAGGGTTAAAGCAAGGGTAAGGGTAAGGGTAAGGGTAAGGGTAAGGGTAAGGGTAAGGGTAAGGGTAAGGGTAAGGGTAAGGGTAAGGTTAAGGGTAAGGGTAAGGGTAAAGGTAAGGTTAAGCCTAAGGGTAAAAGCAAGGGTAAGGGTAAGGGTAAGGGTAAGGGTAAGGGTAAGGGTAAGGGTAAGGGTAAGGGTAAGGGTAAGGTTAAGGGTAAGGGTAAGGGTAAGGGTAAGGGTAAGGGTAAGGGTAAGGGTAAGCTTAAGGGTAAAAGCAAGGGTAAGGGTAAGGGTAAGGGTAAGGGTAAGCCTAAGGGTAAAAGCAAGGGTAAGGGTAAGGGTAAGGGTAAGGGTAAGCTTAAGGGTAAAAGCAAGGGTAAGGGTAAGGGTAAGGGTAAGGGTGAGGGTAAGGGTAAGGGTAAGCTTAAGGGTAAAAGCAAGGGTAAGGGTAAGGGTAAGGGTAAGGGTAAGGGTAAGGGTAAGAGTAAGGGTAAGGGTAAGGGTAAAGGTAAGGGTAAGCCTAAGGGTCAAAGCAAGGGTAAGGGTAAGGGTAAGGGTAAGGGTAAGGGTAGGGGTAAGGGTAAGGGTAAGGGTAAGGGTAAGCTTAAGGGTAAAAGCAAGGGTAAGGGTAAGGGTAAGGGTAAGGGTAAGGGTAAGGGTAAGGGTAAGGGTAAGGGTAAGGGTAAGGGTAAGGGTAAGCTTAAGGGTAAGGGTAAGGGTAAGGGTAAGGATAAGCCTAAGGGTAAAAGCAAGGGTAAGTGTAAGGGTAAGGGTAAGGGTAAGGGTAAGCTTAAGGGTAAAAGCAAGGGTAAGGGTAAGGGTAAGGGTAAGGGTAAGGGTAAGGGTAAGGGTAAGGGTAAGCTTAAGGGTAAAAGCAAGGGTAAGGGTAAGGGTAAGGGTAAGGGTAAGGGTAAGGGTAAGGGTAAGGGTAAGGCTAAAGGTAAGGGTAAGCCTAAGGGTAAAAGCAAGGGTAAGGGTAAGGGTAAGGGTAAGGGTAAGGGTAAGGGTAAGGGTAAGGGTAAGGGTAAGTTTAAGGGTAAGGGTAAGGGTAAAGGTAAGGGTAAGGGTAAGCTTAAGGGTAAAAGCAAGGGTAAGGGTAAGGGTAAGGGTAAGGGTAAGAGTAAGGGTAAGGGTAAGGGTAAGCTTAAGGGTAAAAGCAAGGGTAAGGGTAAGGGTAAGGGTAAGGGTAAGGGTAAGGGTAAGGGTAAGGGTAAGGGTAAGGGTAAGGGTAAGGGTAAGGGTAAGGGTAAGGGTAAGGGTAAGGGTAAGCTTAAGGGTAAAAGCAAAGGTAAGGGTAAGGGTAAGGGTAAGGGTAAGGGTAAGGGTAAGGGTAAGGGTAAGGGTAAGGGTAAGGGTAAGGGTAAGGGTAAGGGTAAGGGTAAGGGTAAGCTTAAGGGTAAAAGCAAGGGTAAGGGTAAGGGTAAGGGTAAGGGTGAGGGTAAGGGTAAGGGTAAGGGTAAGGGTAATGGTAAGGGTAAAGGTAAGGGTAAGCCTAAGGGTAAAAGCAAGGGTAAGGGTAAGGGTAAGGGTAAGGGTAAGGGTAAGGTTAAGGGTAAGGGTTAGGGTAAGGGTAAGGGTAAGGGTAAGGGTAAGGGTAAGCTTAAGGGTAAAAGCAAGGGTAAGGGTAAGGGTAAGGGTAAGGGTAAGGGTAAGGGTAAGCTTAAGGGTAAGGGTAAGGGTAAGGGTAAGGGTAAGGGTAAGCTTAAGGGTAAAAGCAAGGGTAAGGGTAAGGGTAAGGGTAAGGGTAAGGGTAAGCTTAAGGGTAAAAGCAAGGGTAAGGGTAAGGGTAAGGGTAAGGGTAAGGGTAAGGGTAAGGGTAAGGGTAAGCTTAAGGGTAAGGGTAAGGGTAAGGGTAAGGGTAAGCTTAAGGGTAAAAGCAAGGGTTAGGGTCAGGGTAAGGGTAAGTGTAAGGGTAAGGGTAAGGGTAAGGGTAAGGGTGAGCTTAAGGGTAAAAGCAAGGGTAAGGGTAGGGTTAAGGGTAAGGGTAAGGGTAAGGGTAAGGGTAAGGGTTAGCTTAAGGGTAAAAGCAAGGGTAAGGCTAAGGGTAAGGGTAAGGGTAAGGGTAAGGGTAAGGGTAAGGGTAAGGGTAAGGGTAAGGGTAAGGGTAAAGGTAAGGGTAAGCCTAAGGGTAAAAGCAAGGGTAAGGGTAAGGGTAAGGGTAAGGGTAAGAGTAAGGGTAAGGGTAAGGGTAAGGGTAAGCTTAAGGGTAAAAGCAAGGGTAAGGGTAAGGGTAAGGGTAAGGGTAAGCCTAAGGGTAAAAGCAAGGGTAAGGGTAAGGGTAAGGATAAGGGTAAGGGTAAGCTTAAGGGTAAAAGCAAGGGTAAGGGTAAGGGTAAGGGTAAGGGTAAGGGTAAGCTTAAGGGTAAAAGCAAGGGTGAGGGTAAGGGTAAGGGTAAGGGTAAGGGTAAGGGTAAGGGTAAGGGTAAGGGTAAGGGTAAGGGTAAGGTTAAGGGTAAAGGTAAGGGTAAGCCTAAGAGTAAAAGCAAGGGTAAGGGTAAGGGTAAGGGTAAGGGTAAGGGTAAGGGTAAGGGTAAGGGTAAGGGTAAGGGTAAGCTTAAGGGTAAAAGCAAGGGTAAGGATAAGGGTAAGGGTAAGGGTAAGGGTAAGGGTAAGGGTGAGGGTAAGGGTAAGGGTAAGGGTAAGGGTAAGCTTAAGGGTAAAAGCAAGGGTAATGGTAAGGGTAAGGGTAAGGGTAAGGGTAAGGGTAAGGGTAAGGGTAAGGGTAAGGGTAAGGGTAAGGGTAAGGGTAAGGGTAAGCTTAAGGGTAAAAGCAAGGGTAAGGGTTAGGGTAAGGGTAAGGGTAAGGGTAAGGGTAAGGGTAAGCTTAAGGGTAAAAGCAAGGGTAAGGGTAAGGGTAAGGGTAAGGGTAAGGGTAAGGGTAAGGGTAAAGGTAAGGGTAAGCCTAAGGGTAAAAGCAAGGGTAAGGGAAAGGGTAAGGGTAAGGGTAAGGGTAAGGGTAAGGGTAAGGGTAAGGGTAAGGGTAAGGGTAAGGGTAAGGGTAAGCTTAAGGGTAAAAGCAAGGGTAAGGGTAAGGGTAAGGGTAAGGGTAAGCCTAAGGGTAAAAGCAAGGGTAAGGGTAAGGGTAAGGGTAAGGGTAAGGGTAAGGGTAAGCTTAAGGGTAAAAGCAAGGGTAAGGGTAAGGGTAAGGGTAAGGGTAAGGGTAAGGGTAAGGGTAAGCTTAAGGGTAAAAGCAAGGGTGAGGGTAAGGGTAAGGGTAAGGGTAAGGGTAAGGGTAAGGGTAAGGGTAAGGGTAAGGGTAAGGGTAAGGGTAAAGGTAAGGGTAAGCCTAAGGGTCAAAGCAAGGGTAAGGGTAAGGGTAAGGGTAAGGGTAAGGGTAAGGGTAAGGGTAAGGGTAAGGGTAAGGGTAAGCTTAAGGGTAAAAGCAAGGGTAAGGGTAAGGGTAAGGGTAAGGGTAAGGGTAAGGGTAAGGGTAAGGGTAAGGGTAAGGGTAAGCTTAAGGGTAAGGGTAAGGGTAAGGGTAAGGGTAAGCCTAAGGGTAAAAGCAAGGGTAAGTGTAAGGGTAAGGGTAAGGGTAAGGGTAAGCTTAAGGGTAAAAGCAAGGGTAAGGGTAAGGGTAAGGGTAAGGGAAAGGGTAAGGGTAAGGGTAAGGGTAAGCTTAAGGGTAAAAGCAAGGGTAAGGGTAAGGGTAAGGGTAAGGGTAAGGGTAAGGGTAAGGCTAAAGGTAAGGGTAAGCCTTATGGTAAAAGCAAGGGTAAGGGTAAGGGTAAGGGTAAGGGTAAGGGTAAGGGTAAGGGTAAGGGTAAGGGTAAGTTTAAGGGTAAGGGTAAGGGTAAAGGTAAGGGTAAGGGTAAGCTTAACGGTAAAAGCAAGGGTAAGGGTAAGGGTAAGGGTAAGGGTAAGAGTAAGGGTAAGGGTAAGGGAAAGCTTAAGGGTAAAAGCAAGGGTAAGGGTAAGGGTAAGGGTAAGGGTAAGGGTAAGGGTAAGGGTAAGGGTAAGGGTAAGGGTAAGGGTAAGGGTAAGGGTAAGGGTAAGGGTAAGGGTAAGCTTAAGGGTAAAAGCAAGGGTAAGGGTAAGGGTAAGGGTAAGGGTAAGGGTAAGGGTAAGGGTAAGGGTAAGGGTAAGGGTAAGCTTAAGGGTAAAAGCAAGGGTAAGGGTAAGGGTAAGGGTAAGCGTAAGGGTAAGGGTAATGGTAAGGGTAAAGGTAAGGGTAAGCCTAAGGGTAAAAGCAAGGGTAAGGGTAAGGGTAAGGGTAAGGGTAAGGGTAAGGTTAAGGGTAAGGGTTAGGGTAAGGGTAAGGGTAAGGGTAAGGGTAAGGGTAAGCTTAAGGGTAAAAGCAAGGGTAAGGGTAAGGGTAAGGGTAAGGGTAAGGGTAAGGGTAAGGGTAAGGGTAAGGGTAAGGGTAAGGGTAAGCTTAAGGGTAAGGGTAAGGGTAAGGGTAAGGGTAAGGGTAAGCTTAAGGGTAAAAGCAGGGGTAAGGGTAAGGGTAAGGGTAAGGGTAAGGGTAAGCTTAAGGGTAAAATCAAGGGTAAGGGTAAGGGTGAGGGTAAGGGTAAGGGTAAGGGTAAGGGTAAGGGTAAGCTTAAGGGTAAGGGTAAGGGTAAGGGTAAGGGTAAGCTTAAGGGTAAAAGCAAGGGTAAGGGTCAGGGTAAGGGTAAGTGTAAGGGTAAGGGTAAGGGTAAGGGTAAGGGTGAGCTTAAGGGTAAAAGCAAGGGTAAGGGTAAGGATAAGGGTAAGGGTAAGGGTAAGGGTAAGGGTAAGGGTTAGCTTAAGGGTAAAAGCAAGGGTAAGGGTAAGGGTAAGGGTAAGGGTAAGGGTAAGGGTAAGGGTAAGGGTAAGGGTAAGGGTAAGGGTAAAGGTAAGGGTAAGCCTAAGGGTAAAAGCAAGGGTAAGGGTAAGGGTAAGGGTAAGGGTAAGAGTAAGGGTAAGGGTAAGGGTAAGGGTAAGCTTAAGGGTAAAAGCAAGGGTAAGGGTAAGGGTAAGGGTAAGGGTAAGCCTAAGGGTAAAAGCAAGGGTAAGGGTAAGGGTAAGGATAAGGGTAAGGGTAAGCTTAAGGGTAAAAGCAAGGGTAAGGGTAAGGGTAAGGGTTAGGGTAAGGGTAAGCTTAAGGGTAAAAGCAAGGGTGAGGGTAAGGGTAAGGGTAAGGGTAAGGGTAAGGGTAAGGGTAAGGGTAAGGGTAAGGGTAAGGGTAAGGGTAAGGGTAAGGGTAAGGGTAAGGGTAAAGGTAAGGGTAAGCCTAAGAGTAAAAGCAAGGGTAAGGGTAAGGGTAAGGGTAAGGGTAAGGGTAAGGGTAAGGGTAAGGGTAAGGGTAAGGGTAAGCTTAAGGGTAAAAGCAAGGGTAAGGATAAGGGTAAGGGTAAGGGTAAGGGTAAGGGTGAGGGTAAGGGTAAGGGTAAGGGTAAGGGTAAGCTTAAGGGTAAAAGCAAGGGTAAGGGTAAGGGTAAGGGTAAGGGTAAGGGTAAGGGTAAGCTTAAGGGTAAAAGCAAGGGTAAGGGTTAGGGTAAGGGTAAGGGTAAGGGTAAGGGTAAGGGTAAGCTTAAGGGTAAAAGCAAGGGTAACGGTAAGGGTAAGAGTAAGGGTAAGGGTAAGGGTAAGGGTAAGGGTAAAGGTAAGGGTAAGCCTAAGGGTAAAAGCAAGGGTAAGGGTAAGGGTAAGGGTAAGGGTAAGGGTAAGGGTAAGGGTAAGGGTAAGGGTAAGGGTAAGGGTAAGGGTAAGGGTAAGCTTAAGGGTATAAGCAAGGGTAAGGGTAAGGGTAAGGGTAAGGGTGAGGGTAAGGGTAAGGGTAAGGGTAAGGGTGAGCTTAAGGGTAAAAGCAAGGGTAAGGGTAAGGGTAAGGGTAAGGGTAAGGGTAAGGGTAAGGGTAAGGGTAAGCTTAAGGGTAAAAGCAAGGGTAAGGGTAAGGGTAAGGGTAAGGGTAAGGGTAAGGGTAAGGGTAAGGGTAAGGGTAAGGGTAAGGGTAAGGGTAAGGGTAAAGGTAAGGTTAAGCCTAAGGGTAAAAGCAAGGGTAAGGGTAAGGGTAAGGGTAAGGGTAAGGGTAAGGGTAAGGGTAAGGGTAAGGGTAAGGGTAAGGGTAAGGGTAAGGGTAAGGCTAAGGGTAAGCTTAAGGGTAAAAGCAAGGGTAAGGGTAAGGGTAAGGGTAAGCCTTAGGGTAAAAGCAAGGGTAAGGGTAAGGGTGAGGGTAAGGGTAAGGGTAAGCTTAAGGGTAAAAGCAAGGGTAAGGGTAAGGGTAAGGGTAAGGGTAAGGGTGAGGGTAAGGGTAAGCTTAAGGGTAAAAGCAAGGGTAAGGGTAAGGGTAAGGGTAAGGGTAAGGGTAAGGGTAAAGGTAAGGGTAAGGGTAAGGGTAAGGGTAAGGGTAAAGGTAAGGGTAAGCCTAAGGGTCAAAGCAAGGGTAAGGGTAAGGGTAAGAGTAAGGGTAAGGGTAAGGGTAAGGGTAAGGGTAAGCTTAAGGGTAAAAGCAAGGGTAAGGGTAAGGGTAAGGGTAAGGGTAAGGTTAAGGGTAAGGGTAAGGGTAAGGGTAAGGGTAAGGGTAAGGGTAAGCTTAAGGGTAAGGGTAAGGGTAAGGGTAAGGGTAAGCCTAAGGGTAAAAGCAAGGGTAAGTGTAAGGGTAAGGGTAAGGGTAAGGGTAAGGGTTAGGGTAAGGGTAAGGGTAAGGGTAAGCTTAAGGGTATAAGCAAGGGTAAGGGTAAGGGTAAGGGTAAGGGTGAGGGTAAGGGTAAGGGTAAGGGTAAGGGTAAGGGTGAGCTTAAGGGTAAAAGCAAGGGTAAGGGTAAGGGTAAGGGTAAGGGTAAGGGTAAGGGTAAGGGTAAGGGTAAGGGTAAGCTTAAGGGTAAAAGCAAGGGTAAGGGTAAGGGTAAGGGTAAGGGTAAGGGTAAGGGTAAGGGTAAGGGTAAGGGTAAGGGTAAGGGTAAGGGTAAGGGTAAGGGTAAAGGTAAGGTTAAGCCTAAGGGTAAAAGCAAGGGTAAGGGTAAGGGTAAGGTTAAGGGTAAGGGTAAGGGTAAGGGTAAGGGTAAGGGTAAGGGTAAGGGTAAGGGTAAGGGTAAGGGTAAGGGTAAGGGTAAGGGTAAGGGTAAGGGTAAGGGTAAGGGTAAGCTTAAGGGTAAAAGCAAGGGTAAGGGTAAGGGTAAGGGTAAGCCTTAGGGTAAAAGCAAGGGTAAGGGTAAGGGTAAGGGTAAGGCTAAGGGTATGCTTAAGGGTAAAAGCAAGGGTAAGGGTAAGGGTAAGGGTAAGGGTAAGGGTGAGGGTAAGGGTAAGCTTAAGGGTAAAAGCAAGGGTAAGGGTAAGGGTAAGGGTAAGGGTAAGGGTAAGGGTAAAGGTAAGGGTAAGGGTAAGGGTAAGCGTAAGGGTAAAGGTAAGGGTAAGCCTTAGGGTCAAAGCAAGGGTAAGGGTAAGGGTAAGAGTAAGGGTAAGGGTAAGGGTAAGGGTAAGGGTAAGCTTAAGGGTAAAAGCAAGGGTAAGGGTAAGGGTAAGGGTAAGGGTAAGGTTAAGGGTAAGGGTAAGGGTAAGGGTAAGGGTAAGGGTAAGGGTAAGCTTAAGGGTAAGGGTAAGGGTAAGGGTAAGGGTAAGCCTAAGGGTAAAAGCAAGGGTAAGTGTAAGGGTAAGGGTAAGGGTAAGGGTAAGCTTAAGGGTAAAAGCAAGGGTAAGGGTAAGGGTAAGGGTAAGGGTAAGGGTAAGGGTAAGGCTAAAGGTAAGGGTAAGCCTAAGGGTAAAAGCAAGGGTAAGGGTAAGGGTAAGGGTAAGGGTAAGGGTAAGGGTAAGGGTAAGGGTAAGGGTAAGGGTAAGGGTAAAGGTAAGGGTGAGGGTAAGCTTAAGGGTAAAAGCAAGGGTAAGGATAAGGGTAAGGGTAAGGGTAAGGGTAAGGGTGAGGGTAAGGGTAAGGGTAAGGGTAAGGGTAAGCTTAAGGGTAAAAGCAAGGGTAAGGGTAAGGGTAAGGGTAAGGGTAAGGGTAAGGGTAAGGGTAAGCTTAAGGGTAAAAGCAAGGGTAAGGGTTAGGGTAAGGGTAAGGGTAAGGGTAAGGGTAAGGGTAAGCTTAAGGGTAAAAGCAAGGGTAACGGTAAGGGTAAGGGTAAGGGTAAGGGTAAGGGTAAGGGTAAGGGTAAAGGTAAGGGTAAGCCTAAGGGTAAAAGCAAGGGTAAGGGTAAGGGTAAGGGTAAGGGTAAGGGTAAGGGTAAGGGTAAGGGTAAGGGTAAGGGTAAGGGTAAGGGTAAGGGTAAGCTTAAGGGTATAAGCAAGGGTAAGGGTAAGGGTAAGGGTAAGGGTGAGGGTAAGGGTAAGGGTAAGGGTAAGGGTGAGCTTAAGGGTAAAAGCAAGGGTAAGGGTAAGGGTAAGGGTAAGGGTAAGGGTAAGGGTAAGGGTAAGGGTAAGGGTAAGGGTAAGCTTAAGGGTAAAAGCAAGGGTAAGGGTAAGGGTAAGGGTAAGGGTAAGGGTAAGGGTAAGGGTAAGGGTAAGGGTAAGGGTAAGGGTAAGGGTAAGGGTAAGGGTAAAGGTAAGGTTAAGCCTAAGGGTAAAAGCAAGGGTAAGGGTAAGGGTAAGGGTAAGGGTAAGGGTAAGGGTAAGGGTAAGGGTAAGGGTAAGGGTAAGGGTAAGGGTAAGGGTAAGGGTAAGGGTAAGCTTAAGGGTAAAAGCAAGGGTAAGGGTAAGGGTAAGCCTTAGGGTAAAAGCAAGGGTAAGGGTAAGGGTAAGGGTAAGGGTAAGGGTAAGCTTAAGGGTAAAAGCAAGGGTAAGGGTAAGGGTAAGGGTAAGGGTAAGGGTGAGGGTAAGGGTAAGCTTAAGGGTAAAAGCAAGGGTAAGGGTAAGGGTAAGGGTAAGGGTAAGGGTAAGGGTAAAGGTAAGGGTAAGGGTAAGGGTAAGGGTAAGGGTAAAGGTAAGGGTAAGCCTAAGGGTCAAAGCAAGGGTAAGGGTAAGGGTAAGAGTAAGGGTAAGGGTAAGGGTAAGGGTAAGGGTAAGCTTAAGGGTAAAAGCAAGGGTAAGGGTAAGGGTAAGGGTAAGGGTAAGGTTAAGGGTAAGGGTAAGGGTAAGGGTAAGGGTAAGGGTAAGGGTAAGCTTAAGGGTAAGGGTAAGGGTAAGGGTAAGGGTGAGCCTAAGGGTAAAAGCAAGGGTAAGTGTAAGGGTAAGGGTAAGGGTAAGGGTAAGGGTAAGGGTAAGGGTAAGGGTAAGGGTAAGGGTAAGCTTAAGGGTATAAGCAAGGGTAAGGGTAAGGGTAAGGGTGAGGGTAAGGGTAAGGGTAAGGGTAAGGGTAAGGGTGAGCTTAAGCGTAAAAGCAAGGGTAAGGGTAAGGGTAAGGGTAAGGGTAAGGGTAAGGGTAAGGGTAAGGGTAAGGGTAAGCTTAAGGGTAAAAGCAAGGGTAAGGGTAAGGGTAAGGGTAAGGGTAAGGGTAAGGGTAAGGGTAAGGGTAAGGGTAAGGGTAAGGGTAAGGGTAAGGGTAAGGGTAAAGGTAAGGTTAAGCCTAAGGGTAAAAGCAAGGGTAAGGGTAAGGGTAAGGGTAAGGGTAAGGGTAAGGGTAAGGGTAAGGGTAAGGGTAAGGGTAAGGGTAAGGGTAAGGGTAAGGGTAAGGGTAAGGGTAAGGGTAAGGGTAAGGGTAAGCTTAAGGGTTAAAGCAAGGGTAAGGGTAAGGGTAAGGGTAAGCCTTAGGGTAAAAGCAAGGGTAAGGGTAAGGGTAAGGGTAAGGGTAAGGGTAAGCTTAAGGGTAAAAGCAAGGGTAAGGGTAAGGGTAAGGGTAAGGGTAAGGGTGAGGGTAAGGGTAAGCTTAAGGGTAAAAGCAAGGGTAAGGGTAAGGGTAAGGGTAAGGGTAAGGGTAAGGGTAAAGGTAAGGGTAAGGGTAAGGGTAAGCGTAAGGGTAAAGGTAAGGGTAAGCCTTAGGGTCAAAGCAAGGGTAAGGGTAAGGGTAAGAGTAAGGGTAAGGGTAAGGGTAAGGGTAAGGGTAAGCTTAAGGGTAAAAGCAAGGGTAAGGGTAAGGGTAAGGGTAAGGGTAAGGTTAAGGGTAAGGGTAAGGGTAAGGGTAAGGGTAAGGGTAAGGGTAAGCTTAAGGGTAAGGGTAAGGGTAAGGGTAAGGGTAAGCCTAAGGGTAAAAGCAAGGGTAAGTGTAAGGGTAAGGGTAAGGGTAAGGGTAAGCTTAAGGGTAAAAGCAAGGGTAAGGGTAAGGGTAAGGGTAAGGGTAAGGGTAAGGGTAAGGCTAAAGGTAAGGGTAAGCCTAAGGGTAAAAGCAAGGGTAAGGGTAAGGGTAAGGGTAAGGGTAAGGGTAAGGGTAAGGGTAAGGGTAAGGGTAAGGGTAAGGGTAAGGGTAAAGGTAAGGGTGAGGGTAAGCTTAAGGGTAAAAGCAAGGGTAAGGGTAAGGGTAAGGGTAAGGGTAAGAGTAAGGGTAAGGGTAAGGGTAAGCTTAAGGGTAAAAGCAAGGGTAAGGGTAAGGGTAAGGGTAAGGGTAAGGGTAAGGGTAAGGGTAAGGGTAAGGGTAAGCTTAAGGGTAAAAGCAAGGGTAAGGGTAAGGGTAAGGGTAAGGGTAAGGGTAAGGGTAAGGGTAAGGGTAAGGGTAAGGGTAAGGGTAAGGGTAAGGGTAAGCTTAAGGGTAAAAGCAAGGGTAAGGGTAAGGGTAAGGGTAAGGGTAAGGGTAAGGGTAATGGTAAGGGTAAAGGTAAGGGTAAGCCTAAGGGTAAAAGCAAGGGTAAGGGTAAGGGTAAGGGTAAGGGTAAGGGTAAGGGTAAGGTTAAGGGTAAGGGTTAGGGTAAGGGTAAGGGTAAGGGTAAGGGTAAGCTTAAGGGTAAAAGCAAGGGTAAGGGTAAGGGTAAGGGTAAGGGTAAGGGTAAGGGTAAAAGCAAGGGTAAGGGTAAGGGTAAGGGTAAGGGTAAGGGTAAGCTTAAGGGTAAAAGCAAGGGTAAGGGTAAGGGTAAGGGTAAGGGTAAGGGTAAGGGTAAGGGTAAGGGTAAGCTTAAGGGTAAAAGCAAGGGTAAGGGTAAGGGTAAGGTAAGGGTAAGGGTAAGGGTAAACTTAAGGGTAAGGGTAAGGGTAAGGGTAAAGGTAAGCTTAAGGGTAAAAGCAAGGGTAAGGGTCAGGGTAAGGGTAAGTGTAAGGGTAAGGGTAAGGGTAAGGGTAAGGGTGAGCTTAAGGTTAAAAGCAAGGGTAGGGGTAAGGTTAAGGGTAAGGGTAAGGGTAAGGGTAAGGGTAAGGGTTAGCTTAAGGGTAAAAGCAATGGTAAGGGTAAGGGTAAGGGTAAGGGTAAGGGTAAGGGTAAGGGTAAAGGTAAGGGTAAGCCTAAGGGTAAAAGCAAGGGTAAAAGTAAGGGTAAGGGTAAGGGTAAGAGTAAGGGTAAGGGTAAGGGTAAGGGTAAGCTTAAGGGTAAAAGCAAGGGTAAGGGTAAGGGTAAGGGTAAGGGTAAGCCTAAGGGTAAAAGCAAGGGTAAGGGTAAGGGTAAGGGTAAGAGTAAGGGTAAGCTTAAGGGTAAAAGCAAGGGTAAGGGTAAGGGTAAGGGTAAGGGTAAGGGTAAGGGTGAGCTTAAGGGTAAAAGCAAGGGTGAGGGTAAGGGTAAGGGTAAGGGTAAGGGTAAGGGTAAGGGTAAGCTTAAGGGTAAAAGCAAGGGTAAGGGTAAGGGTAAGGGTAAGGGTAAGGGTAAGGGTAAGGGTAAGGGTAAGGGTAAGGGTAAGGGTAAGGGTAAGCTTAAGGGTAAAAGCAAGGGTAAGGGTAAGGGTAAGGGTAAGGGTAAAGGTAAGGGTAAGCCTAAGGGTAAAAGCAAGGGTAAGGGTAAGGGTAAGGGTAAGGGTAAGGGTTAGGGTAAGGGTAAGGGTAAGGGTAAGGGTAAGGGTAAGGGTAAGGGTAAGGGTAAGGGTAAGGGTAAGGGTAAGCTTAAGGGTAAAAGCAAGGGTAAGGGTAAGGGAAAGGGTAAGGGTAAGCCTAAGGGTAAAAGCGAGGTTAAGGGTAAGGGAAAGGGTAAGGGTAAGGGTAAGCTCAAGGGTAAAAGCAAGAGTAAGGGTAAGGGTAAGGGTAAGGGTAAGAGTAAGGGTAAGCTTAAGGGTAAAAGCAAGGGTTAGGGTAAAGGTAAGGGTAAGGGTAAGGGTAAGGGTAAGGGTAAGGGTAAGGGTAAGGGTAAGGGTAAGGGTAAAGGTAAGGGTAAGCCTAAGGGTAAAAGCAAGGGTAAGGGTAAGGGTAAGGGTAAGGGTAAGGGTAAGGTTAAGGGTAAGGGTAAGGGTAAGCTTAAGGGTAAAAGCAAGGGTAAGGGTAAGGGTAAGGGTAAGGGTAAGGGTAAGGGTAAGGGAAAGGGTAAGCTTAAGGGTAAGGGTAAGGGTAAGGGTAAGCTTAAGGGTGAAAGCAAGGGTAAGGGTAAGGGTAAGGGTAAGGGAAAGCTTAAGGGTAAAAGCAAGGGTAATGGTAAGGGTAAGGGTAAGTGTAAGGGTAAGGGTAAGGGTAAGGGTAAGGGTAAGGGTAAGGGTAAGCTTAAGGGTAAGGGTAAGGGTAAGGGTAAGGGTAAGCTTAAGGGTAAAAGCAAGGGTAAGGGTAAGGGTAAGGGTAAGGGTAAGGGTAAGGGTAAGCTTAAGGGTAAGGGTAAGGGTAAGGGTAAGGGTAAGCTTAAGGGTAAAAGCAAGGGTAAGGTTAAGGGTGAGGGTAAGGGTAAGGGTAAGGGTAAGGGTAAGCTTAAGGGTAAGGGTAAGGGTAAGGGTAAGCTTAAGGGTAAAAGCAAGGGTAAGGGTAAGGGTAAGGGTAAGGGTAAGGGTAAGGGTAAGGGTAAGGGTAAGGGTAAGGGTAAGGGTAAGGGTAAGGGTAAGGGTAAGGGAAAACTTAAGGGTAAGGGTAAGTGTAAGGGTAAGGGTAAGCTTAAGGGTAAAAGCAAGGGTAAGGGTAAGGGTAAGGGTAAGGGTAAGGGTAAGCTTAAGGGTGAAAGCAAGGGTAAGGGTAAGGGTAAGGGTAAGGGTAAGGGTAAGGGTAAGGGTAAGGGTAAGGGTAAGGGTAAGGGTAAGGGTAAGGGTAAGGGTAAGGGTAAGGGTAAGCTTAAGGGTAAGGGTAAGGGTAAGGGTAAGGGTAAGCTTAAGGGTAAAAGCAAGGGTAAGGGTAAGGGTAAGGGTAAGGGTAAGGGTAAAGGTAAGGGTAAGCCTAAGGGTAAAAGCAAGGATAAGGGTAAGGGTAAGGGTAAGGTGAGGGTAAGGGTAAGGGTAAGGGTAAGGGTAAGGGTAAGCTTAAGGGTAAAAGCAAGGGTAAGGGTAAGGGTAAGGGTAAGGGTAAGGGTAAGGGTAAGGGTAAGGGTAAGGGTAAGGGTAAGGGTAAGGGTAAGGGTAAGGGTAAGGGTAAGGGTAAGCTTAAGGGTAAAAGCAAGGGTAAGGGTAAGGGTAAGGGTAAGGGTAAGGGTAAGCTTAAGGGTAAAAGCAAGGGTAAGGGTAAGGGTAAGGGTAAGGGTAAGGGTGAGGGTAAGCTTAAGGGTAAAAGCAAGGGTAAGGGTAAGGGTAAGGGTAAGGGTAAGGGTAAGGGTAAGGGTAAGGGTAAGGGTAAGGGTAAGGGTAAGGGTAAGGGTAAGGGTAAGGGTAAAGGTAAGGTTAAGCCTAAGGGTAAAAGCAAGGGTAAGGGTAAGGGTAAGGGTAAGGGTAAGGGTAAGGGTAAGGGTAAGGGTAAGGGTAAGGGTAAGGGTAAGGGTAAGGGTAAGGGTAAGGGTAAGCTTAAGGGTAAAAGCAAGGGTAAGGGTAAGGGTAAGCCTTAGGGTAAAAGCAAGGGTAAGGGTAAGGGTAAGGGTAAGGGTAAGGGTAAGCTTAAGGGTAAAAGCAAGGGTAAGGGTAAGGGTAAGGGTAAGGGTAAGGGTGAGGGTAAGGGTAAGCTTAAGGGTAAAAGCAAGGGTAAGGGTAAGGGTAAGGGTAAGGGTAAGGGTAAGGGTAAAGGTAAGGGTAAGGGTAAGGGTAAGGGTAAGGGTAAAGGTAAGGGTAAGCCTAAGGGTCAAAGCAAGGGTAAGGGTAAGGGTAAGAGTAAGGGTAAGGGTAAGGGTAAGGGTAAGGGTAAGCTTAAGGGTAAAAGCAAGGGTAAGGGTAAGGGTAAGGGTAAGGGTAAGGTTAAGGGTAAGGGTAAGGGTAAGGGTAAGGGTAAGGGTAAGGGTAAGCTTAAGGGTAAGGGTAAGGGTAAGGGTAAGGGTGAGCCTAAGGGTAAAAGCAAGGGTAAGTGTAAGGGTAAGGGTAAGGGTAAGGGTAAGGGTAAGGGTAAGGGTAAGGGTAAGGGTAAGCTTAAGGGTATAAGCAAGGGTAAGGGTAAGGGTAAGGGTGAGGGTAAGGGTAAGGGTAAGGGTAAGGGTAAGGGTGAGCTTAAGGGTAAAAGCAAGGGTAAGGGTAAGGGTAAGGGTAAGGGTAAGGGTAAGGGTAAGGGTAAGGGTAAGGGTAAGCTTAAGGGTAAAAGCAAGGGTAAGGGTAAGGGTAAGGGTAAGGGTAAGGGTAAGGGTAAGGGTAAGGGTAAGGGTAAGGGTAAGGGTAAGGGTAAGGGTAAAGGTAAGGTTAAGCCTAAGGGTAAAAGCAAGGGTAAGGGTAAGGGTAAGGGTAAGGGTAAGGGTAAGGGTAAGGGTAAGGGTAAGGGTAAGGGTAAGGGTAAGGGTAAGGGTAAGGGTAAGGGTAAGGGTAAGGGTAAGCTTAAGGGTAAAAGCAAGGGTAAGGGTAAGGGTAAGGGTAAGCCTTAGGGTAAAAGCAAGGGTAAGGGTAAGGGTAAGGGTAAGGGTAAGGGTAAGCTTAAGGGTAAAAGCAAGGGTAAGGGTAAGGGTAAGGGTAAGGGTAAGGGTGAGGGTAAGGGTAAGCTTAAGGGTAAAAGCAAGGGTAAGGGTAAGGGTAAGGGTAAGGGTAAGGGTAAGGGTAAAGGTAAGGGTAAGGGTAAGGGTAAGCGTAAGGGTAAAGGTAAGGGTAAGCCTTAGGGTCAAAGCAAGGGTAAGGGTAAGGGTAAGAGTAAGGGTAAGGGTAAGGGTAAGGGTAAGGGTAAGCTTAAGGGTAAAAGCAAGGGTAAGGGTAAGGGTAAGGGTAAGGGTAAGGTTAAGGGTAAGGGTAAGGGTAAGGGTAAGGGTAAGGGTAAGGGTAAGCTTAAGGGTAAGGGTAAGGGTAAGGGTAAGGGTAAGCCTAAGGGTAAAAGCAAGGGTAAGTGTAAGGGTAAGGGTAAGGGTAAGGGTAAGCTTAAGGGTAAAAGCAAGGGTAAGGGTAAGGGTAAGGGTAAGGGTAAGGGTAAGGGTAAGGCTAAAGGTAAGGGTAAGCCTAAGGGTAAAAGCAAGGGTAAGGGTAAGGGTAAGGGTAAGGGTAAGGGTAAGGGTAAGGGTAAGGGTAAGGGTAAGGGTAAGGGTAAGGGTAAAGGTAAGGGTGAGGGTAAGCTTAAGGGTAAAAGCAAGGGTAAGGGTAAGGGTAAGGGTAAGGGTAAGAGTAAGGGTAAGGGTAAGGGTAAGCTTAAGGGTAAAAGCAAGGGTAAGGGTAAGGGTAAGGGTAAGGGTAAGGGTAAGGGTAAGGGTAAGGGTAAGGGTAAGGGTAAGGGTAAGGGTAAGCTTAAGGGTAAAAGCAAGGGTAAGGGTAAGGGTAAGGGTAAGGGTAAGGGTAAGGGTAAGGGTAAGGGTAAGGGTAAGGGTAAGGGTAAGGGTAAGGGTAAGGGTAAGCTTAAGGGTAAAAGCAAGGGTAAGGGTAAGGGTAAGGGTAAGGGTAAGGGTAATGGTAAGGGTAAAGGTAAGGGTAAGCCTAAGGGTAAAAGCAAGGGTAAGGGTAAGGGTAAGGGTAAGGGTAAGGGTAAGGTTAAGGGTAAGGGTTAGGGTAAGGGTAAGGGTAAGGGTAAGGGTAAGCTTAAGGGTAAAAGCAAGGGTAAGGGTAAGGGTAAGGGTAAGGGTAAGGGTAAGGGTAAAAGCAAGGGTAAGGGTAAGGGTAAGGGTAAGGGTAAGGGTAAGGGTAAGGGTAAGCTTAAGGGTAAAAGCAAGGGTAAGGGTAAGGGTAAGGGTAAGGGTAAGGGTAAGGGTAAGGGTAAGGGTAAGCTTAAGGGTAAAAGCAAGGGTAAGGGTAAGGGTAAGGTAAGGGTAAGGGTAAGGGTAAACTTAAGGGTAAGGGTAAGGGTAAGGGTAAAGGTAAGCTTAAGGGTAAAAGCAAGGGTAAGGGTCAGGGTAAGGGTAAGTGTAAGGGTAAGGGTAAGGGTAAGGGTAAGGGTGAGCTTAAGGTTAAAAGCAAGGGTAGGGGTAAGGTTAAGGGTAAGGGTAAGGGTAAGGGTAAGGGTAAGGGTTAGCTTAAGGGTAAAAGCAATGGTAAGGGTAAGGGTAAGGGTAAGGGTAAGGGTAAGGGTCAGGGTAAAGGTAAGGGTAAGCCTAAGGGTAAAAGCAAGGGTAAAAGTAAGGGTAAGGGTAAGGGTAAGAGTAAGGGTAAGGGTAAGGGTAAGGGTAAGCTTAAGGGTAAAAGCAAGGGTAAGGGTAAGGGTAAGGGTAAGGGTAAGCCTAAGGGTAAAAGCAAGGGTAAGGGTAAGGGTAAGGGTAAGGGTAAGGGTAAGCTTAAGGGTAAAAGCAAGGGTAAGGGTAAGGGTAAGGGTAAGGGTAAGGGTAAGGGTGAGCTTAAGGGTAAAAGCA
This sequence comes from Myrrha octodecimguttata, assembly GCA_958510865.1. Taxonomy (NCBI): domain Eukaryota; kingdom Metazoa; phylum Arthropoda; class Insecta; order Coleoptera; family Coccinellidae; genus Myrrha; species Myrrha octodecimguttata. The sequence continues at coordinate 47,635 of CAUEHS010000780.1, forward strand.
AGGGTGAGGGTAAGGGTAAGGGTAAGGGTAAGGGTAAGGGTAAGGGTAAGCTTAAGGGTAAAAGCAAGGGTAAGGGTAAGGGTAAGGGTAAGGGTAAGGGTAAGGGTAAGGGTAAGGGTAAGGGTAAGGGTAAGGGTAAGGGTAAGGGTAAGCTTAAGGGTAAAAGCAAGGGTAAGGGTAAGGGTAAGGGTAAGGGTAAAGGTAAGGGTAAGCCTAAGGGTAAAAGCAAGGGTAAGGGTAAGGGTAAGGGTAAGGGTAAGGGTTAGGGTAAGGGTAAGGGTAAGGGTAAGGGTAAGGGTAAGGGTAAGGGTAAGGGTAAGGGTAAGGGTAAGCTTAAGGGTAAAAGCAAGGGTAAGGGTAAGGGAAAGGGTAAGGGTAAGCCTAAGGGTAAAAGCGAGGTTAAGGGTAAGGGAAAGGGTAAGGGTAAGGGTAAGCTCAAGGGTAAAAGCAAGAGTAAGGGTAAGGGTAAGGGTAAGGGTAAGAGTAAGGGTAAGCTTAAGGGTAAAAGCAAGGGTTAGGGTAAAGGTAAGGGTAAGGGTAAGGGTAAGGGTAAGGGTAACGGTAAGGGTAAGGGTAAGGGTAAGGGTAAAGGTAAGGGTAAGCCTAAGGGTAAAAGCAAGGGTAAGGGTAAGGGTAAGGGTAAGGGTAAGGGTAAGGTTAAGGGTAAGGGTAAGGGTAAGCTTAAGGGTAAAAGCAAGGGTAAGGGTAAGGGTAAGGGTAAGGGTAAGGGTAAGGGTAAGGGAAAGGGTAAGCTTAAGGGTAAGGGTAAGGGTAAGGGTAAGCTTAAGGGTGAAAGCAAGGGTAAGGGTAAGGGTAAGGGTAAGGGAAAGCTTAAGGGTAAAAGCAAGGGTAATGGTAAGGGTAAGGGTAAGTGTAAGGGTAAGGGTAAGGGTAAGGGTAAGGGTAAGGGTAAGGGTAAGCTTAAGGGTAAGGGTAAGGGTAAGGGTAAGGGTAAGCTTAAGGGTAAAAGCAAGGGTAAGGGTAAGGGTAAGGGTAAGGGTAAGGGTAAGGGTAAGCTTAAGGGTAAGGGTAAGGGTAAGGGTAAGGGTAAGCTTAAGGGTAAAAGCAAGGGTAAGGTTAAGGGTGAGGGTAAGGGTAAGGGTAAGGGTAAGGGTAAGCTTAAGGGTAAGGGTAAGGGTAAGGGTAAGCTTAAGGGTAAAAGCAAGGGTAAGGGTAAGGGTAAGGGTAAGGGTAAGGGTAAGGGTAAGGGTAAGGGTAAGGGTAAGGGTAAGGGTAAGGGTAAGGGTAAGGGTAAGGGAAAACTTAAGGGTAAGGGTAAGTGTAAGGGTAAGGGTAAGCTTAAGGGTAAAAGCAAGGGTAAGGGTAAGGGTAAGGGTAAGGGTAAGGGTAAGCTTAAGGGTGAAAGCAAGGGTAAGGGTAAGGGTAAGGGTAAGGGTAAGGGTAAGGGTAAGGGTAAGGGTAAGGGTAAGGGTAAGGGTAAGGGTAAGGGTAAGGGTAAGGGTAAGCTTAAGGGTAAGGGTAAGGGTAAGGGTAAGGGTAAGCTTAAGGGTAAAAGCAAGGGTAAGGGTAAGGGTAAGGGTAAGGGTAAGGGTAAAGGTAAGGGTAAGCCTAAGGGTAAAAGCAAGGATAAGGGTAAGGGTAAGGGTAAGGTGAGGGTAAGGGTAAGGGTAAGGGTAAGGGTAAGGGTAAGCTTAAGGGTAAAAGCAAGGGTAAGGGTAAGGGTAAGGGTAAGGGTAAGGGTAAGGGTAAGGGTAAGGGTAAGGGTAAGGGTAAGGGTAAGGGTAAGGGTAAGGGTAAGGGTAAGGGTAAGGGTAAGCTTAAGGGTAAAAGCAAGGGTAAGGGTAAGGGTAAGGGTAAGGGTAAGGGTAAGGGTAAGGGTAAGCTTAAGGGTAAAAGCAAGGGTAAGGGTAAGGGTAAGGGTAAGGGTAAGGGTTGGGGTAAGGGTAAAGGTAAGGGTAAGCCTAAGGGTAAAAGCAAGGGTAAGGGTAAGGGTAAGGGTAAGGGTAAGGGTAAGGGTAAGGGTAAGGGTAAGGGTAAGGGTAAGGGTAAGAGTAAGGGTAAGGGTGAGGGTAAGCTTAAGGGTAAAAGCAAGGGTAAGGGTAAGGGTAAGGGTAAGGGTAAGCCTAAGGGTAAAAGCAAGGGTAAGGGTAAGGGTAAGGGTAAGGGTAAGGGTAAGCTTAAGGGTAAAAGCAAGAGTAAGGGTAAGGGTAAGGGTAAGGGTAAGGGTAAGGGTAAGCTTAAGGGTAAAAGCAAGGGTAAGGGTAAGGGTAAGGGTAAGGGTAAGGGTAAGGGTAAGGGTAAGGGTAAGGGTAAGGGTAAGGGTAAAGGTAAGGGTAAGCCTAAGGGTAAAAGCAAGGGTAAGGGTAAGGGTAAGGGTAAGGGTAAGGGTAAGGGTAAGGGTAAGGGTAAGCTTAAGGGTAAAAGCAAGGGTAAGGGTAAGGGTAAAAGTAAGGGTAAGGGTAAGGGTAAGGGTAAGGGTAAGGGTAAGGGTAAGCTTAAGGGTAAAAGCAAGGGAAGGGTAAGGGTAAGGGTAAGGGTAAGGGTAAGGGTAAGGGTAAGGGTAAGGGTAAAGGTAAGGGTAAGGGTAAGGGTAAGGGTAAGGGTAAGGGTAAGCTTAAGGGTAAAAGCAAGGGTAAGGGTTAGGGTAAGGGTAAGGGTAAGGGTAAGGGTAAGGGTAAGCTTAAGGGTAAAAGCAAGGGTAAGGGTAAGGGTAAGGGTAAGGGTAAGGGTAAGGGTAAGGGTAAGGGTAAGGGTAAGGGTAAGGGTAAGGGTAAGGGTAAGGGTAAGGGTAAGCTTAAGGGTAAAAGCAAGGGTAAGGGTAAGGGTAAGGGTAAGCGTAAGGGTAAGGGTAAGGGTAAGCTTAAGGGTAAAAGCAAGGGTAAGGGTAAGGGTAAGGGTAAGGGTAAGGGTTAGGGTAAGGGTAAAGGTAAGGGTAAGCCTAAGGGTAAAAGCAAGGGTAAGGGTAAGGGTAAGGGTAAGGGTAAGGGTAAGGGTAAGGGTAAGGGTAAGGGTAAGGGTAAGGGTAAGGGTAAGGGTAAGAGTAAGGGTAAGGGTAAGGGTAAGCTTAAGGGTAAAAGCAAGGGTAAGGGTAAAGGTAAGGGTAAGGGTAAGCCTAAGGGTAAAAGCAAGGGTAAGGGTAAGGGTAAGGGTAAGGGTAAGGGTAAGCTTAAGGGTAAAAGCAAGGGTAAGGGTAAGGGTAAGGGTAAGGGTAAGGGTAAGGGTAAGGGTAAGGGTAAGGGTAAGGGTAAGGGTAAGGGTAAGGGTAAGGGTAAGAGTAAGGGTAAGGGTAAGGGTAAGCTTAAGGGTAAAAGCAAGGGTAAGGGTAAAGGTAAGGGTAAGGGTAAGCCTAAGGGTAAAAGCAAGGATAAGGGTAAGGGTAAGGGTAAGGTGAGGGTAAGGGTAAGGGTAAGGGTAAGGGTAAGGGTAAGCTTAAGGGTAAAAGCAAGGGTAAGGGTAAGGGTAAGGGTAAGGGTAAGGGTAAGGGTAAGGGTAAGGGTAAGGGTAAGGGTAAGGGTAAGGGTAAGCTTAAGGGTAAAAGCAAGGGTAAGGGTAAGGGTAAGGGTAAGGGTAAGGGTAAGGGTAAGGGTAAGGGTAAGCTTAAGGGTAAAAGCAAGGGTAAGGGTAAGGGTAAGGGTAAGGGTAAGGGTTGGGGTAAGGGTAAAGGTAAGGGTAAGCCTAAGGGTAAAAGCAAGGGTAAGGGTAAGGGTAAGGGTAAGGGTAAGGGTAAGGGTAAGGGTAAGGGTAAGGGTAAGGGTAAGGGTAAGGGTAAGAGTAAGGGTAAGGGTGAGGGTAAGCTTAAGGGTAAAAGCAAGGGTAAGGGTAAGGGTAAGGGTAAGGGTAAGCCTAAGGGTAAAAGCAAGGGTAAGGGTAAGGGTAAGGGTAAGGGTAAGGGTAAGCTTAAGGGTAAAAGCAAGGGTAAGGGTAAGGGTAAGGGTAAGGGTAAGGGTAAGGGTAAGCTTAAGGGTAAAAGCAAGGGTAAGGGTAAGGGTAAGGGTAAGGGTAAGGGTAAGGGTAAGGGTAAGGGTAAGGGTAAGGGTAAGGGTAAGGGTAAGGGTAAAGGTAAGGGTAAGCCTAAGGGTAAAAGCAAGGTTAAGGGTAAGGGTAAGGGTAAGGGTAAGGGTAAGGGTAAGGGTAAGGGTAAGCTTAAGGGTAAAAGCAAGGGTAAGGGTAAGGGTAAAAGTAAGGGTAAGGGTAAGGGTAAGGGTAAGGGTAAGGGTAAGGGTAAGGGTAAGCTTAAGGGTAAAAGCAAGGGTAAGGGTAAGGGTAAGGGTAAGGGTAAGGGTAAGGGTAAGGGTAAGGGTAAGGGTAAGGGTAAGGGTAAGGGTAAGGGTAAGGGTAAGCTTAAGGGTAAAAGCAAGGGTAAGGGTAAGGGTAAGGGTAAGGGTAAGGGTAAGGGTAAGGGTAAGGGTTAGGGTAAGGGTAAGGGTAAGCTTAAGGGTAAAAGCAAGGGTAAGGGTAAGGGTAAGGGTAAGGGTAAGGGTAAGGGTAAGGGTAAGGGTAAGGGTAAGCTTAAGGGTAAAAGCAAGAGTAAGGGTAAGGGTAAGGGTAAGGGTAAGGGTAAGGGTAAGGGTAAGGGTAAGGGTAAGCTTAAGGGTAAAAGCAAGGGTAAGGGTAAGGGTAAGGGTAAGGGTAAGGGTAAGCCTAAGGGTAAAAGCAAGGGTAAGGGTAAGGGTAAAAGCAAGGGTAAGGGTAAGGGTAAGGGTAAGGGTAAGGGTAAGGGTAAGGGTAAGGGTAAGGGTAAGGGTAAGGGTAAGCTTAAGGGTAAAAGCAAGGGTAAGGGTAAGGGTAAGGGTAAGGGTAAGGGTAAGTGTAAGCTTAAGGGTAAAAGCAAGGGTAAGGGTAAGGGTAAGGGTAAGGGTAAGGGTAAGGGTAAGGGTAAGGGTAAGGGTAAGGGTAAGCTAAAGGGTAAAAGCAAGGGTAAGGGTTAGGGTAAGGGTAAGGGTAAGGGTAAGGGTAAGGGTAAGCTTAAGGGTAAAAGCAAGGGTAAGGGTAAGGGTAAGGGTAAGGGTAAGGGTAAGGGTAAGGGTAAGGGTAAGGGTTAGGGTAAGGGTAAAGGTAAGGGTAAGCCTAAGGGTAAAAGCAAGGGTAAGGGTAAGGGTAAGGGTAAGGGTAAGGGTAAGGGTAAGGGTAAGGGTAAGGGTAAGGGTAAGGGTAAGGGTAAGCTTAAGGGTATAAGCAAGGGTAAGGGTAAGGGTAAGGGTGGGGGTAAGGGTAAGGGTAAGGGTAAGGGTAAGGGTAAGCTTAAGGGTAAAAGCAATGGTAAGGGTAAGGGTAAGGGTAAGGGTAAGGGTAAGCTTAAGGGTAAAAGCAAGGGTAAGGGTAAGGGTAAGGGTAAGGGTAAGGGTAAGGGTAAGGGTAAGGGTAAGGGTAAGGGTAAAGGTAAGGGTAAGCCTAAGGGTAAAAGCAAGGGTAAGGGTAAGGGTAAGGGTAAGGGTAAGGGTAGGGGTAAGGGTAAGGGTAAGGGTAAGTGTAAGGGTAAGCTTAAGGGTAAAAGCAAGGGTAAGGGTAAGGGTAAGGGTAAGGGTAAGCCTAAGGGTAAAAGCAAGGGTAAGGGTAAGGGTAAGGGTAAGGGTAAGGGTAAGCTTAAGGGTAAAAGCAAGGGTAAGGGTAAGGGTAAGGGTAAGGGTAAGGGTAAGGGTAATGGTAAGCTTAAGGGTAAAAGCAAGGGTAAGGGTAAGGGTAAGGGTAAGGGTAAGGGTAAGGGTAAAGGTAAGGGTAAGCCTAAGGGTAAAAGCAAGTGAAGGGTAAGGGTAAGGGTAAGGGTAAGGGGTAAGGGTAAGGGTAAGGGTAAGGGTAAGGGTAAGGGTAAGGGTAAGGGTAAGGGTAAGCTTAAGGGTAAATGCAAGGGTAAGGGTAAGGGTAAGGGTAAGGGTAAGGGTAAGGGTAAGGGTAAGCTTAAGGGTAAAAGCAAGGGTAAGGGTAAGGGTAAGGGTAAGGGTAAGGGTAAGGGTAAGGGTAAGGGTAAGGGTAAAGGTAAGCTTAAGGGTAAAAGCAAGGGTAAGGGTAAGGGTAAGGGTAAGGGTAAGCTTAAGGGTAAAAGCAAGGGTAAGGGTAAGGGTAAGGGTAAGGGTAAGGGTAAGGGTAAGGGTAAAGGTAAGGGTAAGCCTAAGGGTAAAAGCAAGGGTAAGGGTAAGGGTAAGGGTAAGGGTAAGGGTAAGGGTAAGGGTAAGGGTAAGGGTAAGGGTAAGGGTAAGGGTAAGGGTAAGCTTAAGGGTAAAAGCAAGGGTAAGGGTAAGGGTAAGGGTAAGGGTAAGGGTAAGGGTAAGGGTAAGGGTAAGCTTAAGTGTAAAAGCAAGGGTAAGGGTAAGGGTAAGGGTAAGGGTAAGGGTAAGGGTAAGGGTAAGGGTAAGGGTAAGGGTAAGGGTAAGGGTAAGGGTAAGGGTAAAGGTAAGCTTAAGGGTAAAAGCAAGGGTAAGGGTAAGGGTAAGGGTAAGGGTAAGCTTAAGGGTAAAAGCAAGGGTAAGGGTAAGGGTAAGGGTAAGGGTAAGGGTAAGGGTAAGGGTAAAGGTAAGGGTAAGCCTAAGGGTAAAAGCAAGGGTAAGGGTAAGGGTAAGGGTAAGGGTAAGGGTAAGGGTAAGGGTAAGGGTAAGGGTAAGGGTAAGGGTAAGGGTAAGGGTAAGCTTAAGGGTAAAAGCAAGGGTGAGGGTAAGGGTAAGGGTAAGGGTAAGGGTAAGGGTAAGGGTAAGGGTAAGGGTAAGGGTAAGGGTAAGGGTAAGGGTAAGGGTAAGGGTAAGGGTAAGGGTAAGGGTAAGGGTAAGCCTAAGGGTAAAAGCAAGGGTAAGGGTAAGGGTAAGGGTAAGGGTAAGGGTAAGCTTAAGGGTAAAAGCAAGGGTAAGGGTAAGGGTAAGGGTAAGGGTAAGGGTAAGGGTAAGCTTAAGGGTAAAAGCAAGGGTAAGGGTAAGGGTAAGGGTAAGGGTAAGGGTAAGGGTAAGGGTAAGGGTAAGGGTAAGGGTAAAGGTAAGGGTAAGCCTAAGGGTTAAAGCAAGGGTATGGGTAAGGGTAAGGGTAAGGGTAAGGGTAAGGGTAAGGGTAAGGGTAAGGGTAAGGGTAAGGGTAAGGGTAAGGGTAAGGGTAAGCTTAAGGGTAAAAGCAAGGGTAAGGGTAAGGGTAAGGGTAAGGGTAAGGGTAAGGCTAAGGGTAAGGGTAAGGGTTAGGGTAAGGGTAAGGGTAAGCTTAAGGGTAAAAGCAAGGGTAAGGGTAAGGGTAAGGGTAAGGGTAAGGGTAAGGGTAAGGGTAAGGGTAAGGGTAAGGGTAAGGGTAAGGGTAAGGGTAAGGGTAAGCTTAAGGGTAAAAGCAAGGGTAAGGGTGAGGGTAAGGGTAAGGGTAAGGGTAAGGGTAAGGGTAAGGGTAAGGGTAAGGGTAAGGGTAAGGGTAAGCTTAAGGGTAAAAGCAAGGGTAAGGGTAAGGGTAAGGGTAAGGGTAAGGGTAAGGGTAAGGGTAAGGGTAAGCCTAAGGGTAAAAGCAAGGGTAAGGGTAAGGGTAAAAGCAAGGGTAAGGGTAAGGGTAAGGGTAAGGGTAAGGGTAAGGGTAAGGGTAAGGGTAAGGGTAAGGGTAAGGGTAAGCTTAAGGGTAAAAGCAAGGGTAAGGGTAAGGGTAAGGGTAAGGGTAAGGGTAAGTGTAAGCTTAAGGGTAAAAGCAAGGGTAAGGGTAAGGGTAAGGGTAAAGGTAAGGGTAAGCCTTAGGGTAAAAGCAAGGGTAAGGGTAAGGGTAAGGGTAAGGGTAAGGGTAAGGGTAAGGGTAAGGGTAAGGGTAAGGGTAAGCTTAAGGGTAAAAGCAAGGGTAAGGGTAAGGGTAAGGGTAAGGGTAAGGGTAAGGGTAAGGGTAAGGGTAAGGGTAAGGGTAAGGGTAAGGGTAAGGGTAAGGGTAAGGGTAAGCTTAAGGGTAAAAGCAAGGGTAAGGTTAAGGGTAAGGGTAAGGGTAAGGGTAAGGGTAAGGGTAAGGGTAAGCTTAAGGGTAAAAGCAAGGGTAAGGGTTAGGGTAAGGGTAAGGGTAAGGGTAAGGGTAAGGGTAAGCTTGAGGGTAAAAGCAAGGGTAAGGGTAAGGGTAAGGGTAAAGGTAAGGGTAAGCCTAAGGGTAAAAGCAAGGGTAAGGGTAAGGGTAAGGGTAAGGGTAAGGGTAAGGGTAAGGGTAAGGGTAAGCTTAAGGGTATAAGCAAGGGTAAGGGTAAGGGTAAGGGTGAGGGTAAGGGTAAGGGTAAGGGTAAGCTTAAGGGTAAAAGCAAGGGTAAGGTTAAGGGTAAGGGTAAGGGTAAGGGTAAGGGTAAGGGTAAGCTTAAGGGTAAAAGCAAGGGTAAGGGTAAGGGTAAGGGTAAGGGTAAGGGTAAGGGTAAGGGTAAGGGTAAGGGTAAGGGTAAGGGTAAGGGTAAGGGTAAGGGTAAGGGTAAAGGTAAGGGTAAGCCTAAGGGTAAAAGCAAGGGTAAGGGTAAAGGTAAGGGTAAGGGTAAGGGTAAGGGTAAGGGTAAGGGTAAGGGTAAGGGTAAGGGTAAGGGTAAGGGTAAGCTTAAGGGTAAAAGCAAGGGTAAGGGTAAGGGTAAGGGTAAGGGTAAGCCTAAGGGTAAAACAAGGGTAAGGGTAAGGCCAAGGGTAAGGGTAAGCTTAAGGGTAAAAGCAAGGGTAAGGGTAAGGGTAAGGGTGAGGGTAAGGGTAAGCTTAAGGGTTAAAGCAAGGGTAAGGATAAGGGTAAGGGTAAGGGTAAGGGTAAGGGTAAGGGTAAGGGTAAGGGTAAGGGTAAAGGTAAGGGTAAGGGTAAGGGTAAGGGTAAGGGTAAGGGTAAGCTTAAGGGTAAAAGCAAGGGTAAGGGTAAGGGTAAGGGTAAGGGTAAGGGTAAGGGTAAGGGTAAGGGTAAGGGTAAGGGTAAGGGTAAGCTTAAGGGTAATGGTAAGGGTAAGGGTAAGGGTAAGCTTAAGGGTAAAAGCAAGGGTAAGGGTAAGGGTAAGGGTAAGGGTAAGGGTAAGGGTAAGGGTAAGGGTAAGGGTAAGCTTAAGGGTAAGGGTAAGGGTAAGGGTAAGGGTAAGCTTAAGGGTAAAAGCAAGGGAAAGGGTAAGGGTAAGGGTAAGGGTAAGGGTAAGCTTAAGGGTAAGGGTAAGGGTAAGGGTAAGGGTAAGCTTAAGGGTAAAAGCAAGGGTAAGGGTAAGGGTAAGGGTAAGGGTAAGGGTAAGGGTAAGGGTAAGGGTAAGGGTAAGCTTAAGGGTAAGGGTAAGCTTAAGGGTAAGGGTAAGGGTAAGGGTAAGGGTAAGGGTAAGCTTAAGGGTAAAAGCAAGGGTAAGGGTAAGGGTAAGGGTAAGGGTAAGGGTAAGGGTAAGGGTAAGGGTAAGCTTAAGGGTAAAAGCAAGGGTAAGGGCAAGGGTAAGGGTAAGGGTAAGGGTAAGGGTAAGGGTAAGGGTAAGCTTAAGGGTAAGGGTAAGGGTAAGGGTAAGGGTAAGGGTAAGCTTAAGGGTAATAGCAAGGGTAAGGGTAAGGGTAAGGGTAAGGGTAAGGGTAAAGGTAAGGGTAAGCCTAAGGGTAAAAGCAAGGGTAAGGGTAAGGGTAAGGGTAAGGGTAAGGGTAAGGGTAAGGGTAAGGGTAAGGGTAAGGGTAAGGGTAAGCTTAAGGGTAAAAGCAAGGGTAAGGGTAAGGGTAAGGGTAAGGGTAAGCCTAAGGGTAAAAGCAAGGGTAAGGGTAAGGGTAAGGGTAAGGGTAAGGGTAAGGGTAAGGGTAAGCTTAAGGGTAAAAGCAAGGGTAAGGGTAAGGGTAAGGGTAAGGGTAAGGGTAAGGGTAAGCTTAAGGGTAAAAGCAAGGGTGAGGGTAAGGGTGAGGGTAAGGGTAAGGGTAAGGGTAAGGGTAAGCTTAAGGGTAAAAGCAAGGGTAAGGGTAAGGGTAAGGGTAAGGGTAAGGGTAAGGGTAAGCTTAAGGGTAAAAGCAAGGGTAAGGGTAAGGGTAAGGGTAAGGGTAAGGGTAAGGGTAAGGGTAAGGGTAAGGGTAAGGGTAAGGGTAAGGGTAAGGGTAAGGGTAAGGGTAAGGGTAAGGGTAAGGGTAAGGGTAAGGGTAAGGGTAAGGGTAAGGGTAAGGGTAAGGGTAAGGGTAAGGGTAAGGGTAAGGGTAAGGGTAAGGGTAAGGGTAAGGGTAAGGGTAAGGGTAAGGGTAAGCTTAAGGGTAAAAGCAAGGGTAAGGGTAAGGGTAAGCGTAAGCCTAAGGGTAAAAGCAAGGGTAAGGGTAAGGGTAAGGGTAAGGGTAAGCTTAAGGGTAAAAGCAAGGGTGAGGGTAAGGGTAAGGGTAAGGGTAAGGGTAAGGGTAAGCTTAAGGGTAAAAGCAAGGGTAAGGGTAAGGGTAAGGGTAAGGGTAAGGGTAAGGGTAAGGGTAAAGGTAAGGGTAAGCCTAAGGGTAAAAGCAAGGGTAAGGGTAAGGGTAAGGGTAAGGGTAAGGGTAAGGGTAAGGGTAAGGGTAAGGGTAAGGGTAAGGGTAAGGGTAAGGGTAAGGGTAAGGATAAGGGTAAGGGTAAGGGTAAGGGTAAGGGTAAGCTTAAGGGTAAAAGCAAGGGTAAGGGTAAGGGTAAGGGTAAGGGTAAGGGTAAGGGTAAGGGTAAGCTTAAGGGTAAAAGCAAGGGTAAGGGTAAGGGTAAGGGTAAGGGTAAGGGTAAGGGTAAGGGTAAGGGTAAGGGTAAGGGTAAGGGTAAGGGTAAGCTTTAGGGTAAAAGCAAGGGTAAGGTTAAGGGTAAGGGTAAGGGTAAGGGTAAGCTTAAGGGTAAAAGCAAGGGTAAGGGTAAGGGTAAGGGTAAGGGTAAGGGTAAGGGTAAGGGTAAGGGTAAGGGTAAGGGTAAAGGTAAGGGTAAGCCTAAGGGTAAATGCAAGGGTGAGGGTAAGGGTAAGGGTAAGGGTAAGGGTAAGTGTAAGGGTAAGGGTAAGGGTAAGGGTAAGGGTAAGGGTAAGCTTAAGGGTAAAAGCAAGGGAAAGGGTAAGGGTAAGGGTAAGGGTAAGGGTAAGGGTAAGGTTAAGCTTAAGGGTAAGGAAAAGGGTAATGGGTAAGGGTAAGCTTAAGGGTAAAAGCAAGGGTAAGGGTAAGGGTAAGGGTAAGGGTAAGGGTAAGGGTAAGCTTAAGTGTAAAAGCAAGGGTAAGGGTAAGGGTAAGGGTAAGGGTAAGGGTAAGGGTAAGGGTAAGCTTAAGGGTAAAAGCAAGGGTAAGGGTAAGGGTAAGGGTAAGGGTAAGGGTAAGGGTAAGGGTAAGGGTAAGGGTGAGGGTAAGGGTAAGGGTAAGGGTAAGGGTAAGGGTAAGGGTAAGGGTAAGGGTAAGGGTAAGGGTAAGGGTAAGCTTAAGGGTAAAAGCAAGGGTAAGGGTAAGGGTAAGGGTAAGGGTAAGGGTAAAGGTAAGGGTAAGGGTAAGGGTAAGGGTAAGCTTAAGGGTAAAAGCAAGGGAAAGGGTAAGGGTAAAGGTAAGGGAAAGGGTAAGGGTAAGGGTAAGGGTAAGGGTAAGGGTAAGCTTAAGGGTAAAAGCAAGGGTAAGGGTAAGGGTAAGGGTAAGGGTAAGGGTAAGGGTGAGGGTAAAGGTAAGGGTAAGCCTAAGGTAAAAGCAAGGGTAAGGGTAAGGGTAAGGGTAAGGGTAAGGGTAAGGGTAAGGGTAAGGGTAAGGGTAAGGGTAAGGGTAAGGGTAAGCTTAAGGGTAAAAGCAAGGGTAAGGGTAAGGGTAAGGGTAAGGGTAAGGGTAAGGGTAAGGGTAAGGGTAAAGGTAAGGGTAAGCCTAAGGGTAAAAGCAAGGGTAAGGGTAAGGGTAAGGGTAAGGTTAAGGGTAAGGGTAAGGGTAAGGGTAAGGGTAAGGGTAAGCTTAAGGGTAAAAGCAAGGGTAAGGGTAAGGGTAAGGGTAAGGGTAAGGGTAAGGGTAAGGGTAAGGGTAAGGGTAAGCTTAAGGGTAAGGGTAAGGCCAAGGGTAAGCTTAAGGGTAAAAGCAAGGGTAAGGGTAAGGGTAAGGGTAAGGGTAAGGGTAAGGGTAAGGGTAAGGGTAAGCTTAAGGGTAAGGGTAAGGGTAAGGGTAAGGGTAAGCTTAAGGGTAAAAGCAAGGGTTAGGGTAAGGGTAAGAGTAAGGGTAAGGGTAAGGGTAAGGGTAAGGGTAAGGGTAAGGGTAAGGGTAAGGGTAAGGGTAAGGGTAAGGGTAAGGGTAAGCTTAAGGGTAAAAGCAAGGGTAAGGGTGAGGGTAAGGGTAAGGGTAAGGGTAAGGGTAAGGGTAAGCTTAAGGGTAAAAGCAAGGACAAGGGTAAGGGTAAGGGTAAGGGTAAGGGTAAGGGTAAGGGTAAGGGTAAGGGTAAGGGTAAGGGTAAGGGTAAGGGTAAGCTTAAGGGTAAAAGCAAGGGTAAGGGTAAGGGTAAGGGTAAGGGTAAGGGTAAGGGTAAGGGTAAGGGTAAGGGTAAGGGTAAGGGTAAGGGTAAGCTTAAGGGTAAAAGCAAGGGTAAGGGTAAGGGTAAGCCTAAGGGTAAAAGCAAGGGTAAGGGTAAGGGTAAGGGTAAGGGTAAGGGTAAGGGTAAGCTTAAGGGTAAAAGCAAGGGTAAGGGTAAGGGTAAGGGTAAGGGTAAGGGTAAGGGTAAGGGTAAGGGTAAGGGTAAGGGTAAGGGTAAGCTTAAGGGTAAAAGCAAGGGTAAGGGTAAGGGTAAGGGTAAGGTTAAGCTTAAGGGTAAAAGCAAGGGTAGGGGTAAGGGTAAGGGTAAGGGTAAGGGTAAGGGTAAGGGTAAGCTTAAGGGTAAAAGCAAGGGTAAGGTTAAGGGTAAGGGTAAGGGTAAGGGTAAGGGTAAGGGTAAGGGTAAGGGTAAGGGTGAGGGTAAGGGTAAGGGTAAGCTTAAGGGTAAAAGCAAGGGTAAGGGTAAGGGTAAGGGTAAGGGTAAGGGTAAGGGTAAGGATAAGGGTAAAGGTAAGGGTAAGCCTAAGGGTAAAAGCAAGGGTAAGGGTAAGGGTAAGGGTAAGGTTAAGGGTAAGGGTAAGGGTAAGGGTAAGGGTAAGGGTAAGCTTAAGGGTAAAAGCAAGGGTAAGGGTAAGGGTAAGGGTAAGGGTAAGGGTAAGGGTAAGGGTAAGGGTAAGGGTAAGGGTAAGGGTAAGGGTAAGGGTAAGCTTAAGGGTAAGCTTAAGGGTAAAAGCAAGGGTAAGGGTAAGGGTAAGGGTAAGGGTAAGGGTAAGGGTAAGGGTAAGGGTAAGGGTAAAGGTAAGGGTAAGCCTAAGGGTAAAAGCAAGGGTAAGGGTAAGGGTAAGGGTAAGGGTAAGGGTAAGGGTAAGGGTAAGGGTAAGGGTAAGGGTAAGGGTAAGGGTAAGGGTAAGGGTAAGGGTAAGGGTAAGGGTAAGGGTAAGGGTAAGGGTAAGGGTAAGGGTAAGGGTAAGGGTAAGGGTAAGGGTAAGCTTAAGGGTAAAAGCAAGGGTAAGGGTAAGGGTAAGGGTAAGGGTAAGCCTAAGGGTAAAAGCAAAGGTAAGGGTAAGGGTAAGGGTAAGCTTAAGGGTAAAAGCAAGGGTAAGGGTAAGGGTAAGGGTAAGGGTAAGGGTAAGGGTAAGCTTAAGGGTAAAAGCAAGGGTAAGGGTAAGGGTAAGGGTAAGGGTAAGGGTAAGGGTAAGGGTAAAGGTAAGGGTAAGCCTAAGGGTAAAAGCAAGGGTAAGGGTCAGGGTAAGGGTAAGGGTAAGGGTAAGGGTAAGGAAGGGTAAGGGTAAGGGTAAGGGTAAGGGTAAGCTTAAGGGTAAAAGCAAGGGTAAGGGTAAGGGTAAGGGTAAGGGTAAGGGTAAGGGTAAGGGTAAGGGTAAGGGTGAGCTTAAGGATAAAAGCAAGGGTAAGGGTAAGGGTTAGGGTAAGGGTAAGGGTAAGGGTAAGGGTAAGGGTAAGGGTAAGGGTAAGGGTAAGCTTTAGGGTAAAAGCAAGGGTAAGGGTAAGGGTAAGGGTAAGGGTAAGGCTAAGCTTAAGGGTAAAAGCAAGGGTAAGGGTAAGGGTAAGGGTAAGGGTAAGGGTAAGGGTAAGGGTAAGGGTAAGGGTAAGGGTAAGGGTAAGGGTAAGGGTAAAGGTAAGGGTAAGCCTAAGGGTAAGTGCAAGGGTAAGGGTAAGGGTAAGGGTAAGGGTAAGGGTAAGTGTAAGGGTAAGGGTAAGGGTAAGGGTAAGGGTAAGCTTAAGGGTAAAAGCAAGGGTAAGGGTAAGGGTAAGGGTAAGGGTAAGGGTAAGGGTAAGGTTGAGCTTAAGGGTAAGGAAAAGGGTAAGGGTAAGGGTAAGCTTAAGGGTAAAAGCAAGGGTAAGGGTAAGGGTAAGGGTAAGGGTAAGGGTAAGCTTAAGGGTAAAAGCAAGGGTAAGGGTAAGGGTAAGGGTAAGGGTAAGGGTAAGGGTAAGCTTGAGGGTAAAAGCAAGGGTAAGGGTAAGGGTAAGGGTAAGGGTAAGGGTAAGGGTAAGGGTAAGGGTCAGGGTAAGGGTAAAGGTAAGCTTAAGGGTAAAAGCAAGGGTAAGGGTAAGGGTAAGGGTAAGGGTAAGCTTAAGGGTAAAAGCAAGGGTAAGGGTAAGGGTAAGGGTAAGGGTAAGGGTAAGGGTAAGGGTAAAGGTAAGGGTAAGCCTAAGGGTAAAAGCAAGGGTAAGGGTAAGGGTAAGGGTAAGGGTAAGGGTAAGGGTAAGGGTAAGGGTAAGGGTAAGGGTAAGCTTAAGGGTAAAAGCAAGGGTAAGGGTAAGGGTAAGGGTAAGGGTAAGCCTAAGGGTAAAAGCAAGGGTAAGGGTAAGGGTAAGGGTAAGGGTAAGGGTAAGGGTAAGCTTAAGGGTAAAAGCAAGGGTAAGGGTAAGGGTAAGGGTAAGGGTAAGGGTAAGGGTAAGCTTAAGGGTAAAAGCAAGGGTGAGGGTAAGGGTGAGGGTAAGGGTAAGGGTAAGGGTAAGGGTAAGGGTAAGCTTAAGGGTAAAAGCAAGGGTAAGGGTAAGGGTAAGGGTAAGGGTAAGGGTAAGGGTAAGCTTAAGGGTAAAAGCAAGGGTAAGGGTAAGGGTAAGGGTAAGGGTAAGGGTAAGGGTAAGGGTAAGGGTAAGGGTAAGGGTAAGGGTAAGGGTAAGGGTAAGGGTAAGGGTAAGGGTAAGGGTAAGGGTAAGGGTAAGGGTAAGGGTAAGGGTAAGGGTAAGGGTAAGGGTAAGGGTAAGGGTAAGGGTAAGGGTAAGGGTAAGGGTAAGGGTAAGGGTAAGGGTAAGGGTAAGGGTAAGGGTAAGCTTAAGGGTAAAAGCAAGGGTAAGGGTAAGGGTAAGCGTAAGCCTAAGGGTAAAAGCAAGGGTAAGGGTAAGGGTAAGGGTAAGGGTAAGCTTAAGGGTAAAAGCAAGGGTGAGGGTAAGGGTAAGGGCAAGGGTAAGGGTAAGGGTAAGCTTAAGGGTAAAAGCAAGGGTAAGGGTAAGGGTAAGGGTAAGGGTAAGGGTAAGGGTAAGGGTAAAGGTAAGGGTAAGCCTAAGGGTAAAAGCAAGGGTAAGGGTAAGGGTAAGGGTAAGGGTAAGGGTAAGGGTAAGGGTAAGGGTAAGGGTAAGGGTAAGGGTAAGGGTAAGGGTAAGGATAAGGGTAAGGGTAAGGGTAAGGGTAAGGGTAAGCTTAAGGGTAAAAGCAAGGGTAAGGGTAAGGGTAAGGGTAAGGGTAAGGGTAAGGGTAAGGGTAAGGGTAAGGGTAAGCTTAAGGGTAAAAGCAAGGGTAAGGGTAAGGGTAAGGGTAAGGGTAAGGGTAAGGGTAAGGGTAAGGGTAAGGGTAAGGGTAAGGGTAAGGGTAAGGGTAAGCTTTAGGGTAAAAGCAAGGGTAAGGTTAAGGGTAAGGGTAAGGGTAAGGGTAAGCTTAAGGGTAAAAGCAAGGGTAAGGGTAAGGGTAAGGGTAAGGGTAAGGGTAAGGGTAAGGGTAAGGGTAAGGGTAAGGGTAAGGGTAAAGGTAAGGGTAAGCCTAAGGGTAAATGCAAGGGTGAGGGTAAGGGTAAGGGTAAGGGTAAGGGTAAGTGTGAGGGTAAGGGTAAGGGTAAGGGTAAGGGTAAGCTTAAGGGTAAAAGCAAGGGTAAGGGTAAGGGTAAGGGTAAGGGTAAGGGTAAGGGTAAGGGTAAGGGTAAGGGTAAGGTTAAGCTTAAGGGTAAGGAAAAGGGTAAGGGTAAGGGTAAGCTTAAGGGTAAAAGCAAGGGTAAGGGTAAGGGTAAGGGTAAGGGTAAGGGTAAGGGTAAGCTTAAGGGTAAAAGCAAGGGTAAGGGTAAGGGTAAGGGTAAGGGTAAGGGTAAGGGTAAGGGTAAGCTTAAGGGTAAAATCAAGGGTAAGGGTAAGGGTAAGGGTAAGGGTAAGGGTAAGGGTAAGGGTAAGGGTAAGGGTGAGGGTAAGGGTAAGCTTACCCTTACCCTTACCCTTACCCTTACCCTTACCCTTACCCTTGCTTTTACCCTTAAGCTTACCCTTACCCTTACCCTTACCCTTACCCTTACCCTTGCTTTTACCCTTAGGCTTACCCTTACCCTTACCCTTACCCTTACCCTTGCTTTTACCCTTAAGCTTACCCTTACCCTTACCCTTACTCTTACCCTTACCCTTACCCTTACCCTTACCCTTACCCTTACCCTTACCCTTACCCTTACCCTTACCCTTACCCTTGCTTTTACCCTTAGGCTTACCCTTACCTTTACCCTTACCCCAACCCTTACCCTTACCCTTACCCTTACCCTTACCCTTGC
Source organism: Myrrha octodecimguttata (assembly GCA_958510865.1). Classification (NCBI taxonomy): domain Eukaryota; kingdom Metazoa; phylum Arthropoda; class Insecta; order Coleoptera; family Coccinellidae; genus Myrrha; species Myrrha octodecimguttata. The sequence continues at coordinate 64,220 of CAUEHS010000780.1, forward strand.
TTTTGCCCTTAAGCTTACCCTTACCCTTACCCTTACCCTTACCCTTACCCTTACCCTTGCTTTTACCCTTAAGCTTACCCTCACCTTTACCATTACCCTTACCCTTACCCTTACCCTTACCCTTACCCTTACCCTTACCCTTACCCTTAACCTTACCCTTACCCTTGCTTTTACCCTTAAACTTACCCTTACCCTTACCCTTACCCTTACCCTTACCCTTACCCTTACCTTACCCTTACCCTTACCCTTATCCTTGCTTTTACCCTTAGGCTTACCCTTACCTTTACCCTTACCCTTACCCTTACCCTTACCCTTACCCTTGCTTTTACCCTCAAGCTTACCCTTACCCTTACCCTTACCCTTACCCTTAAGCTTACCCTTACCCTTACCCTTACCCTTACCCTTACCCTTACCCTTACCCTTACCCTTACCCTTACCCTTACCCTTGCTTTTACCCTTAAGCTTACCCTTACCCTTACCCTTACCCTTACCCTAACCCTTGCTTTTACCCTTAAGCTTACCCTTACCCTTACCCTTACCCTTACCCTTAAGTTTTCCCTTACCCTTACCCTTACCCTTACCCTTACCCTCACCCTTACCCTTACCCTTACCCTTACCCTTACCCTTACCCTTACCCTTACCCTTACCCTTACCCTTGCTTTTACCCTTAAGCTTACCCTTACCCTTACCCTTACCCTTAAGCTTACCCTTACCCTTACCCTTACCCTTACCCTCACCCTTACCCTTACCCTTGCTTTTACCCTTAAGCTTACCCTTACCCTTACCCTTACCCTTACCCTTAAGCTTACCCTTACCCTTACCCTTACCCTTACCCTTACCCTTACCCTTGCTTTTACCCTTAAGCTTACCCTTACCCTCACCCTTACCCTTACCCTTAAGCTTACCCTTACCCTTACCCTTACCCTTACCCTTACCCTTACCCTTACCCTTACCCTTACCCTTACCCTTACCCTTACCCTTACCCTTGCTTTTACCCTTAAGCTTACCCTTACCCTTACCCTTACCCTTACCCTTGCTTTCACCCTTAAGCTTACCCTTACCCTTACCCTTACCCTTAAGCTTACCCTTACCCTTACCCTTACCCTTACCCTTACCCTTACCCTTACCCTTGCTTTTACCCTTAAGCTTACCCTTACCCTTACCCTTAACCTTACCCTTACCCTTACCCTTACCCTTACCCTTACCCTTGCTTTTACCCTTAGGCTTACCCTTACCTTTACTCTTACCCTTACCCTTACCCTAACCCTTACCCTTACCCTTACCCTTACCCTTACCCTTACCTTTACCCTTACCCATGCTTTTACCCTTAAGCTTACCCTTACCCTTACCCTTACCCTTACCCTTACCCTTACCCTTACTCTTGCTTTTACCCTTAAGCTTACCCTTACCCTTACCCTTACCCTTACCCTTACCCTCGCTTTTACCCTTAGGCTTACCCTTACCCTTTCCCTTACCCTTACCCTTGCTTTCACCCTTAAGCTTACCCTTACCCTTACCCTTACCCTTACCCTTACCCTTACCCTTACCCTTACCCTTACCCTCACCCTTACCCTTACCCTTACCCTTACCCTTGCTTTTACCCTTAAGCTTACCCTTACCCTTACCCTTACCCTTACCCTTACCCTTACCCTTACCCTTACCCTTTCCCTTACCCTTGCTTTTACCCTTAAGCTTACCCTTACCCTTACCCTTACCCTTACCCTTACCCTTACCCTTACCCTTACCCTTACCCTTACCCTTACCCTTACCCTTACCCTTACCCTTACCCTTACCCTTACCCTTGCTTTTACCCTTAAGCTTACCCTTACCCTTACCCTTACCCTTACCCTTAAGCTTACCCTTACCCTTACCCTTACCCTTTCCCTTACCCTTACCCTTACCCTTACCCTTACCCTTACCCTTACCCTTACCCTTGCTTTTACCCTTAAGCTTACCCTTACCCTTACCCTTACCCTTACCCTTACCCTTGCTTTTACCCTTACCCTTATCCTTACCCTTAAGCTTACCCTTACCCTTACCCTTACCCTTACCCTTACCCTTACCCTTACCCTTACCCTTACCCTTACCCTTACCCTTACCCTTACCCTTACCCTTACCCTTACCCTTGCTTTTACCCTTAAGCTTACCCTTACCCTTACCCTTACCCTTACCCTTACCCTTACCCTTACCCTTACCCTTACCCTTACCCTTACCCTTACCCTTACCCTTACCCTTACCCTTACCCTTACCCTTACCCTTACCCTTACCCTTACCCTTACCCGTACCCTTACCCTTACCCTTGCTTTTACCCTTAGGCTTACCCTTACCTTTACCCTTACCCTTACCCTTACCCTTACCCTTACCCTTACCCTTACCCTTACCCTTACCCTTGCTTTTACCCTTAAGCTTACCCTTACCCTTACCCTTACCCTTACCCTTACCCTTACCCTTACCCTTGCTTTTACCCTTAAGCTTACCCTTACCCTCACCCTTACCCTTACCCTTGCTTTTACCCTTAGGCTTACCCTTTCCCTTACCCTTACCCTTACCCTTAAGCTTACCCTTACCCTTACCCTTACCCTTACCCTTACCCTTACCCTTACCCTTACCCTTACCCTTACCCTTACCCTTACCCTTGCTTTTACCCTTAAGCTTACCCTTACCCTAACCCTTACACTTACCCTTACCCTTACCCTTACCCTTACCCTTACCCTTACCCTAACCCTTACCCTTACCCTTGCTTTTACCCTTAGGCTTACCCTTACCTTTACCCTTACACTTACCCTTACCCTTAAGCTTACCCTTACCCTTACCCTTACCCTTACCCTTACCCTTACCCTTACCCTTACCCTTACCCTTACCCTTACCCTTACCCTTACCCTTACCCTTACCCTTACCCTTACCCTTACCCTTACCCTTGCTTTTACCCTTAAGCTTACCCTTACCCTTACCCTTACACTTACCCTTACCCTTACCCTTACCCTTACCCTTACCCTTACCCTTACCCTTACCCTAACCCTTACCCTTACCCTTGCTTTTACCCTTAGGCTTACCCTTACCTTTACCCTTACCCTTACCCTTACCCTTACCCTTACCCTTACCCTTACCCTTACCCTTGCCCTTACCCTTGCTTTTACCCTTAAGCTTACCCTTACCCTTACCCTTACCCTTACCCTTACCCTTACCCCTACCCTTACCCTTACCCTTACCCTTACCCTTACCCTTGCTTTTACCCTTAAGCTTACCCTTACCCTTACCCTTACCCTTACCCTCACCCTTACCCTTACCCTTACCCTTGCTTTTACCCTTAAGCTTACCCTTACCCTTACCCTTACCCTTACCCTTACCCTTACCCTTACCCTTACCCTTACCCTTACCCTTGCTTTTACCCTTAAGCTTACCCTTACCCTTACCCTTACCCTTACCATTACCCTTACCCTTACCCTTACCCTTACCCTTACCCTTACCCTTACCCTTACCCTTACCCTTACCCTTACCCTTACCCTTACCCTTACCCTTGCTTTTACCCTTAGGCTTACCCTTACCTTTACCCTTACCCTTACCCTTACCCTTACCCTTACCCTTACCCTTGCTTTAACCCTTAAGCTTACCCTTACCCTCACCCTTACCCTTACCCTTACCCTTGCTTTTCCTTAAGCTTACCCTTACCCTTACCCTTACCCTTACCCTTACCCTTGTTTTACCCTTAGCCTTACCCTTACCCTTACCCTTACCCTTACCCTTGCTTTTACCCTTAAGCTTACCCTTACCCTTACCCTTACCCTTACCCTTACCCTTACCCTTACCCTTACCCTTACCCTTACCCTTACCCTTACCTTTACCCTTACCCTTGCTTTTACCCTTAGGCTTACCCTAACCTTTACCCCTACCCTTACCCTTACCCTTACCCTTACCCTTACCCTTACCCTTACCCTTACCCTTACCCTTACCCTTACCCTTACCCTTACCCTTACCCTTACCCTTGCTTTTACCCTTAAGCTTACCCTTACCCTTACCCTTACCCTTACCCTTACCCTTACCCTTGCTTTTACCCTTAAGCTTACCCTTACCCTTACCCTTACCCTCACCCTTACCCTTACCCTTACCCTTGCTTATACCCTTAAGCTTACCCTTACCCTTACCCTTACTCTTACCCTTACCCTTACCCTTACTCTTACCCTTACCCTTACCCTTACCCTTGCTTTTACCCTTAGGCTTACCCTTACCTTTACCCTTACCCTTCCCCTTACCCTTACCCTTGCTTTTACCCTCAAGCTTACCCTTACCCTTACCCTTACCCTTACCCTAACCCTTACCCTTGCTTTTACCCTTAAGCTTACCCTTACCCTTACCCTTACCCTTACCCTTACCCTTACCCTTACCCTTACCCTTACCCTTGCTTTTACCCTTAAGCTTACCCTTACCCTTACCCTTACCCTTACCCTTACCCTTACCCTTACCCTTACCCTTACCCTTACCCTTACCCTTACCCTTGCTTTTACCCTTAAGCTTACCCTTACCCTTACCCTTACTCTTACCCTTACCCTTACCCTTACCCTTACCCTTACCCTTACCCTTGCTTTTACCCTAAGGCTTACCCTTACCCTTACCCTTACCCTAACCCTTACCCTTACCCTTGCTTTTACCCTTAGGCTTACCCTTACCTTTACCCTTACACTTACCCTTACCCTTAAGCTTACCCTTACCCTTACCCTTACCCTTACCCTTACCCTTACCCTTACCCTTACCCTTACCCTTACCCTTACCCTTACCCTTACCCTTGCTTTTACCCTTAAGCTTACCCTTACCCTTACCCTTACACTTACCCTTACCCTTACCCTTACCCTTACCCTTACCCTTACCCTTACCCTAACCCTTACCCTTACCCTTGCTTTTACCCTTAGGCTTACCCTTACCTTTACCCTTACCCTTACCCTTACCCTTACCCTTACCCTTACCCTTGCCCTTACCCTTGCTTTTACCCTTAAGCTTACCCTTACCCTTACCCTTACCCTTACCCTTACCCTTACCCTTACCCTTACCCTTACCCTTACCCTTACCCTTACCCTAACCCTTGCTTTTACCCTTAAGCTTACCCTTACCCTTACCCTTACCCTTACCCTCACCCTTACCCTTACCCTTACCCTTGCTTTTACCCTTAAGCTTACCCTTACCCTTACCCTTACCCTTACCCTTACCCTTACCCTTACCCTTACCCTTACCCTTACCCTTACCCTTGCTTTTACCCTTAAGCTTACCCTTACCCTTACCCTTACCCTTACCATTACCCTTACCCTTACCCTTACCCTTACCCTTACCCTTACCCTTACCCTTACCCTTACCCTTACCCTTACCCTTACCCTTACCCTTACCCTTGCTTTTACCCTTAGGCTTACCCTTACCTTTACCCTTACCCTTACCCTTACCCTTACCCTTACCCTTACCCTTGCTTTAACCCTTAAGCTTACCCTTACCCTCACCCTTACCCTTACCCTTACCCTTGCTTTTACCCTTAAGCTTACCCTTACCCTTACCCTTACCCTTACCCTTACCCTCGTTTTACCCTTAGACTTACCCTTACCCTTACCCTTACCCTTACCCTTGCTTTTACCCTTAAGCTTACCCTTACCCTTACCCTTACCCTTACCCTTACCCTTACCCTTACCCTTACCCTTACCCTTACCCTTACCCTTACCTTTACCCTTACCCTTGCTTTTACCCTTAGGCTTACCCTAACCTTTACCCTTACCCTTACCCTTACCCTTACCCTTACCCTTACCCTTACCCTTACCCTTACCCTTACCCTTACCCTTACCCTTGCTTTTACCCTTAAGCTTACCCTTACCCTTACCCTTACCCTTACCCTTACCCTTACCCTTGCTTTTACCCTTAAGCTTACCCTTACCCTTACCCTTACCCTCACCCTTACCCTTACCCTTACCCTTGCTTATACCCTTAAGCTTACCCTTACCCTTACCCTTACTCTTACCCTTACCCTTACCCTTACTCTTACCCTTACCCTTACCCTTACCCTTGCTTTTACCCTTAGGCTTACCCTTACCTTTACCCTTATCCTTCCCCTTACCCTTACCCTTGCTTTTACCCTCAAGCTTACCCTTACCCTTACCCTTACCCTTACCCTAACCCTTACCCTTGCTTTTACCCTTAAGCTTACCCTTACCCTTACCCTTACCCTTACCCTTACCCTTACCCTTACCCTTACCCTTACCCTTACCCTTACCCTTGCTTTTACCCTTTAGCTTACCCTTACCCTTACCCTTACCCTTACCCTTACCCTTACCCTTACCCTTACCCTTACCCTTACCCTTACCCTTACCCTTGCTTTTACCCTTAAGCTTACCCTTACCCTTACCCTTACTCTTACCCTTACCCTTACCCTTACCCTTACCCTTACCCTTACCCTTGCTTTTACCCTAAGGCTTAGGCTTACCTTTACCCTTACCCTTGCTTTTACCCTTAAGCGTACACTTACCCTTACCCTTACCCTTACCCTTACCCTTACCCTTGCTTTTACCCTTAAGCTTACCCTTACCCTTACCCTTACCCTTACCCTTACCCTTACCCTTACCCTTACCCTTGCTTTTACCCTTACCCTTACCCTTGCTTTTACCCTTAGGCTTACCCTTACCCTTACCCTTACCCTTACCCTTACCCTTACCCTTGCTTTTACCCTTAAGCTTACCCTTACCCTTACCCTTACCCTTACCCTTACCCTTACCCTTACCCTTACCCTTACCCTTACCCTTACCCTTACCCTTGCTTTTACCCTTAAGCTTAACCTTACCCTTACCCTTACCCTTACCCTTACCCTTACCCTTACCCTTACCCTTACCCTTACCCTTACCCTTACCCTTACCCTTACCCTTACCCTTACCCTTACCCTTACCCTTACCCTTGCTTTTACCCTTAAGCTTACCCTTACCCTTACCCTTACCCTTACCCTTACCCTTACCCTTACCCTTACCCTTACCCTTACCCTTACCCTTACCCTTGCTTTTACCCTTAAGCTTACCCTTACCCTTACCCTTACCCTTACCCTTACCCTTACCCTTACCCTTACCCTTACCCTTACCCATACCCTTGCTTTTACCCTTAGGCTTACCCTTACCTTTACCCTTACCCTTACCCTTACCCTTACCCTTACCCTTACCCTTACCCTTACCCTTACCCTTACCCTTACCCTTACCCTTACCCTTGCTTTTACCCTTAAGCTTACCCTTACCCTTACCCTTACCCTTACCCTTACCCTTACCCTTGCTTTTACCCTTAAGCTTACCCTTACCCTTACCCTTACCCTTACCCTTACCCTTGCTTTTACCCTTAGGCGTACCCTTACCCTTACCCTTACCCTTACCCTTACCCTTACCCTTACCCTTACCCTTACCCTTACCCTTACCCTTACCCTTACCCTTACCCTCACCCTTGCTTTTACCCTTAAGCTTACCCTTACCCTTACCCTTACCCTTACCCTTACCCTTACCCTTACCCTTACCCTTACCCTTACCCTTACCCTTACCCTTACCCTTACCCTTACCCTTGCTTTTACGCTTAGGCTTACCCTTACCTTTACCTTTACCCTTACCCTTACCCTTACCCTTACCCTTACCCTTACCCTTGCTTTTACCCTTAAGCTTACCCTTACCCTTACCCTTACCCTTACCCTTGCTTTTACCCTTAAGCTTACCCTTACCCTTACCCTTACCCTTACCCTTACCCTTACCCTTACCCTTACCCTTGCTTTTACCCTTAAGCTTACCCTTACCCTTACCCTTACCCTTACCCTTACCCTTACCCTTACCCTTGCTTTTACCCTTAAGCTTACCCTTACCCTTACCCTTACCCTTACCCTTACCCTTACCCTTACCCTTACCCTTACCCTTACCCTTACCCTTACCCTTACCCTTACCCTTACCCTTACCCTTACCCTTACCCTTACCCTTGCTTTTACCCTTAGGCTTACCCTTACCTTTACCCTTACCCTTACCCTTACCCATACCCTTACCCTTACCCTTGCTTTTACCCTTAAGCTTACCCTTACCCTTACCCTTACCCTTACCCTTACCCTTACCCTTGCTTTTACCCTTAAGCTTACCCTTACCCTTACCCTTACCCTTACCCTTACCCTTGCTCTTACCCTTAGGCTTACCCTTACCCTTACCCTTACCCTTACCCTTGCTTTTACCCTTAAGCTTACCCTTACACTTACCCTTACCCTTACCCTTACCCTTACCCTTACCCTTACCCTTACCCTTACCCTTACCCTTGCTTTTACCCTTAGGCTTACCCTTACCTTTACCCTTACCCTTACCCTTACCCTTACCCTTACCCTTACCCTTACCCTTACCCTTACCCTTACCCTTACCCTTACCCTTACCCTTACCCTTACCCTTACCCTTGCTTTTACCCTTAAGCTTACCCTTACCCTTACCCTTACCCTTACCCTTACCCTTACCCTTACCCTTGCTTTTACCCTTAAGCTTACCCTTACCCTTACCCTTACCCTTACCCTTACCCTCACCCTTACCCTTACCCTTACCCTTACCCTTACCCTTGCTTATACCCTTAAGCTTACCCTTACCCTTACCCTTACCCTTACCCTTACCCTTACCCTTACCCTTACCCTTACCCTTACCCTTACCCTTACCCTTGCTTTTACCCTTAGGCTTACCCTTACCTTTACCCTTACCCTTACCCTTACCCTTACCCTTACCCTTACCCTTACCCTTACCCTTACCCTTACCCTTACCCTTGCTTTTACCCTTAAGCTTACCCTCACCCTTACCCTTACCCTTACCCTTACCCTAACCCTTACCCTTGCTTTTACCCTTTAGCTTACCCTTACCCTTACCCTTACCCTTACCCTTACCCTTACCCTTACCCTTACCCTTACCCTTACCCTTACCCTTACCCTTACCCTTACCCTTACCCTTACCCTTACCCTTACCCTTACCCTTGCTTTTACCCTTAGGCTTACCCTTACCTTTACCCTTACCCTTACCCTTACCCTTACCCTTACCCTTACCCTTACCCTTACCCTTACCCTTGCTTTTACCCTTAAGCTTACCCTTACCCTTACCCTTACCCTTACCCTTACCTTTACCCTTGCTTTTACCCTTACGCTTACCCTTACCCTTACCCTTACCCTTAACCTAAACCTTGCTTTTACCCTTAAGCTTACCCTTACCCTTACCCTTACCCTTACCCTTACCTTTACCCTTGCTTTTACCCTTAAGCTTACCCTTACCCTTACCCTTACCCTTACCCTTGCTTTTACCCTTAGGCTTACCCTTACCCTTACCCTTACCCTTACCCTTGCTTTTACCCTTAAGCTTACCCTTACCCTTACCCTTACTCTTACCCTTACCCTTACCCTTACCCTTACCCTTACCCTTACCCTTACCCTTACCCTTACCCTTACCCTTGCTTTTACCCTTAGGCTTACCCTTACCTTTACCCTTACCCTAACCCTTACCCTTACCCTTACCATTACCCTTACCCTTGCTTTTACTCTTAAGCTTACCCTTACCCTTACCCTTACGCTTACCCTTACCCTTACCCTTACCCTTGCTTTTACCCTTAAGCTTACCCTTACCCTTACCCTTACCCTTACCCTTACCCTTACCCTTACCCTTATCCTTACCCTTACCCTTACCCTTACCCTTACCCTTACCCTTACCCTTACCCTTACCCTTGCTTTTACCCTTAAGCTTACCCTTACCCTTACCCTTACCCTTACCCTTACCCTAACCCTTACCCTTGCTTTTACCCTTAAGCTTACCCTTACCCTTACCCTTACCCTTACCCTTACCCTTACCCTTACCTTTACCCTTACCCTTACCCTTACCCTTACCCTTACCCTTACCCTTACCCTTACCCTTGCTTTTACCCTTAAGCTTACCCTTACCCTTACCCTTACCCTTACCCTTACCCTTACCCTTACCCTTACCCTTACCCTTACCTTTACTTTTACCCTTACCCTTACCCTTGCTTTTACCCTTAAGCTTACCCTTACCCTTACCCTTACCCTTACCCTTACCCTTACCCTTACCCTTACCCTTGCTTTTACCCTTAGGCTTACCCTTACCTTTACCCTTACCCTTACCCTTACCCTTACCCTTACCCTTACCCTTACCCTTACCCTTACCCTTGCTTTTACCCTTAAGCTTACCCTTACCCTTACCCTTACCCTTACCCTTACCCTTACCCTTACCCTTACCCTTACCCTTGCTTTTACCCTTAAGCTTACCCTTACCCTTACCCTTACCCTTACCCTTACCCTTGCTTTTACCCTTAGGCTTACCCTTACCCTTACCCTTACCCTTACCCTTGCTTTTACCCTTAAGCTTACCCTTACCCTTACCCTTACTCTTACCCTTACCCTTACCCTTACCCTTACCCTTACCCTTACCCTTACCCTTACCCTTACCCTTACCCTTACCCTTGCTTTTACCCTTAGGCTTACCCTTACCTTTACCCTTACCCCAACCCTTACCCTTACCCTTACCCTTACCCTTACACTTGCTTTTACCCTTAAGCTTACCCTTACCCTTACCCTTACCCTTACCCTTACCCTTACCCTTGCTTTTACCCTTAAGCTTACCCTCACCCTTACCCTTACCCTTAACCTTACCCTTACCCTTACCCTTACCCTTAACCTTACCCTTACCCTTGCTTTTACCCTTAAGCTTACCCTTACCCTTACCCTTACCCTTACCCTTACCCTTACCCTTACCTTACCCTTACCCTTACCCTTATCCTTGCTTTTACCCTTAGGCTTACCCTTACCTTTACCCTTACCCTTACCCTTACCCTTACCCTTACCCTTGCTTTTACCCTCAAGCTTACCCTTACCCTTACCCTTACCCTTACCCTTAAGCTTTCCCTTACGCTTACCCTTACCCTTACCCTTACCCTTACCCTTACCCTTACCCTTACCCTTACCCTTACCCTTACCCTTGCTTTTACCCTTAAGCTTACCCTTACCCTTACCCTTACCCTTACCCTAACCCTTGCTTTTACCCTTAAGCTTACCCTTACCCTTACCCTTACCCTTACCCTTAAGTTTTCCCTTACCCTTACCCTTACCCTTACCCTTACCCTCACCCTTACCCTTACCCTTACCCTTACCCTTACCCTTACCCTTACCCTTACCCTTACCCTTACCCTTGCTTTTACCCTTAAGCTTACCCTTACCCTTACCCTTACCCTTAAGCTTACCCTTACCCTTACCCTTACCCTTACCCTCACCCTTACCCTTACCCTTGCTTTTACCCTTAAGCTTACCCTTACCCTTACCCTTACCCTTACCCTTAAGCTTACCCTTACCCTTACCCTTACCCTTACCCTTACCCTTACCCTTGCTTTTACCCTTAAGCTTACCCTTACCCTCACCCTTACCCTTACCCTTAAGCTTACCCTTACCCTTACCCTTACCCTTACCCTTACCCTTACCCTTACCCTTACCCTTACCCTTACCCTTACCCTTACCCTTGCTTTTACCCTTAAGCTTACCCTTACCCTTACCCTTACCCTTACCCTTGCTTTCACCCTTAAGCTTACCCTTACCCTTACCCTTACCCTTAAGCTTACCCTTACCCTTACCCTTACCCTTACCCTTACCCTTACCCTTACCCTTGCTTTTACCCTTAAGCTTACCCTTACCCTTACCCTTAACCTTACCCTTACCCTTACCCTTACCCTTACCCTTACCCTTGCTTTTACCCTTAGGCTTACCCTTACCTTTACTCTTACCCTTACCCTTACCCTTACCCTTACCCTTACCCTTACCCTTACCCTTACCCTTACCCTTACCTTTACCCTTACCCTTGCTTTTACCCTTAAGCTTACCCTTACCCTTACCCTTACCCTTACCCTTACCCTTACCCTTACTCTTGCTTTTACCCTTAAGCTTACCCTTACCCTTACCCTTACCCTTACCCTTACCCTCGCTTTTACCCTTAGGCTTACCCTTACCCTTTCCCTTACCCTTACCCTTGCTTTCACCCTTAAGCTTACCCTTACCCTTACCCTTACCCTTACCCTTACCCTTACCCTTACCCTTACCCTTACCCTTACCCTTACCCTAACCCTTACCCTTACCCTTACCCTTACCCTTACCCTTGCTTTTACCCTTAGGCTTACCCTTACCTTTACCCTTACCCTTACCCTTACCCTTACCCTTACCCTTGCTTTTACCCTTAAGCTTACCCTTACCCTTACCCTTACCCTTACCCTTACCCTTACCCTTACCCTTACCCTTACCCTTTCCCTTACCCTTACCCTTGCTTTTACCCTTAAGCTTACCCTTACCCTTACCCTTACCCTTACCCTTACCCTTACCCTTACCCTTACCCTCACCCTTGCTTTTACCCTTAAGCTTACCCTTACCCTTACCCTTACCCTTACCCTTACCCTTACCCTTGCTTTTACCCTTAAGCTTACCCTTACCCTTACCCTTACCCTTACCCTTACCCTTGCTTTTACCCTTAGGCTTACCCTTACCCTTACCCTTACCCTTACCCTTGCTTTTACCCTTAAGCTTACCCTTACCCTTACCCTTACCCTTACTCTTACCCTTACCCTTACCCTTACCCTTACCCTTGCTCTTACCCTTAGGCTCACCCTTACCTTTACCCTTACCCTTACCCTTACCCTTACCCTTACCCTTACCCTTACCCTTACCCTTGCTTTTACCCTTAAGCTAACCCTTACCCTTACCCTTACCCTTAACCTTACCCCTACCCTTGCTTTTACCCTTAAGCTCACCCTTACCCTTACCCTTACCCTTACCCTTACCCTTACCCTTACCCTTACCCTTACACTTACCCTTACCCTGACCCTTACCCTTGCTTTTACCCTTGAGCTTACCCTTACCCTTACCCTTACCCTTAAGCTTACCCTTACCCTTACCCTTACCCTTACCCTTACCCTTACCCTTACCCTTGCTTTTACCCTTAAGCTTACCCTTACCCTTACCTTTACCCTTACCCTTACCCTTGCTTTTACCCTTAAGCTTACCCTTACCCTTACCCTTACCCTTACCCTTACCCTTGCTTTTACCCTTACCCTTACCCTTACCCTTACCCTTACCCTTACCCTTGCTTTTACCCTTAAGCTTACCCTTACCCTTACCCTTACCCTTACCCTAACCCTTACCCTTAACCTTACCCTTACCCTTACCCTTACCCTTACCCTTACCCTTACCCTTACCCTTGCTTTTACCCTTAAGCTTACCCTTACCCTTACCCTTACCCTTACACTTACCCTTACCCTTACCCTTACCCTTACCCTTACCCTTGCTTTTACCCTTAGGCTTACCCTTACCTTTACCCTTACCATTAAATAAATAAATAAATAAATAAATCTTTATTCTATGCCTTTAGGTACAGATCATTCAGATAAAGAAAAAAAAAAAACAATGATTCATTAATAACATCAACATGGACAAGAATAAAGAAACATGTACCACTCAAAAGAAAAAAAAAAACAAAAACTTGAAGTGACGACATTCTCAATTTATTACCACTAAAGGAAATCCTTGTTTGTGGTAAGATAATACCCTCAGCCAAAAAGAAATCCGTCACCTGAAACATAAATGAGCTCCATATCCCCGTTCAGCTCACAAGACAAGAGGTAACATACAGACACACACACACATATTCATTCAGGCCAAAGAAGCATTTTTCAGATCGATCATATTCGAAATGAAGGAGCGATGCTGTGAAAAGATCCACTTTTTTACCCTATTTTTGAAAAAGATTGGGTTACGTATTACTTTGAGGTTTGACCCTTACCCTTACCCTTACCCTTACCCTTACCCTTACCCTTACCCTTACCCTTGCTTTTACCCTTAAGCTTACCCTTACCCTTACCCTTACCCTTACCCTTACCCTTACCCTTACCCTTACCCTTGCTTTTACCCTTAAGCTTACCCTTACCCTTACCCTTACCCTTACCCTTACCCTTACCCTTACCCTTACCCTTACCCTTACCCTTACCCTCACCCTTACCCTTACCCTTGCTTTTACCCTTAAGCTTACCCTTACCCTTACCCTTACTCTTACCCTTACCCTTACCTTTACCCTTACCCTTGCTTTTACCCTTAAGCTTACCCTTACCCTTACCTTTACCCTTACCCTTACCCTTACCCTTACCCTTACCCTTACCCTTACCCTTACCCTTACCCTTACCCTTACCCTTGCTTTTACCCTTAGGCTTACCCTTACCTTTAGCCTTACCCTTACCCTTACCCTTACCCTTACCCTTACCCTTACCCTTACCCTTACCCTTACCCTTGCTTTTACCCTTAAGCTTACCCTTACCCTTACCCTTACCCTTACCCTTTCCCTTACCCTTACCCTTACCCTTACCCTTACCCTTGCTTTTACCCTTAAGCTTACCCTTACCCTTACCCTTACCCTTACACTTACCCTTGCTTTTACCCTTAGGCTTACCCTTACCCTTACCCTTACCCTTACCCTTAAGCTTACCCTTACCCTTACCCTTACCCTTACCCTTACCCTTACCCTTACCCTTACCCTTACCCTTACCCTTACCCTTACCCTTACCCTTACCCTTACCCTTACCCTTACCCTTACCCTTACCCTTACCCTTGCTTTTACCCTTAAGCTTACCCTTACCCTTACCCTTACCCTTACCCTTACTCTTACCCTTACCCTTACCCTTGCTTTGACCCTTAGGCTTACCCTTACCTTTACCCTTACCCTTACCCTTACCCTTACCCTTACCCTTACCCTTACCCTTACCCTTACCCTTGCTTTTACCCTTAAGCTTACCCTTACCCTTACCCTTACCCTTACCCTTACCCTTACCCTTACCCTTACCCTTGCTTTAACCCTTAAGCTTACCCTTACCCTTACCCTTACCCTTACCCTTACCCTTGCTTTTACCCTAAGGCTTACCCTTACCCTTACCCTTACCCTTACCCTTGCTTTTACCCTTAAGCTTACCCTTACCCTTACCCTTACCCTTACCCTTACCCTTACCCTTACCCTTACCCTTACCCTTACCCTTACCCTTACCCTTACCCTTACCCTTACCCTTACCCTTACCCTTACCCTTACCCTTGCTTTTACCCTTAGGCTTAACCTTACCTTTACCCTTACCCTTACCCTTACCCTTACCCTTACCCTTACCCTTACCCTTACCCTTACCCTTACCCTTACCCTTACCCTTACCCTTGCTTTTACCCTTAAGCTTACCCTTACCCTTACCCTTACCCTTACCCTTACCCTTACCCTTACCCTTGCTTTTACCCTTAAGCTCACCCTTACCCTTACCCTTACCCTTACCCTCACCCTTACCCTTACCCTTACCCTTGCTTATACCCTTAAGCTTACCCTTACCCTTACCCTTACCCTTACCCTTACCCTTACCCTTACCCTTACCCTTACCCTTACCCTTACCCTTACCCTTACCCTTACCCTCACCCTTACCCTTGCTTTTACCCTTAGGCTTACCCTTACCTTTACCCTTACCCTTACCCTTACCCTTACCCTTACCCTTACCCTTACCCTTACCCTTACCCTTACCCTTGCTTTTACCCTTAAGCTTACCCTTACCCTTACCCTTACCCTTACCCTTACCCTAACCCTTACCCTTGCTTTTACCCTTAAGCTTACCCTTACCTTTACCCTTACCCTTACCCTTACCCTTACCCTTACCCTTACCCTTACCCTTGCTTTTACCCTTAAGCTTACCCTTACCCTTACCCTTACCCTTACCCTCACCCTTACCCTTACCCTTTTCCTTACCCTTATCCTTACCCTTGCTTTTACCCTTAAGCTTACCCTTACCCTTACCCTTACCCTTACCCTTACCCTTACCCTTACCCTTACCCTTACCCTTGCTTTTACTCTTAGGCTTACCCTTACCTTTACCCTTACCCTTACCCTTACCCTTACCCTTACCCTTACCCTTACCCTTACCCTTACCCTTACCCTTACCCTCACCCTTGCTTTAACCCTTAAGCTTACCCTTACCCTTACCCTTACCCTTACCCTTACCCTTACCCTTACCCTTGCTTTTACCCTTAAGCTTACCCTTACCCTTACCCTTACCCTTACCCTTACCCTTGCTTTTACCCTTAGGCTTACCCTTACCCTTACCCTTGCTTTTACCCTTAAGCTTACCCTTACCCTTACCCTTACTCTTACTCTTACCCTTACCCTTACCCTTACCCTTACCCTTGCTTTTACCCTTAGGCTTACCCTTACCTTTACCCTTACCCTTACCCTTACCCTTACCCTTACCCTTACCCTTACCCTCACCCTTACCCTTACCCTTACCCTTACCCTTACCCTTACCCTTGCTTTTACCCTTAAGCTAACCCTTACCCTTACCCTTACCCTTACCCTTACCCTTAACCTTACCCTTACCCTTGCTTTTACCCTTAAGCTCACCCTTACCCTTACCCTTACCCTTACCCTTACACTTACCCTTACCCTGACCCTTACCCTTGCTTTTACCCTTAAGCTTACCCTTACCCTTACCCTTACCCTTACCCTTAAGCTTACCCTTACCCTTACCCTTACCCTTACCCTTACCCTTACCCTTACCCCTACCCTTACCCTTGCTTTTACCCTTAAGCTTACCCTTACCCTTACCCTTACCCTTACCCTTACCCTTACCCTTGCTTTTACCCTTAGGCTTACCCTTACCTTTACCCTTACCATTACCCTTACCCTTACCCTTACCCTTACCCTTACCCTTACCCTTGCTTTTACCCTTAAGCTTACCCTTACCCTTACCCTTACCCTTACCCTTACCCTTACCCTTACCCTTACCCTTACCCTTACCCTTACCCTTACCCTTGCTTTTACCCTTAAGCTTACCCTCACCCTTACCCTTACCCTTACCCTTACCCTTACCCTTACCCTTACCCTTACCCTTACCCTTACCCTTACCCTTACCCTTACCCTTACCCTTACCCTTACCCTTACCCTTGCTTTTACCCTTAAGCTTACCCTTACCCTTACCCTTACTCTTACCCTTACCCTTACCCTTACCCTTACCCTTACCCTTACCCTTACCCTTACCCTTACCCTTGCTTTTACCCTTAGGCTTACCCTTACCTTTAGCCTTACCCTTACCCTTACCCTTACCCTTACCCTTACCCTTACCCTTACCCTTACCCTTACCCTTACCCTTACCCTTGCTTTTACCCTTAGGCTTACCCTTACCTTTAGCCTTACCCTTACACTTACCCTTACCCTTACCCTTACCCTTACCCTTACCCTTGCTTTTACCCTTAAGCTTACCCTTACCCTTACCCTTACTCTTACCCTTACCCTTACCCTTACCCTTGCTTTTACCCTTAAGCTTACCCTTACCCTTACCCTTACCCTAACACTTACCCTTGCTTTTACCCTTAGGCTTACCCTTACCCTTACCCTTACCCTTACCCTTAAGCTTACCCTTACCCTTACCCTTACCCTTACCCTTACCCTTACCCTTACCCTTACCCTTACCCTTACCCTTGCTTTTACCCTTAAGCTTACCCTTACCCTTTCCTTTACCCTTACCCTTACCCTTACCCTTACCCTTACCCTTACCCTTACCCTTACCCTTACCCTTACCCTTGCTTTGACCCTTAGGCTTACCCTCACCTTTACCCTTACCCTTACCCTTACCCTTACCCTTACCCTTACCCTTACCCTTACCCTTGCTTTTACCCTTAAGCTTACCCTTACCCTTACCCTTACCCTTACCCTTACCCTTACCCTTACCCTTGCTTTTACCCTTAAGCTTACCCTTACCCTTACCCTTACCCTTGCTTTTACCCTTAGGCTTACCCTTACCCTTACCCTTACCCTTACC
This sequence comes from Myrrha octodecimguttata, assembly GCA_958510865.1. Taxonomy (NCBI): domain Eukaryota; kingdom Metazoa; phylum Arthropoda; class Insecta; order Coleoptera; family Coccinellidae; genus Myrrha; species Myrrha octodecimguttata. Next base: position 82,079 of record CAUEHS010000780.1, read on the forward strand.
CTTGCTTTTACCCTTAAGCTTACCCTTACCCTTACCCTTACCCTTACCCTTACCCTTACCCTTACCCTTACCCTTACCCTTACCCTTACCCTTACCCTTACCCTTACCCTTACCCTTGCTTTTACCCTTAGGCTTAACCTTACCTTTACCCTTACCCTTACCCTTACCCTTACCCTTACCCTTACCCTTACCCTTACCCTTACCCTTACCCTTACCCTTACCCTTACGCTTACCCTTACCCTTACCCTTGCTTTTACCCTTAAGCTTACCCTTACCCTTACCCTTACCCTTACCCTTACCCTTACCCTTACCCTTGCTTTTACCCTTAAGCTTACCCTTACCCTTACCCTTACCCTTACCCTCACCCTTACCCTTACCCTTACCCTTGCTTATACCCTTAAGCTTACCCTTACCCTTACCCTTACCCTTACCCTTACCCTTACCCTTACTCTTACCCTTACCCTTACCCTTACCCTTACCCTTACCCTTACCCTTACCCTTACCCTTACACTTACCCTTGCTTTTACCCTTAGGCTTACCCTTACCCTTACCCTTACCCTTACCCTTAAGCTTACCCTTACCCTTACCCTTACCCTTACCCTTACCCTTACCCTTACCCTTAACCTTACCCTTACCCTTACCCTTGCTTTTACCCTTAAGCTTACCCTTACCCTTTCCTTAACCCTTACCCTTACCCTTACCCTTACCCTTACCCTTACCCTTACCCTTACCCTTACCCTTACCCTTGCTTTGACCCTTAGGCTTACCCTCACCTTTACCCTTACCCTTACCCTTACCCTTACCCTTACCCTTACCCTTACCCTTACCCTTGCTTTTACCCTTAAGCTTACCCTTACCCTTACCCTTACCCTTACCCTTACCCTTACCCTTACCCTTGCTTTTACCCTTAAGCTTACCCTTACCCTTACCCTTACCCTTACCCTTACCCTTGCTTTTACCCTTAGGCTTACCCTTACCCTTACCCTTACCCTTACCCTTGCTTTTACCCTTAAGCTTACCCTTACCCTTACCCTTACCCTTACCCTTACCCTTACCCTTACCCTTACCCTTACCCTTACCCTTACCCTTACCCTTGCTTTTACCCTTAGGCTTAACCTTACCTTTACCCTTACCCTTACCCTTACCCTTACCCTTACCCTTACCCTTACCCTTACCCTTACCCTTACCCTTACCCTTACCCTTACCCTTACCCTTACCCTTACCCTTACCCTTACCCTTACCCTTGCTTTTACCCTTAAGCTTACCCTTACCCTTACCCTTACCCTTACCCTTACCCTTACCCTTACCCTTACCCTTGCTTTTACCCTTAAGCTTACCCTTACCCTTACCCTTACCCTTACCCTCACCCTTACCCTTACCCTTACCCTTGCTTATACCCTTAAGCTTACCCTTACCCTTACCCTTACCCTTGCCCTTACCCTTACCCTTACCCTTACCCTTACCCTTACCCTTACCCTTACCCTTACCCTTACCCTTACCCTTACCCTTGCTTTTACCCTTAAGCTTACCCTTACCCTTACCCTTACCCTTACCCTTTCCCTTACCCTTGCTTTTACCCTTAGGCTTACCCTTACCCTTACCCTTACCCTTACCCTTGCTTTTACCCTAAAGCTTAACCTTACCCTTACCCTTACCCTTACTCTTACCCTTACCCTTACCCTTACCCTTACCCTTGCTTTTACCCTTAGGCTTACCCTTACCTTTACCCTTACCCTTACCCTTACCCTTACCCTTACCCTTACCCTTACCCTTACCCTTACCTTTGCTTTTACCCTTAAGCTAACCCTTACCCTTACCCTTACCCTTACCCTTACCCTTAAACTTACCCTTACCCTTGATTTTACCCTTAAGCTCACCCTTACCCTTACCCTTACCCTTACCCTTACACTTACCCTTACCCTTACCCTTACCCTTGCTTTTACCCTTAAGCTTACCCTTACCCTTACCCTTACCCTTAAGCTTACCCTTACCCTTACCCTTACCCTTACCCTTACCCTTACCCTTAACCTTACCCTTGCTTTTACCCTTAAGCTTACCCTTACCCTTACCCTTACCCTTAACCTTACCCTTGCTTTTACCCTTAAGCTTACCCTTACCCTTACCCTTACCCTTACCCTTACCCTCAAGCTTACCCTTACCCTTACCCTTACCCTTACCCTTACCCTTACCCTTACCCTTACCCTAACCCTTACCCTTAACCTTACCCTTACCCTTACCCTTACCCTTACCCTTGCTTTTACCCTTAGCTTACCCTTACCTTTACCCTTACCATTACCTTACCTTACCCTTACCTTACCCTTACCCTTACCCTTGCTTTTACCCTTAAGCTTACCCTTACCCTTACCCTTACCCTTACCCTTACCCTTACCCTTACCCTTACCCTTACCCTTACCCTTACCCTTACCCTTACCCTTACCCTTACCCTTGCTTTTACCCTTAAGCTTACCCTTACCCTTACCCTTACCCTTACCCTTACCCTTACCCTTACCCTTACCCTTACCCTTACCCTTACCCTTACCCTTGCTTTTACCCTTAAGCTTACCTTACCCTTACCCTTACTCTTATCCTTACCCTTACCCTTACCCTTACCCTTGCTTTTACCCTTAAGCATACCCTTACCCTTACCTTTACCCTTACCCTTACCCTTACCCTTACCCTTACCCTTACCCTTACCCTTACCCTTACCCTTACCCTTACCCTTACCCTAACCCTTACCCTTACCCTTGCTTTTACCCTTAGGCTTACCCTTACCTTTAGCCTAACCCTTACCCTTACCCTAACCCTTACCCTTACCCTTACCCTTGCTTTTACCCTTAAGCTTACCCTTACCCTTACCCTTACCCTTACCCTTACCCTTACCCTTACCCTTACCCTTGCTTTTACCCTTAGGCTTACCCTTACCTTTAGCCTAACCCTTACCCTTACCCTTACCCTTACCCTTACCCTTACCCTTGCTTTTACCCTTAAGCTTACCCTTACCCTCACCCTTACCCTTACCCTTTTCCTTACCCTTATCCTTACCCTTGCTTTTACCCTTAAGCTTACCCTTACCCTTACCCTTACCCTTACCCTTACCCTTACCCTTACCCTTACCCTTACCCTTGCTTTTACTCTTAGGCTTACCCTTACCTTTACCTTACCCTTACCCTTACCCTTACCCTTACCCTTACCCTTACCCTTACCCTTACCCTTACCCTTACCCTCACCCTTGCTTTAACCCTTAAGCTTACCCTTACCCTTACCCTTACCCTTACCATTACCCTTGCCTTTTACCCTTAAGCTTACCCTTACCCTTACCCTTACCCTTACCCTTACCCTTGCTTTTACCCTTAGGCTTACCCTTACCCTTACCCTTGCTTTTACCCTTAAGCTTACCCTTACCCTTACCCTTACTCTTACTCTTACCTTACCCTTACCCTTACCCTTACCCTTGCTTTTACCCTTAGGCTTACCCTTACCTTTACCCTTACCCTTACCCTTACCCTTACCTTACCCTTACCCTTACCCTCAACCTTACCCTTACCCTTACCCTTACCCTTACCCTTACCCTTGCTTTTACCCTTAAGCTAACCCTTACCCTTACCCTTACCCTTACCCTTACCCTTAACCTTACCCTTACCCTTGCTTTTACCCTTAAGCTCACCTTACCCTTACCCTTACCCTTACCCTTACACTTACCCTTACCCTGACCCTTACCCTTGCTTTTACCCTTAAGCTTACCCTTACCCTTACCCTTACCCTTACCCTTAAGCTTACCCTTACCCTTACCCTTACCCTTACCCCTTTACCCTTACCCTTACCCCTACCCTTACCCTTGCTTTTACCCTTAAGCTTACCCTTACCCTTACCCTTACCCTTACCCTTACCCTTACCCTTGCTTTTACCCTTAGGCTTACCCTTACCTTTACCCTTACCATTACCCTTACCCTTACCCTTACCCTTACCCTTACCCTTACCCTTGCTTTTACCCTTAAGCTTACCCTTACCCTTACCCTTACCCTTACCCTTACCCTTACCCTTACCCTTACCCTTGCTTTTACCCTTAAGCTTACCCTCACCCTTACCCTTACCCTTACCCTTACCCTTACCCTTACCCTTACCCTTACCCTTACCCTTACCCTTACCCTTACCCTTACCCTTACCCTTACCCTTACCCTTACCCTTACCCTTGCTTTTACCCTTAAGCTTACCCTTACCCTTACCCTTACTCTTACCCTTACCCTTACCCTTACCCTTACCCTTGCTTTTACCCTTAAGCTTACCCTTACCCTTACCTTTACCCTTACCCTTACCCTTAAACTTACCCTTACCCTTACCCTTACCCTTACCCTTACCCTTACCCTTACCCTTACCCTTACCCTTACCCTTACCCTTGCTTTTACCCTTAGGCTTACCCTTACCTTTAGCCTTACCCTTACCCTTACCCTTACCCTTACCCTTACCCTTACCCTTGCTTTTACCCTTAAGCTTACCCTTACCCTTACCCTTACTCTTACCCTTACCCTTACCCTTACCCTTGCTTTTACCCTTAAGCTTACCCTTACCCTTACCCTTACCCTAACACTTACCCTTGCTTTTACCCTTAGGCTTACCCTTACCCTTACCCTTACCCTTACCCTTAAGCTTACCCTTACCCTTACCCTTACCCTTACCCTTACCCTTACCCTTACCCTTACCCTTACCCTTACCCTTACCCTTGCTTTTACCCTAAAGCTTACCCTTACCCTTTCCTTTACCCTTACCCTTACCCTTACCCTTACCCTTACCCTTACCCTTACCCTTACCCTTACCCTTGCTTTGACCCTTAGGCTTACCCTCACCTTTACCCTTACCCTTACCCTTACTCTTACCCTTACCCTTACCCTTACCCTTACCCTTGCTTTTACCCTTAAGCTTACCCTTACCCTTACCCTTACCCTTACCCTTACCCTTACCCTTACCCTTGCTTTTACCCTTAAGCTTACCCTTACCCTTACCCTTACCCTTGCTTTTACCCTTAGGCTTACCCTTACCCTTACCCTTACCCTTACCCTTGCTTTTACCCTTAAGCTTACCCTTACCCTTACCCTTACCCTTACCCTTACCCTTACCCTTACCCTTACCCTTACCCTTACCCTTACCCTTACCCTTACCCTTACCCTTACCCTTACCCTTACCCTTACCCTTACCCTTACCCTTACCCTTACCCTTGCTTTTACCCTTAGGCTTAACCTTACCTTTACCCTTACCCTTACCCTTACCCTTACCCTTACCCTTACCCTTACCCTTACCCTTACCCTTACCCTTACCCTTACCCTTACCCTTACCCTTACCCTTGCTTTTACCCTTAAGCTTACCCTTACCCTTACCCTTACCCTTACCCTTACCCTTACCCTTACCCTTGCTTTTACCCTTAAGCTTACCCTTACCCTTACCCTTACCCTTACCCTCACCCTTACCCTTACCCTTACCCTTGCTTATACCCTTAAGCTTACCCTTACCCTTACCCTTACCCTTACCCTTACCCTTACCCTTACCCTTACCCTTACCCTTACCCTTACCCTTACCCTTACCCTTACCCTTACCCTTACCCTTACCCTTACCCTTACACTTACCCTTGCTTTTACCCTTAGGCTTACCCTTACCCTTACCCTTACCCTTACCCTTAAGCTTACCCTTACCCTTACCCTTACCCTTACCCTTACCCTTACCCTTACCCTTACCCTTACCCTTACCCTTGCTTTTACCCTTAAGCTTACCCTTACCCTTTCCTTAACCCTTACCCTTACCCTTACCCTTACCCTTACCCTTACCCTTACCCTTACCCTTACCCTTGCTTTGACCCTTAGGCTTACCCTCACCTTTACCCTTACCCTTACCCTTACCCTTACCCTTACCCTTACCCTTACCCTTACCCTTGCTTTTACCCTTAAGCTTACCCTTACCCTTACCCTTACCCTTACCCTTACCCTTACCCTTACCCTTGCTTTTACCCTTAAGCTTACCCTTACCCTTACCCTTACCCTTACCCTTACCCTTGCTTTTACCCTTAGGCTTACCCTTACCCTTCCCTTACCCTTACCCTTGCTTTTACCCTTAAGCTTACCCTTACCCTTACCCTTACCCTTACCCTTACCCTTACCCTTACCCTTACCCTTACCCTTACCCTTACCCTTACCCTTACCCTTACCCTTGCTTTTACCCTTAGGCTTAACCTTACCTTTACCCTTACCCTTACCCTTACCCTTACCCTTACCCTTACCCTTACCCTTACCCTTACCCTTACCCTTACCCTTACCCTTACCCTTACCCTTACCCTTACCCTTGCTTTTACCCTTAAGCTTACCCTTACCCTTACCCTTACCCTTACCCTCACCCTTACCCTTACCCTTACCCTTGCTTATACCCTTAAGCTTACCCTTACCCTTACCCTTACCCTTGCCCTTACCCTTACCCTTACCCTTACCCTTACCCTTACCCTTACCCTTACCCTTACCCTTACCCTTACCCTTGCTTTTACCCTTAAGCTTACCCTTACCCTTACCCTTACCCTTACCCTTTCCCTTACCCTTGCTTTTACCCTTAGGCTTACCCTTACCCTTACCCTTACCCTTACCCTTGCTTTTACCCTTAAGCTTAACCTTACCCTCACCCTTACCCTTACTCTTACCCTTACCCTTACCCTTACCCTTACCCTTGATTTTACCCTTAGGCTTACCCTTACCTTTACCCTTACCCTTACCCTTACCCTTACCCTTACCCTTACCCTTACCCTTACCCTTAACCTTGCTTTTACCCTTAAGCTAACCCTTACCCTTACCCTTACCCTTACCCTTACCCTTAAACTTACCCTTACCCTTGATTTTACCCTTAAGCTCACCCTTACCCTTACCCTTACCCTTACCCTTACACTTACCCTTACCCTTACCCTTACCCTTGCTTTTACCCTTAAGCTTACCCTTACCCTTACCCTTACCCTTAAGCTTACCCTTACCCTTACCCTTACCCTTACCCTTACCCTTACCCTTACCCTTACCCTTGCTTTTACCCTTAAGCTTACCCTTAAGCTTACCCTTACCCTTACCCTTACCCTTACCCTTACCCTCAAGCTTACCCTTACCCTTACCCTTACCCTTACCCTCAAGCTTACCCTTACCCTTACCCTTACCCTTACCCTTACCCTTACCCTTACCCTAACCCTTACCCTTAACCTTACCCTTACCCTTACCCTTACCCTTACCCTTGCTTTTACCCTTAGGCTTACCCTTACCTTTACCCTTACCATTACCCTTACCCTTACCCTTACCCTTACCCTTACCCTTACCCTTGCTTTTACCCTTAAGCTTACCCTTACCCTTACCCTTACCCTTACCCTTACCCTTACCCTTACCCTTACCCTTACCCTTACCCTTACCCTTACCCTTACCCTTGCTTTTACCCTTAAGCTTACCCTTACCCTTACCCTTACCCTTACCCTTACCCTTACCCTTACCCTTACCCTTACCCTTACCCTTACCCTTGCTTTTACCCTTAAGCTTACCCTTACCCTTACCCTTACTCTTATCCTTACCCTTACCCTTACCCTTACCCTTGCTTTTACCCTTAAGCTTACCCTTACCCTTACCTTTACCCTTACCCTTACCCTTACCCTTACCCTTACCCTTACCCTTACCCTTACCCTTACCCTTACCCTTACCCTTACCCTTACCCTTACCCTTACCCTTACCCTTGCTTTTACCCTTAGGCTTACCCTTACCTTTAGCCTAACCCTTACCCTTACCCTTACCCTTACCCTTACCCTTACCCTTGCTTTTAACCTTAAGCTTACCCTTACCCTTACCCTTACCCTTACCCTTACCCTTGCTTTTACCCTTAAGCTTACCCTTACCCTTACCCTTACACTTACCCTTGCTTTTACCCTTAGGCTTACCCTTACCCTTACCCTTACCCTTACCCTTAAGCTTACCCTTACCCTTACCCTTACCCTTACCCTTACCCTTACCCTTACCCTTACCCTTACCCTTACCCTTACCCTTGCTTTTACCCTTAAGCTTACCCTTACCCTTACCCTTACCCTTACCCTTACCCTTACCCTTACCCTTACCCTTACCCTCACCCTTGCTTTGACCCTTAGGCTTACCCTTACCTTTACCCTTACCCTTACCCTTACCCTTACCCTTACCCTTACCTTTACCCTTACCCTTACCCTTGCTTTTACCCTTAAGCTTACCCTTACCCTTACCCTTACCCTTACCCTTACCCTTACCCTTACCCTTACCCTTACCCTTACCCTTACCCTTGCTTTTACCCTTAAGCTTACCCTTACCCTTACCCTTACCCTTACCTTTACCCTTGCTTTTACCCTTAGGCTTACCCTTACCCTTACCCTTACCCTTACCCTTGCTTTTACCCTTAAGCTTACCCTTACCCTTACCCTTACCCTTACCCTTACCCTTACCCTTACCCTTACCCTTACCCTTACCCTTACCCTTACCCTTGCTTTTACCCTTAGGCTTAACCTTACCTTTACCCTTACCCTTACCCTTACCCTTACCCTTACCCTTACCCTTACCCTTACCCTTACTCTTACCCTTACCCTTACCCTTACCCTTACCCTTGCTTTTACCCTTAAGCTTACCCTTACCCTTACCCTTACCCTTACCCTTACCCTTACCCTTACCCTTACCCTTGCTTTTACCCTTAAGCTTACCCTTACCCTTACCCTTACCCTTACCCTCACCCTTACCCTTACCCTTACCCTTGCTTATACCCTTAAGCTTACCCTTACCCTTACCCTTACCCTTACCCTTACCCTTACCCTTACCCTTACCCTTACCCTTACCCTTACCCTTACCCTTACCCTTACCCTTACCCTTACCCTTACCCTTACCCTTACCCTTACCCTTACCCTTACCCTTACCCTTACCCTTGCTTTTACCCTTAGGCTTAACCTTACCTTTACCCTTACCCTTACCCTTACCCTTACCCTTACCCTTACCCTTACCCTTACCCTTACCCTTACCCTTACCCTTACCCTTACCCTTGCTTTTACCCTTAAGCTTACCCTTACCCTTACCCTTACCCTTACCCTTACCCTTACCCTTACCCTTGCTTTTACCCTTAAGCTCACCCTTACCCTTACCCTTACCCTTACCCTCACCCTTACCCTTACCCTTACCCTTGCTTATACCCTTAAGCTTACCCTTACCCTTACCCTTACCCTTACCCTTACCCTTACCCTTACCCTTACCCTTACCCTTACCCTTACCCTTACCCTTACCCTTACCCTTACCCTTGCTTTTACCCTTAGGCTTACCCTTACCTTTACCCTTACCCCTACCTTTACCCTTACCCTTACCCTTACCCTTACCCTTACCCTTGCTTTTACCCTTAAGCTTACCCTTACCCTTACCCTTACCCTTACCCTTACCCTAACCCTTACCATTGCTTTTACCCTTAAGCTTACCCTTACCTTTACCCTTACCCTTTCCCTTACCCTTACCCTTACCCTTACCCTTGCTTTTACCCTTAAGCTTACCCTTACCCTTACCCTTACCCTTACCCTCACCCTTACCCTTACCCTTACCCTTACCCTTATCCTTACCCTTGCTTTTACCCTTAAGCTTACCCTTACCCTTACCCTTACCCTTACCCTTACCCTTACCCTTACCCTTACCCTTACCCTTACCCTTACCCTTACCCTTGCTTTTACTCTTAGGCATACCCTTACCTTTACCCTTACCCTTACCCTTACCCTTACCCTTACCCTTACCCTTACCCTTACCCTTACCCTTACCCTCACCCTTGCTTTTACCCTTAAGCTTACCCTTACCCTTACCCTTACCCTTACCCTTACCCTTGCTTTTACCCTTAAGCTTACCCTTACCCTTACCCTTACCCTTACCCTTACCCTTGCTTTTACCCTTAGGCTTACCCTTACCCTTACCCTTACCCTTACCCTTGCTTTTACCCTTAAGCTTACCCTTACCCTTACCCTTGCCCTTACTCTTACCCTTACCCTTACCCTTACCCTTACCCTTGCTTTTACCCTTAGGCTTACCCTTACCTTTACCCTTACCCTTACCCTTACCCTTACCCTTACCCTTACCCTTACCCTTACCCTTACCCTTACCCTTACCCTTACCCTTGCTTTTACCCTTAAGCTAACCCTTACCCTTACCCTTACCCTTACCCTTACCCTTAACCTTACCCTTACCCTTGCTTTTACCCTTAAGCTCACCCTTACCCTTACCCTTACCCTTACCCTTACACTTACCCTTACCCTGACCCTTACCCTTGCTTTTACCCTTAAGCTTACCCTTACCCTTACCCTTACCCTTACCCTTAAGCCTATCCTTACCCTTACCCTTACCCTTACCCTTACCCTTACCCTTACCCTTACCCTTGCTTTTACCCTTAAGCTTACCCTTACCCTTACCCTTACCCTTACCCTTACCCTTACCCTTGCTTTTACCCTTAGGCTTACCCTTACCTTTACCCTTACCATTACCCTTACCCTTACCCTTACCCTTACCCTTACCCTTACCCTTGCTTTTACCCTTAAGCTTACCCTTACCCTTACCCTTACCCTTACCCTTACCCTTACCCTTACCCTTACCCTTACCCTTACCCTTACCCTTACCCTTGCTTTTACCCTTAAGCTTACCCTTACCCTTACCCTTACCCTTACCCTTACCCTTACCCTTACCCTTACCCTTACCCTTACCCTTACCCTTACCCTTACCCTTACCCTTACCCTTACCCTTACCCTTGCTTTTACCCTTAAGCTTACCCTTACCCTTACCCTTACTCTTACCCTTACCCTTACCCTTACCCTTACCCTTGCTTTTACCCTTAAGCTTACCCTTACCCTTACCTTTACCCTTACCCTTACCCTTAAACTTACCCTTACCCTTACCCTTACCCTTACCCTTACCCTTACCCTTACCCTTACC
>CAUEHS010000781.1:0-59401 GCA_958510865.1 Myrrha octodecimguttata
CCCTTACCCTTACCCTTACCCTTACCCTTACCCTTACCCTTACTACCCTTACCCTTACCCTTACCCCTTACCTTACCCTTACCCTTACCCTTACCCTTACCCTTACCCTTACCCTTACCCTTACCCTTACCCTTACCCTTGCTTTTACCCTTAAGCTTACCCTTACCCTTACCCTTACCCTTACCCTTAAGCTTACCCTTACCCTTACCCTTACCCTTACCCTTACCCTTAACCTAACCCTTGCTTTTACCCTTAAGCTTAAACTTACCCTTACCTTACCCTTACCCTTAAGCTTACCCTTACCCTTACCCTTACCCTTACCCTTACCTTGCTTTTACCCTTAAGCTTACCCTTACCCTTACCCTTACCCTTACCCTTACCCTTACCCTTACCCTTACCCTTACCCTTACCCTTACCCTTGCTTTACCCTTAAGCTTACCCTTACCCTTACCCTAAGTAAGGGTAAGGGTAAGGGTAAGGGTAAGGGTAAGGGTAAGGGTAAGGGTAAGGGTAGGGTAAGCTTAAGGGTAAAAGCAAGGGTAAGGGTAAGGGTAAGGGTAAGGGTAAGGGTAAGGGTAAGGGTAAGGGTAAGGGTAAGGGTAAGCTTAAGGGTAAGGGTAAGGGTAAGGGTAAGGGTAAGCCTAAGGGTAAAAGCAAGGGTAAGGGTAAGGGTAAGGGTAAGGGTAAGGGTAAGCTTAAGGGTAAAAGCAAGGGTAAGGGTAAGGCTAAGGGTAAGGGTAAGGGTAAGGGTAAGGGTAAGCTTAAGGGTAAAAGCAAGGGTAAGGGTAAGGGTAAGGGTAAGGTAAGGGTAAGGGTAAAGGTAAAGGTGAGGGTAAGCCTAAGGGTAAAGCAAGGGTAAGGGTAAGGGTAAGGGTAAGGGTAAGGGTAAGGGTAAGGGTAAGGGTAGGGGTAAGAGTAAGGGTAAGGGTAAGCTTAAGGGTAAAAGCAAGGGTAAGGGTAAGGGTAAGGGTAAGGGTAAGGGTAAGGGTAGCTTAAGGGTAAAAGCAAGGGTAAGGGTAAGGGTAAGGGTAAGGGTAAGGTTAAGGGTAAGGGTAAGGGTAAGGGTAAGGGTAAGGGTAAGAGGTAAGGGTAAGGGTAAGGGTAAGGGTAAGGGTAAGGGTAAGGTAAGGGTAAGGGTAAGGGTAAGGGTAAGCTTAAGGGTAAAAGCAAGGGTAAGGGTAAGGGTAAGGGTAAGGGTAAGGGTAAGGGTAAGGGTAATGGTAAGGGTAAAGGTAAGGTAAGCCTAAGGGTAAAAGCAAGGGTAAGGTTAAGGGTAAGGGTAAGGGTAAGGGTAAGGGTAAGGGTAAGGGTAAGGGTAAGGGTAAGGGTAAGGGTAAGGGTAAGGGTAAGGGTAAGCTTAAGGGTAAAAGCAAGGGTAAGGGTAAGGGTAAGGGTAAGGGTAAGTGTAAGGGTAAGGGTAAGGGTAAGCTTAAGGGTAAGGGTAAGGGTAAGGGTAAGGGTAAGCTTAAGGGTAAAAGCAAGGGTAAGGGTAAGGGTAAGGGTAAGGGTAACGGTAAGCTTAAGGGTAAAAGCAAGGGTAAGGGTAAGGGTAAGGGTAAAGGTAAGGGTAAGGGTAAGGGTAAGCTTAAGGGTAAAGGTAAGGGTAAGGGTAAGGGTAAGCTTAAGGGTAAAAGCAAGGGTGAGGGTAAAAGTAAGGGTAAGGGTAAGGGTAAGGGTAAGGGTAAGGGTAAGGGTAAGGGTAAGGGTAAGGGTAAGGGTAAGGGTAAGGGTAAGGGTAAGGGTAAGGGTAAGCTTAAGGGTAAAAGCAAGGGTAAGGGTAAGGGTAAGGGTAAGGGTAAGGGTAAGGGTAAGGGTAAGGGTAAGGGTAAGGGTAAGGGTAAAGGTAAGGGTAAGCCTAAGGGTAAAAGCAAGGGTAAGGTTAAGGGTAAGGGTAAGGGTAAGAGTAAGGGTAAGGGTAAGGGTAAGGGTAAGCTTAAGGGTAAAAGCAAGGGTAAGGGTAAGGGTAAGGGTAAGGGTAAGCCTAAGGGTAAAAGCAAGGGTAAGGGTAAGGGTAAGGGTAAGGGTAAGGGTAAGCTTAAGGGTAAAAGCAGGGGTGAGGGTAAGGGTAAGGGTAAGGGTAAGGGTAAGGGTAAGGGTAAGGGTAAGGGTAAGGGTAAGGGTAAGGGTAAGGGTGAGGGTAAGGGTAAGGGTAAGGGTAAGGGTAAGCTTAAGGGTAAAAGCAAGGGTAAGGGTAAGGATAAGGGTAAGGGTAAGGGTAAGGGTAAGGGTAAGGGTAAGGGTAAGCTTAAGGGTAAAAGCAAGGGTAAGGGTAAGGGTAAGGGTAAGGGTAAGGGTAAAGGTAAGGGTAAGCCTAAGGGTAAGGGCAAGGGTAAGGGTAAGGGTAAGGGTAAGGGTAAGGGTAAGGGTAAGGGTAAGGGTAAGGGTAAGGGTAAGGGTAAGGGTAAGGGTAAGGGTAAGGGTAAGGGTAAGGGTAAGGGTAAGGGTAAGGGTAAGGGTAAGGGTAAGGGTAAGGGTAAGCTTAAGGGTAAAAGCAAGGGTAAGGGTAAGGGTAAGGGAAAGGGTAAGCCTAAGGGTAAAAGCAAGGGTAAGGGTTAGGGTAAGGTTAAGGGTAAGGGTAAGGGTAAGGGTAAGCTTAAGGGTAAAAGCAAGGGTAAGGGTAAGGGTAAGGGTAAGGGTAAGGGTAAGGGTAAGCTTAAGGGTAAAAGCAAGGGTAAGGGTAAGGGTAAGGGTAAGGGTAAGGGTAAGGGTAAGGGTAAAGGTAAGGGTAAGCCTAAGGGTAAAAGCAAGGGTAAGGGTAAGGGTAAGGGTAAGGGTAAGGGTAAGGGTAAGCTTAAGGGTAAAAGCAAGGGTAAGGGTAAGGGTAAGGGTAATGGTAAGGGTAAGGGTAAGGGTAAGGGTAAGGGTAAGGGTAAGGGTAAGCTTAAGGGTAAGGGTAAGGGTAAGGGTAAGCTTAAGGGTAAAAGCAAGGGTAAGGGTAAGGGTAAGGGTAAGGGTAAGCTTAAGGGTAAAAGCAAGGGTAAGGGTAAGGGTAAGGGTAAGGGTAAGGGTAAGGGTAAGGGTAAGCTTAAGGGTAAGGGTAAGGGTAAGGGTAAGGGTAAGCTTAAGGGTAAAAGCAAGGGTAAGGGTAAGGGTAAGGGTAAGGGTAAGGGTAAGCTTAAGGGTAAGGGTAAGGGTAAGGGTAAGGGTAAGCTTAAGGGTAAAAGCAAGGGTAAGGTTAAGGGTAAGGGTAAGCTTAAGGGTAAGGGTAAGGGTAAGGGTAAGGGTAAGCTTAAGGGTAAAAGCAAGGGTAAGGGTAAGGGTAAGGGTAAGGGTAAGGGTAAGGGTAAGGGTAAGGGTAAGGGTAAGGGTAAGGGTAAGGGTAAGGGTAAGGGTAAGGGTAAGGGTAAGCTTAAGGGTAAGGGTAAGTGTAAGGGTAAGCTTAAGGGTAAAAGCAAGGGTAAGGGTAAGGGTAAGGGTAAGGGTAAGGGTAAGCTTAAGGGTAAAAGCAAGGGTAAGGGTAAGGGTAAGGGTAAGGGTAAGGGTAAGGGTAAGGGTAAGGGTAAGGGTTAGGGTAAGGGTAAGGGTAAGGGTAAGCTTAAGGGTAAGGGTAAGGGTAAGCTTAAGGGTAAAAGCAAGGGTAAGGGTAAGGGTAAGGGTAAGGGTAAGGGTAAGGGTAAAGGTAAGGGTAAGCCTAAGGGTAAAAGCAAGGGTAAGGGTAAGGGTAAGGGTAAGGGTAAGGGTAAGGGTAAGGGTAAGGGTAAGGGTAAGGGTAAGGGTAAGGGTAAGGGTAAGGGTAAGGGTAAGGGTAAGGGTAAGCTTAAGGGTAAAAGCAAGGGTAAGGGTAAGGGTAAGGGTAAGGGTAAGGGTAAGGGTAAGGGTAAGGGTAAGGGTAAGGGTAAGCTTAAGGGTAAAAGCAAGGGTAAGGGTAAGGGTAAGGGTAAGGGTAAGGGTAAGGGTAAGGGTAAGCTTAAGGGTAAAAGCAAGGGTAAGGGTAAGGGTAAGGGTAAGGGTAAGGTTTAGGGTAAGGGTAAAGGTAAGGGTAAGCTTAAGGGTAAAAGCAAGGGTAAGGGTAAGGGTAAGGGTAAGGGTAAGGGTAAGGGTAAGGGTAAGGGTAAGGGTAAGGGTAAGGGTAAGAGTAAGGGTAAGGGTAAGGGTAAGCTTAAGGGTAAAAGCAAGGGTAAGGGTAAGGGTAAGGGTTAGCGTAAGCCTAAGGGTAAAAGCAAGGGTAAGGGTAAGGTTAAGGGTAAGGGTAAGGGTAAGCTTAAGGGTAAAAGCAAGGGTAAGGGTAAGGGTAAGGGTAAGGGTAAGGGTAAGCTTAAGGGTAAAAGCAAGGGTAAGGGTAAGTGTGAGGGTAAGGGTAAGGGTAAGGGTAAGGGTAAGGGTAAGGGTAAAGGTAAGGGTAAGCCTAATAGTAAAAGCAAGGGTAAGGGTAAGGGTAAGGGTAAGGGTAAGGGTAAAGGAAAGGGTAAGGGTAAGCTTAAGGGTAAAAGCAAGGGTAAGGATAAGGGTAAGGGTAAGGGTAAGGGTAAGGGTAAGGGTAAGGGTAAGGGTAAGCTTAAGGGTAAAAGCAAGGGTAAGGGTAAGGGTAAGGGTAAGGGTAAGGGTAAGGGTAAGGGTAAGGGTAAGGGTAAGGGTAAGGGTAAGGGTAAGGGTAAGGGTAAGGGTAAGGGTAAGGGTAAGGGTAAGGGTAAGCTTAAGGGTTAAAGCAAGGGTAAGGGTAAGGGTAAGGGTAAGGGTAAGGGTAAGGGTAAGGGTAAGGGTAAGGGTAAGGGTAAGGGTAAGGGTAAGGGTAAGGGTAATGGTAAAGGTAAGGGTAAGCCTAAGGGTAAAAGCAAGGGTAAGGGTAAGGGTAAGGGTAAGGGTAAGCTTAAGTGTAAAAGCAAGGGTAAGGGTAAGGGTAAGGGTAAGGGTAAGCCTGAGGGTAAAAGCAAGGGTAAGGGTAAGGGTAAGGGTAAGGGTAAGGGTAAGCTTAAGGGTAAAAGCAAGGGTAAGGGTAAGGGTAAGGGTAAGGGTAAGGGTAAGGGTAAGCTTAAGGGTAAAAGCAAGGGTAAGGGTAAGGGTAAGGGTAAGGGTAAGGGTTAGGGTAAGGGTAAGGGTAAGGGTAAGGGTAAGGGTAAGGGTAAGGGTAAGGGTAAGCTTAAGGGTAAAAGCAAGGGTAAGGGTAAGGGTAAGGGTAAGGGTAAGGGTAAGGTTAAGGGTAAGGGTAAGGGTAAGGGTAAGGGTGAGGGTAAGGGTAAGGGTAAGGGTAAGGGTAAGGGTAAGCTTAAGGGTAAAAGCAAGGGTAAGGGTAAGGGTAAGGGTAAGGGTAAGGGTAAGGGTAAGGGTAATGGTAAGGGTAAAGGTAAGGGTAAGCCTAAGGGTAAAAGCAAGGGTAAGGGTAAGGGTAAGGGTAAGGGTAAGGGTAAGGGTAAGGGTAAGGGTAAGGGTAAGGGTAAGGGTAAGGGTAAGGGTAAGGGTAAGGGTAAGGGTAAGGGTAAGGGTAAGCTTAAGGGTAAAAGCAAGGGTAAGGGTAAGGGTAAGGGTAAGGGTAAGGGTAAGGGTAAGGGTAAGGGTAAGGGTAAGCTTAAGGGTAAGGGTAAGGGTAAGGGTAAGGTTAAGCTTAAGGGTAAAAGCAAGGGTAAGGGTAAGGGTAAGGGTAAGGGTAAGGGTAAGCTTAAGGGTAAAAGCAAGGGTAAGGGTAAGGGTAAGGGTAAGGGTAAGGGTAAGGGTAAGGGTAAGGGTAAGCTTAAGGGTAAGGGTAAGGGTAAGGGTAAGGGTAAGCTTAAGGGTAAAAGCAAGGTTGAGGGTAAAAGTAAGGGTAAGGGTAAGGGTAAGGGTAAGGGTAAGGGTAAGGGTAAGGGTAAGGGTAAGGGTAAGGGTAAGGGTAAAGGTAAGGGTAAGCCTAAGGGTAAAAGCAAGGGTAAGGGTAAGGGTAAGGGTAAGGGTAAGAGTAAGGGTAAGGGTAAGGGTAAGGGTAAGCTTAAGGGTAAAAGCAAGGGTAAGGGTAAGGGTAAGGGTAAGGGTAAGCCTAAGGGTAAAAGCAAGGGTAAGGGTAAGGGTAAGGAAAAGGGTAAGGGTAAGCTTAAGGGTAAAAGCAGGGGTGAGGGTAAGGGTAAGGGTAAGGGTAAGGGTAAGGGTAAGGGTAAGGGTAAGGGTGAGGGTAAGGGTAAGGGTAAGGGTAAGGGTAAGGGTAAGGGTAAGCTTAAGGGTAAAAGCAAGGGTAAGGGTAAGGATAAGGGTAAGGGTAAGGGTAAGGGTAAGGGTAAGGGTAAGGGTAAGGGTAAGCTTAAGGGTAAAAGCAAGGGTAAAGGTAAGGGTAAGGGTAAGGGTTAGGGTAAAGGTAAGGGTAAGCCTAAGGGTAAGGGCAAGGGTAAGGGTAAGGGTAAGGGTAAGGGTAAGGGTAAGGGTAAGGGTAAGGGTAAGGGTAAGGGTAAGGGTAAGGGTAAGGGTAAGGGTAAGGGTAAGGGTAAGGGTAAGGGTAAGGGTAAGGGTAAGGGTAAGGGTAAGGGTAAGGGTAAGGGTAAGCTTAAGGGTAAAAGCAAGGGTAAGGGTAAGGGTAAGGGAAAGGGTAAGCCTAAGGGTAAAAGCAAGGGTAAGGGTAAGGGTAAGGGTAAGGGTAAGGGTAAGGGTAAGGGTAAGCTTAAGGGTAAAAGCAAGGGTAAGGGTAAGGGTAAGGGTAAGGGTAAGGGTAAGGGTAAGCTTAAGGGTAAAAGCAAGGGTAAGGGTAAGGGTAAGGGTAAGGGTAAGGGTAAGGGTAAGGGTAAAGGTAAGGGTAAGCCTAAGGGTAAAAGCAAGGGTAAGGGTAAGGGTAAGGGTAAGGGTAAGGGTAAGGGTAAGCTTAAGGGTAAAAGCAAGGGTAAGGGTAAGGGTAAGGGTAAGGGTAAGGGTAAGGGTAAGGGTAAGGGTAAGGGTAAGGGTAAGCTTAAGGGTAAGGGTAAGGGTAAGGGTAAGCTTAAGGGTAAAAGCAAGGGTAAGGGTAAGGGTAAGGGTAAGGGTAAGCTTAAGGGTAAAAGCAAGGGTAAGGGTAAGGGTAAGGGTAAGGGTAAGGGTAAGGGTAAGGGTAAGCTTAAGGGTAAGGGTAAGGGTAAGGGTAAGGGTAAGCTTAAGGGTAAAAGCAAGGGTAAGGGTAAGGGTAAGGGTAAGGGTAAGGGTAAGCTTAAGGGTAAGGGTAAGGGTAAGGGTAAGGGTAAGCTTAAGGGTAAAAGCAAGGGTAAGGTTAAGGGTAAGGGTAAGCTTAAGGGTAAGGGTAAGGGTAAGGGTAAGGGTAAGCTTAAGGGTAAAAGCAAGGGTAAGGGTAAGGGTAAGGGTAAGGGTAAGGGTAAGGGTAAGGGTAAGGGTAAGGGTAAGGGTAAGGGTAAGGGTAAGGGTAAGGGTAAGGGTAAGCTTAAGGGTAAGGGTAAGTGTAAGGGTAAGCTTAAGGGTAAAAGCAAGGGTAAGGGTAAGGGTAAGGGTAAGGGTAAGGGTAAGCTTAAGGGTAAAAGCAAGGGTAAGGGTAAGGGTAAGGGTAAGGGTAAGGGTAAGGGTAAGGGTAAGGGTAAGGGTTAGGGTAAGGGTAAGGGTAAGGGTAAGCTTAAGGGTAAGGGTAAGGGTAAGCTTAAGGGTAAAAGCAAGGGTAAGGGTAAGGGTAAGGGTAAGGGTAAGGGTAAGGGTAAAGGTAAGGGTAAGCCTAAGGGTAAAAGCAAGGGTAAGGGTAAGGGTAAGGGTAAGGGTAAGGGTAAGGGTAAGGGTAAGGGTAAGGGTAAGGGTAAGGGTAAGGGTAAGGGTAAGGGTAAGGGTAAGGGTAAGGGTAAGGGTAAGGGTAAGGGTAAGGGTAAGCTTAAGGGTAAAAGCAAGGGTAAGGGTAAGGGTAAGGGTAAGGGTAAGGGTAAGGGTAAGGGTAAGGGTAAGGGTAAGGGTAAGGGTAAGGGTAAGCTTAAGGGTAAAAGCAAGGGTAAGGGTAAGGGTAAGGGTAAGGGTAAGGGTAAGGGTAAGGGTAAGCTTAAGGGTAAAAGCAAGGGTAAGGGTAAGGGTAAGGGTAAGGGTAAGGTTTAGGGTAAGGGTAAAGGTAAGGGTAAGCTTAAGGGTAAAAGCAAGGGTAAGGGTAAGGGTAAGGGTAAGGGTAAGGGTAAGGGTAAGGGTAAGGGTAAGGGTAAGGGTAAGAGTAAGGGTAAGGGTAAGGGTAAGCTTAAGGGTAAAAGCAAGGGTAAGGGTAAGGGTAAGGGTTAGGGTAAGCCTAAGGGTAAAAGCAAGGGTAAGGGTAAGGTTAAGGGTAAGGGTAAGGGTAAGCTTAAGGGTAAAAGCAAGGGTAAGGGTAAGGGTAAGGGTAAGGGTAAGGGTAAGCTTAAGGGTAAAAGCAAGGGTAAGGGTAAGTGTGAGGGTAAGGGTAAGGGTAAGGGTAAGGGTAAGGGTAAGGGTAAAGGTAAGGGTAAGCCTAATAGTAAAAGCAAGGGTAAGGGTAAGGGTAAGGGTAAGGGTAAGGGTAAGGGTAAAGGAAAGGGTAAGGGTAAGCTTAAGGGTAAAAGCAAGGGTAAGGATAAGGGTAAGGGTAAGGGTAAGGGTAAGGGTAAGGGTAAGGGTAAGGGTAAGCTTAAGGGTAAAAGCAAGGGTAAGGGTAAGGGTAAGGGTAAGGGTAAGGGTAAGGGTAAGGGTAAGGGTAAGGGTAAGGGTAAGGGTAAGGGTAAGGGTAAGGGTAAGGGTAAGGGTAAGGGTAAGGGTAAGCTTAAGGGTTAAAGCAAGGGTAAGGGTAAGGGTAAGGGTAAGGGTAAGGGTAAGGGTAAGGGTAAGGGTAAGGGTAAGGGTAAGGGTAAGGGTAAGGGTAAGGGTAATGGTAAAGGTAAGGGTAAGCCTAAGGGTAAAAGCAAGGGTAAGGGTAAGGGTAAGGGTAAGGGTAAGCTTAAGTGTAAAAGCAAGGGTAAGGGTAAGGGTAAGGGTAAGGGTAAGCCTGAGGGTAAAAGCAAGGGTAAGGGTAAGGGTAAGGGTAAGGGTAAGGGTAAGCTTAAGGGTAAAAGCAAGGGTAAGGGTAAGGGTAAGGGTAAGGGTAAGGGTAAGGGTAAGCTTAAGGGTAAAAGCAAGGGTAAGGGTAAGGGTAAGGGTAAGGGTAAGGGTTAGGGTAAGGGTAAGGGTAAGGGTAAGGGTAAGGGTAAGGGTAAGGGTAAGGGTAAGGGTACCCTTACCCTTACCCTTACCCTTACCCTTACCCTTGCTTTTACCCTTAAGCTTACCCTTACCCTTACCCTTACCCTTACCCTTCCCCTTACCCTTACACTTACCTTTACCCTTATCCTTGCTTTTACCCTTAGGCTTACCCTTACCTTTACCCTTACCCTTACCCTTACCCTTACCCTCACCCTTACCCTTACCCTTGCTTTTACCCTTAAGCTTACCCTTACCCTTACCCTTACCCTTACCCTTAAGCTTACCCTTACCCTTACCCTTGCTTTTACACTTAAGCTTACCCTTACCCTTACACTTACCCTTACCCTTCCCCTTACCCTTACACTTACCCTTACCCTTATCCTTGCTTTTACCCTTAGGCTTACCCTTACCTTTACCCTTACCCTTACCCTTACCCTTACCCTTACCCTTACCCTTACCCTTACCCTTGCTTTTACCCTTAAGCTTACCCTTACCCTTACCCTTACCCTTACCCTTAAGCTTACCCTTACCCTTACCCTTACCCTTACCCTTACCCTTAACCTTACCCTTACCCTTACCCTTACCCTTACCCTTACCCTTACCCTTACCCTTACCCTTGCTTTTACCCTTAAGCTTACCCTTACCCTCACCCTTACCCTTACCCTAACCCTTGCCCTTACCCTTACCCTTGCTTTTACCCTTAAGCTTACCCTTACCCTTACCCTTACCCTAACCCTTACCCTTACCCTTACCCTTACCCTTACCCTTACCCTTACCCTTGCTTTTACCCTTAAACTTACCCTTACCCTTACCCTTACCCTTACCCTTACCCTTACCCTTACCCTTACCCTCTCCCTTGCTTTTACCCTTAAGCTTTCCCTTACCCTTACCCTCACCCTTACCCTTACCCTTACCCTTGCTTTTACCCTTAAGCTTACCCTTACCCTTACCCTTACCCTTACCCTTACCCTTGCTTTTACTCTTAGGCTTACCCTTACCCTTACCCTTACCCTTACCCCTGCTTTTACCCTTAAGCTTACCCTTACCCTTACCCTTACTCTTACCCTTACCCTTACCCTTACCCTTACCCTTGCTTTTACCCTTAGGCTTACCCTTACCTTTACCCTTACCCTTACCCTTACCCTTACCCTTACCCTTACCCTTACCCTTACCCTTACCCTTGCTTTTACCCTTAAGCTAACCCTTACCCTTACCCTTACCCTTACCCTTACCCTTAACCTTACCCTTACCCTTGCTTTTACCCTTAAGCTCACCCTTACCCTTACCCTTACCCTTACCCTTACACTTACCCTTACCCTGACCCTTACCCTTGCTTTTACCCTTAAGCTTACCCTTACTCTTACCCTTACCCTTACCCTTAAGCTTACCCTTACCCTTACCCTTACCCTTATCCTTACCCTTACCCTTACCATTGCTTTTACCCTTAAGCTTACCCTTACCCTTACCCTTACCCTTACCCTTACCCTTGCTTTTACCCTTAAGCTTACCCTTACCCTTACCCTTACCCTTAAGCTTACCCTTACCCTTACCCTTACCCTTACCCTTACCCTTGCTTTTACCCTTAAGCTTACCCTTACCCTTACCCTTACCCTTACCCTAACCCTTACCCTTAACCTTACCCTTAACCTTACCCTTACCCTTACCCTTACCCTTACCCTTACCCTTACCCTTGCTTTTACCCTTAGGCTTACCCTTACCTTTACCCTTACCATTACCCTTACCCTTACCCTTACCCTTACCCTTACCCTTACCCTTACCCTTGCTTTTACCCTTAAGCTTACCCTTACCCTTACCCTTACCCTTACATTTACCCTTACCCTTACCCTTACCCTTACCCTTACCCTCACCCTTGCTTTTACCCTTAAGCTTACCCTTACCCTTACCCTTACCCTTACCCTTACCCTTACCCTTACCCTTACCCTTACCCTTACCCTTACCCTTACCCTTACCCTTGCTTTTACCCTTAAGCTTACCCTTACCCTTACCCTTACTCTTACCCTTACCCTTACCCTTACCCTTACACTTGCTTTTACCCTTAAGCTTACCCTTACCCTTACCTTTACCCTTACCCTTACCCTTACCCTTACCCTTACTCTTACTCTTACCCTTACCCTAACCCTTACCCTTGCTTTTACCCTTAGGCTTACCCTTACCTTTAGCCTTACCCTTACCCTTACCCTTACCCTTACCCTTACCCTTACCCTTACCCTTACCCTTACCCTTGCTTTTACCCTTAAGCTTACCCTTACCCTTACCCTTACCCTTACCCTTACCCTTACCCTTACCCTTACCCTTACCCTTACCCTTACCCTTGCTTTTACCCTTAAGCTTACCCTTACCCTTACCCTTACCCTTACACTTACCCTTGCTTTTACCCTTAGGCTTACCCTTACCCTTACCCTTACCCTTACCCTTAAGCTTACCCTTACCCTTACCCTTACCCTTACCCTTACCCTTACCCTTACCCTTACCCTTACCCTTACCCTTACCCTTACCCTTACCCTTACCCTTACCCTTACCCTTACCCTTACCCTTACCCTTGCTTTTACCCTTAAGCTTACCCTTACCCTTACCCTTACTCTTACCCTTACCCTTACCCTTACCCTTACCCTTACCCTTACCCTTGCTTTGACCCTTAGGCTTACCCTTACCTTTACCCTTACCCTTACCCTTACCCTTACCCTTACCCTTACCCTTACCCTTACCCTTACCCTTACCCTTACCCTTGCTTTTACCCTTAAGCTTACCCTTACCCTTACCCTTACCCTTACCCTTACCCTTACCCTTACCCTTACCCTTACCCTTGCTTTTACCCTTAAGCTTACCCTTACCCTTACCCTTACCCTTACCCTTACCCTTGCTTTTACCCTTAGGCTTACCCTTACCCTTACCCTTACCCTTACCCTTGCTTTTACCCTTAAGCTTACCCTTACCCTTACCCTTACCCTTACCCTTACCCTTACCCTTACCCTTACCCTTACCCTTACCCTTACCCTTACCGTTACCCTTACCCTTGCTTTTACCCTTAGGCTTAACCTTACCTTTACCCTTACCCTTACCCTTACCCTTACCCTTACCCTTACTCTTACCCTTACCCTTACCCTTACCCTTACCCTTACCCTTACCCTTACCCTTACCCTTACCCTTACCCTTACCCTTACCCTTACCCTTGCTTTTACCCTTAAGCTTACCCTTACCCTTACCCTTACCCTTACCCTTACCCTTACCCTTACCCTTGCTTTTACCCTTAAGCTTACCCTTACACTTACCCTTACCCTTACCCTCACCCTTACCCTTACCCTTACACTTGCTTATACCCTTAAGCTTACCCTTACCCTTACCCTTACCCTTACCCTTACCCTTACCCTTACCCTTACCCTTACCCTTACCCTTACCCTTGCTTTTACCCTTAGGCTTACCCTTACCTTTACCCTTACCCTTACCCTTACCCTTACCCTTACCCTTACCCTTACCCTTGCTTTTACCCTTAAGCTTACCCTTACCCTTACCCTTACTCTTACCCTTACCCTAACCCTTACCCTTGCTTTTACCCTTAAGCTTACCCTTACCCTTACCCTTACCCTTACCCTTACCCTTACCCTTACCCTTACCCTTACCCTTACCCTTACCCTTACCCTTACCCTTGCTTTTACCCTTAAGCTTACCCTTACCCTTACCCTTACCCTTACCCTTACCCTTACCCTTACCCTTATCCTTACCCTTGCTTTTACCCTTAAGCTTACCCTTACCCTTACCCTTACCCTTACCCTTACCCTTACCCTTACCCTTACCCTTACCCTTACCCTTACCCTTGCTTTTACTCTTAGGCTTACCCTTACCTTTACCCTTACCCTTACCCTTACCCTTACCCTTACCCTTACCCTTACCCTCACCCTTACCCTTACCCTTGCTTTTACCCTTAAGCTTACCCTTACCCTTACCCTTACCCTCACCCTTACCCTTGCTTTTACCCTTAAGCTTACCCTTACCCTTACCCTTAACCTTACCCTTACCCTTGCTTTTACCCTTAGGCTTAACCTTACCCTTACCTTACCCTTACCCTTGCTTTTACCCTTAAGCTTACCCTTACCCTTACCCTTACTCTTACCCTTACCCTTACCCTTACCCTTACCCTTACCCTTACCCTTACCCTTACCCTTACCCTTACCCTTACCCTTACCCTTGCTTTTACCCTTAGGCTTACCCTTAACTTTACCCTTACCCTAACCCTTACCCTTACCCTTACCCTTACACTTACCCTTGCTTTTACCCTTAAGCTTACCCTTACCCTTACCCTTACCCTTACCCTTACCCTTACCCTTACCCTTACCCTTACCCTTACCCTTACCCTTACCCTTACCCTTACCCTTGCTTTTACCCTTAAGCTCACCCTTACCCTTACCCTTACCCTTACCCTTACCCTTACCCTTACCCTTACCCTTACCCTTGCTTTTACCCTTAAGCTTACCCTTACCCTTACCCTTACCCTTACCCTTACCCTTACCCTTACCCTTACCCTTACCCTTACCCTTACCCTTACCCTTGCTTTTACCCTTAGGCTTACCCTTACCTTTACCCTTACCCTTACCCTTACCCTTACCCTTACCCTTGCTTTTACCCTTAAGCTTACCCTTACCCTTACCCTTACCCTTAAGCTTACCCTTACCCTTACCCTTACCCTTACCCTTACCCTTACCCTTACCCTTACCCTTACCCTTACCCTTACCCTTACCCTTGCTTTTACCCTTAAGCTTACCCTTACCCTTACCCTTACCCTTACCCTTACCCTTGCTTTTACCCTTAAGCTTACCCTTACCCTTACCCTTACCCTTAAGCTTACCCTTACCCTTAGCCTTACCCTTACCCTTACCTTTACCCTTACCCTTACCCTTACCCTTACCCTTACCCTTACCCTTACCCTTACCCTTGCTTTTACCCTTAAGCTTACCCTTACCCTTACCCTTACCCTAACCCTTAAGCTTACCCTTACCCTTACCCTTACCCTTACCCTTACCCTTACCCTTAACCTTACCCTTGCTTTTACCCTTAAGCTTACCCTTACCCTTACCCTTACCCTTAAGCTTACCCTTACCCTTACCCTTACCCTTACCCTTACCCTTGCTTTTACCCTTAAGCTTACCCTTACCCTTACCCTTACCCTTACCCTTAAGCTTACCCTTACCCTTACCCTTACCCTTACCCTTACCCTTACCCTTACCCTTACCCTTACCCTTACCCTTACACTTACCCTTGCTTTTACCCTTAAGCTTACCCTTACCCTTACCCTTACCCTTACCCTTGCTTTTACCCTTAAGCTTACCCTTAACCTTACCCTTACCCTTACCCTTAAGATTACCCTTACCCTTACCCTTACCCTTACCCTTACCCTTACCCTTACCCTTACCCTTACCCTTACCCTTACCCTTGCTTTTACCCTTAAGCTTACCCTTACCCTTACCCTTACCCTTACCCTTACCCTTACCCTTACCCTTACACTTGCTTTTACCCTTAGGCTTACCCTTACCTTTACGCTTACCCTTACCCTTACCCTTACCCTTACCCTTACCCTTACCCTTGCTTTTACCCTTAAGCTTACCCTTACCCTTACCCTTACCCTTACCCGTACCCTTACCCTTACCCTTTCTTTTACCCTTAAGCTTACCCTTACCCTTACCCTTACCCTTACCCTTACCCTTACCCTTGCTTTTACCCTTAGGCTTACCCTTACCCTTACCCTTACCCTTACCCTTGCTTTTACCCTTAAGCTCACCCTTACCCTCACCCTTACCCTTACCCTTACCCTTACCCTTACCCTTACCCTTACCCTTACCCTTACCCTTGCTTTTACCCTTAAGCTTACCCTTACCCTTACCCTTACCCTTACCCTTACCCTTACCCTTACCCTTACCCTTACCCTTACCCTCACCCTTGCTTTTACCCTTAAGCTTACCCTTACCCTTACCCTTACCCTTACCCTTACCCTTACCCTTACCCTTACCCTTGCTTTTACCCTTAAGCTTACCCTTACCCTTACCCTTACCCTTACCCTTACCCTTGCTTTTACCCTTAGGCTTACCCTTACCCTTACCCTTACCCTTACCCTTACCCTTACCCTTACCCTTGCTTTTACCCTTAAGCTTACCCTTACCCTTACCCTTACCCTTACCCTTACCCTTACCCTTACCCTTACCCTTACCCTTACCCTTACCCTCACCCTTGCTTTTACCCTTAAGCTTACCCTTACCCTTACCCTTACCCTTACCCTTACCCTTACCCTTGCTTTTACCCTTAAGCTTACCCTTACTCTTACCCTTACCCTTACCCTTACCCTTGCTTTTACCCTTAGGCTTACCCTTACCCTTACCCTTACCCTTACCCTTGCTTTTACCCTTAAGCTTACCCTTACCCTTACCCTTACTCTTACCCTTACCCTTACCCTTACCCTTACCCTTGCTTTTACCCTTAGGCTTACCCTTACCTTTACCCTTACCCTTACCCTTACCCTTACCCTTACCCTTACCCTTACCCTTACCCTTACCCTTACCCTTGCTTTTACCCTTAAGCTTACCCTTACCCTTACCCTTACCCTTACCCTTACCCTTACCCTTACCCTTACCCTTACCCTTACCCTTGCTTTTACCCTTAAGCTCACCCTTACCCTTACCCTTACCCTTACCCTTACCCTTACCCTTACTCTTACCCTTACCCTTGCTTTTACCCTTAAGCTTAGCCTTACCCTTACCCTTACCCTTAAGCTTACCCTTACACTTACCCTTACCCTTACCCTTACCCTTACCCTTACCCTTGCTTTTACCCTTAAGCTTACCCTTACCCTTACCCTTACCCTTACCCTTACCCTTGCTTTTACCCTTAAGCTTACCCTTACCCTTACCCTTACCCTTACCCTTACCCTTAAGCTTACGCTTACCCTCACCCTTACCCTTACCCTTACCCTTACCCTTACCCTTACCCTTACCCTTGCTTTTACCCTTAAGCTTACCCTTACCCTTACCCTTACCCTTACCCTTACCCTTACCCTTACCCTTACCCTTACCCTTACCCTTACCCTTGCTTTTACCCTTAGGCTTACCCTTACCTTTACCCTTACCATTACCCTTACCCTTACCCTTACCCTTACCCTTACCCTTACCCTTGCTTTTACCCTTAAGCTTACCCTTACCCTTACCCTTACCCTTACCCTTACCCTTACCCTTGCTTTTACCCTTAAGCTTACCCTTACCCTTACTCTTACCCCTACCCTTACCCTTACCCTAACCCTTACCCTTACCCTTACCCTTGCTTTTACCCTTAAGCTCACCCTTACCCTTACCCTTACCCTTACCCTTACCCTTACCCTTACCCTTACCCTTACTCTTACCCTTACCCTTGCTTTTACCCTTAAGCTTACCCTTACCCTTACCCTTACCCTTAAGCTTACCCTTACCCTTACCCTTAACCTTACCCTTACCCTGGCTTTTACCCTTAAGCTTACCCTTACCATTACCCTTACCCTTACCCTTACCCTTGCTTTTACCCTTAAGCTTACCCTTACCCTTACCCTTACCCTTACCCTTAAGCTTACGCTTACCCTTACCCTTACCCTTACCCTTGCCCTTACCCTTACCCTTACCCTTGCTTTTACCCTTAAGCTTACCCTTACCCTTACCCTTACCCTTACCCTTACCCTTACCCTTACCCTTACACTTGCTTTTACCCTTAGGCTTACCCTTACCTTTACCCTTACCATTACCCTTACCCTTACCCTTACCCTTACCCTTACCCTTACCCTTGCTTTTACCCTTAAGCTTACCCTTACCCTTACCCTTACCCTTACCCTTACCCTTACCCTTACCCTTGCTTTTACCCTTAAGCTTACCCTTACCCTTACCCTTACCCTTACCCTTACCCTTACCCTTACCCTTACCCTTACCCTTACCCTTACCCTTACCCTTACCCTTACCCTTACCCTTACCCTTACCCTTACCCTTGCTTTTACCCTTAAGCTTACCCTTACCCTTACCCTTACCCTTACCCTTACCCTTACCCTTGCTTTTACGCTTAAGCTTACCCTTACCCTTACTGTTACCCCTACCCTTACCCTTACCCTTACCCTTACCCTTACCCTTACCCTTTCCCTTACCCTTGCTTTTACCCTTAGGCTTACCCTCACCTTTACCCTTACCCTTACCCTTACCCTTACCCTTACCCTTACCCTTACCCTTACACTTACCCTTACCCTTGCTTTTACCCTTAAGCTTACCCTTACCCTTACCCTTACCCTTACCCTTAGCCTTACCCTTACCCTTGCTTTTACCCTTAAGCTTACCCTTACCCTTACCCTTACCCTTACCCTTACCCTTGCATTTACCCTTAGGCTTACCCTTACCCTTACCCTTACCCTTACCCTTAAGCTTACCCTTACCCTTACCCTTACCCTTACCCTTACCCTTACCCTTACCCTTACCCTTACCCTTACCCTTACCCTTACCCTTACCCTTGCTTTTACCCTTAAGCTTACCCTTACCCTTACCCTTACCTTTACCCTTACCCTTACCCTTACCCTTACCCTTACCCTTACCCTTACCCTTACCCTTACCCTTACCCTTACTTAGGGTAAGGGTAAGGGTAAGCTTAAGGGTAAAAGCAAGGGTAAGGGTAAGGGTAAGGGTAAGGGTAAGGGTAAGGGTAAGGGTAAGGGTAAGGGTAAGGGTAAGCTTAAGGGTAAGGGTGAGGGTAAGGGTAAGGGTAAGCTTAAGGGTAAAAGCAAGGGTAAGGGTAAGGGTAAGGGTAAGGGTAAGGGTAAGCTTAAGGGTAAGGGTAAGGGTAAGGGTAAGGGTAAGCTTAAGGGTAAAAGCAAGGGTAAGGTTAAGGGTAAGGGTAAGGGTAAGGGTAAGGGTAAGGGTAAGCTTAAGGGTAAGGGTAAGGGTAAGGGTAAGGGTAAGCTTAAGGGTAAAAGCAAGGGTAAGGGTAAGGGTAAGGGTAAGGGTAAGGGTAAGGGTAAGGGTAAGGGTAAGGGTAAGGGTAAGGGTAAGGGTAAGGGTAAGGGTAAGGGTAAGGGTAAGCTTAAGGGTAAGGGTAAGGGTAAGGGTAAGCTTAAGGGTAAAAGCAAGTGTAAGGGTTAGGGTAAGGGTAAGGGTAAGGGTAAGCTTAAGGGTAAAAGCAAGGGTAAGGGTAAGGGTAAGGGTAAGGGTAAGGGTAAGGGTAAGGGTAAGGGTAAAGGTAAGGGTAAGGGTAAGGGTAAGCTTAAGGGTAAGGGTAAGGGTAAGGGTAAGCTTAAGGGTAAAAGCAAGGGTAAGGGTAAGGGTAAGGGTAAGGGTAAAGGTAGGGGTAAGCCTAAGGGTAAAAGCAAGGGTAAGGGTAAGGGTAAGGGTAAGGGTAAGGGTAAGGGTAAGGGTAAGGGTAAGGGTAAGGGTAAGGGTAAGGGTAAGGGTAAGGGTAAGCTTAAGGGTAAAAGCAAGGGTAAGGGTAAGGGTAAGGGTAAGGGTAAGGGTAAGGGTAAGGGTAAGGGTAAGGGTAAGGGTAAGGGTAAGCTTAAGGGTAAAAGCAAGGGTAAGGGTAAGGGTAAGGGTAAGAGTAAGGGAAAGGGTAAGGGTAAGGGTAAGGGTAAGCTTAAGGGTAAAAGCAAGGGTAAGGGTAAGGGTAAGGGTAAGGGTAAGGGTAAGGGTAAGGGTAAGGGTAAGGGTTAGGGTAAGGGTAAAGGTCAGGGTAAGCCTAAGGGTAAAAGCAAGGGTAAGGGTAAGGGTAAGGGTAAGGGTAAGGGTAAGGGTAAGGGTAAGGGTAAGGGTAAGGGTAAGGGTAAGAGTAAGGGTAAGGGTAAGGGTAAGCTTAAGGGTAAAAGCAAGGGTAAGGGTAAGGGTAAGGGTAAGGGTAAGCCTAAGGGTAAAAGCAAGGGTAAGGGTAAGGTTAAGTGTAAGGGTAAGGGTAAGCTTAAGGGTAAAAGCAAGGGTAAGGGTAAGGGTAAGGGTAAGGGTAAGGGTAAGGGTAAGCTTAAGGGTAAAAGCAAGGGTAAGGGTAAGGGTGAGGGTAAGGGTAAGGGTAAGGGTAAGGGTAAGGGTAAAGGTAAGGGTAAGCCTAAGAGTAAAAGCAAGGGTAAGGGTAAGGGTAAGGGTAAGGGTAAGGGTGAGGGTAAGGGTAAGGGTAAGGGTAAGGGTAAGGGTAAGCTTAAGGGTAAAAGCAAGGGTAAGGATAAGGGTAAGGGTAAGGGTAAGGGTAAGGGTAAGGGTAAGGGTAAGGGTAAGGGTAAGCTTAAGGGTAAAAGCAAGGGTAAGGGTAAGGGTAAGGTTATGGGTAAGGGTAAGGGTAAGGGTAAGGGTAAGGGTAAGCTTAAGGGTAAAAGCAAGGGTAAGGGTTAGGGTAAGGGTAAGGGTAAGGGTAAGGGTAAGGGTAAGCTTAAGGGTAAAAGCAAGGGTAAGGGTAAGGGTTAGGGTAAGGGTAAGGGTAAGGGTAAAGGTAAGGGTAAGCCTTAGGGTAAAAGCAAGGGTAAGGGTAAGGGTAAGGGTAAGGGTAAGGGTAATGGTAAGGGTAAGGGTAAGGGTGAGGGTAAGGGTAAGGGTAAGGGTAAGCTTAAGGGTATAAGCAAGGGTAAGGGTAAGGGTAAGGGTGAGGGTAAGGGTAAGTGTAAGGGTAAGGGTAAGCTTAAGGGTAAAAGCAAGGGTAAGGGTAAGGGTAAGGGTAAGGGTAAGGGTAAGGGTAAGGGTAAGGGTAAGCTTAAGGGTAAAAGCAAGGGTAAGGGTAAGGGTAAGGGTAAGGGTAAGGGTAAGGGTAAGGGTAAGGGTAAGGGTAAGGGTAAGGGTAAGGGTAAAGGTAAGGTTAAGCCTAAGGGTAAAAGCAAGGGTAAGGGTAAGGGTAAGGGTAAGGGTAAGGGTAAGGGTAACGGTAAGGGTAAGGGTAAGGGTAAGGGTAAGGGTAAGGCTAAGCTTAAGGGTAAAAGCAAGGTTAAGGGTAAGGGTAAGGGTAAGGGTAAGCCTAAGGGTAAAAGCAAGGGTAAGGGTAAGGGTAAGGGTAAGGGTAAGGGTAAAAGCAAGGGTAAGGGTAAGGGTAAGGGTAATGGTAAGGGTAAGGGTAAGGGTAAGGGTAAGCTTAAGGGTAAAAGCAAGGGTAAGGGTAAAGGTAAGGGTAAGGGTAAGGGTAAGGGTAAGGGTAAGGGTAAGGGTAAAGGTAAGGGTAAGCCTAAGGGTCAAAGCAAGGGTAAGGGTAAGGGTAAGGGTAAGGGTAAGGGTAAGGGTAAGGGTAAGGGTAAGCTTAAGGGTAAAAGCAAGGGTAAGGGTAAGGGTAAGGGTAAGGGTAAGGGTAAGGGTAAGGGTAAGGGTAAGGGTAAGGGTAAGCTTAAGGGTAAGGGTATGGGTAAGGGTAAGGGTAAGCCTAAGGGTAAAAGCAAGGGTAAGTGTAAGGGTAAGGGTAAGGGTAAGGATAAGCTTACCCTTACCCTTACCCTTACCCTTACCCTTGCTTTTACCCTTAAGCTTACCCTTATCCTTACCCTTACCCTTACCCTTACCCTTACCCTTACCCTTATCCTTACCCTTGCTTTTACCCTTAAGCTTACCCTTACCCTTACCCTTACCCTTACCCTTACCCTTACCCTTACCCTTGCTTTTACTCTTAGGCTTACCCTTACCTTTACCCTTACCCTTACCCTTACCCTTACCCTCACCCTTACCCTTACCCTTGCTTTTACCCTTAAGCTTACCCTTACCCTTACCCTTACCCTTACCCTCACCCTTGCTTTTACCCTTAAGCTTACCCTTACCCTTACCCTTAACCTTACCCTTACCCTTGCTTTTACCCTTAGGCTTACCCTTACCCTTACCCTTACCCTTACCTTTGCTTTTACCCTTAAGCTTACCCTTACCCTTACCCTTACTCTTACCCTTACCCTTACCCTTACCCTTACCCTTACCCTTACCCTTACCCTTACCCTAACCCTTACCCTTGCTTTTACCCTTAGGCTTACCCTTACCTTTACCCTTACCCTAACCCTTACCCTTACCCTTACCCTTACCCTTACCCTTGCTTTTACCCTTAAGCTTACCCTTACCCTTACCCTTACCCTTACCCTTACCCTTACCCTTACCCTTACCCTTACCCTTACCCTTACCCTTACCCTTACCCTTACCCTTACCCTTGCTTTTACCCTTAAGCTCACCCTTACCCTTACCCTTACCCTTACCCTTACCCTTACCCTTACCCTTACCCTTACCCTTGCTTTTAACCTTAAGCTTACCCTTACCCTTACCCTTACCCTTACCCTTACCCTTACCCTTACCCTTACCCTTACCCTTACCCTTGCTTTTACCCTTAGGCTTACCCTTACCTTTACCCTTACCCTTACCCTTACCCTTACCCTTACCCTTACCCTTGCTTTTACCCTTAAGCTTACCCTTACCCTTACCCTTACCCTTAAGCTTACCCTTACCCTTACCCTTACCCTTACCCTTACCCTTACCCTTACCCTTACCCTTACCCTTGCTTTTACCCTTAAGCTTACCCTTACCCTTACCCTTACCCTTACCCTTGCTTTTACCCTTAAGCTTACCCTTACCCTTACCCTTACCCTTAAGCTTACCCTTACCCTTACCCTTACCCTTACCCTTACCCTTATCCTTACCCTTACCCTTACCCTTACCCTTACCCTTACCCTTGCTTTCACCCTTAAGCTTACCCTTACCCTTACCCTTACCTTTACCCTTAAGCTTACCCTTACCCTTACCCTTACCCTTACCCTTGTGACGACCTTTTCTCGGTGGCGGTGTTACCTGATTATTTCAACTCTTAAAACTTTGCTCGGGCGCCAGTTACAATGGGTTTTACAAGGTTGTAACGCCTTGGTTGAATCGTGCACTTACGGTGTTACCTGAGTAGCTTTTAAACAGCTGGAGAAGAGTTCTGTCTAATCTGAGCTGGTAGCGATTAGTATGTAAAAGTTTTTCTCACAACAGATACTGACACTGTACAGGTATAGTAGTGAAACACACAATGTCTATATACAACTTTATTACAATATGTACAGGTTTAAAGGAAAATCCACAGTTATAAGAGCAGTATCAACACAACGGTACAGTGTCAGGAGAGTTCAAAATAAATATGAGCACTTGTATTGTCAGAATGGTAAGACGAATAAATACACAATGTACAACACCGTGTCTGCGGTGTGTAATCAAATAACTCAACAATCAAAGCAGGTGAATATAAGCAATGGTAATAATATGCAATGAATTAGATGATTGAAGTGAACGGAGAATAAAGCGGTGCGGTTAATATGAATACAGAAGAGTGAAATGAACAAAAAGAAATGTAAAATACAAGATGTTATATGAATGAAATCAACAATGTCAAAATGAATACTAGCAAGCAAAATAAACAACCGGAAAAGTTACGTACGGAACGGCAAAGAATAGGGTGAGTATAGCAATAGTTAGCGGTGATAAATGTACGGAAAGGTGAAATAAAATGCAAGCGGTGATTGGTTATTACAGTAAATGAATGATGGTGAAGCAGTTAAAAGTGTTGTGTCCTTTTATCAAATTGACTTGCGACCGGATCAGAAATATTAAATCCACAAATCGGTATTGGAACCTGACTGATCTCGGAAATCCACGCTCAGCCACCGAGTCAAGCGATACACCTGACACAATGGACTAAAGGGTACCGAGACACCAACTCACGTCTGACTCAAACTCCCAAAGCGAGGAGCCCCAACGGTGGGTAGTTTGAGAACAGCACTCCAAGTAAGCGTCTCGCGGAAATGATATTGACCAGCCAAATAACAAACTCGAAAATGGACAGACGGTCCGATGTATCCGGTAAGAATGATCGTGGAGACCCACCTTTAGACCTCAAGTCAAGCTACAAACTTGACTCAATGGACTGAAAGGCACCAGGGCACTAACTTACGTCTGACTCAAACTCCCAAAGCGAGGAGCCCCAACGGTGGGTAGTTTGAGAACAGCACACCAAGTAAGCACCCCTAGGAATCGGTATGATCAAGAAAATGAATAAACACGACGATAAACGCACGGTTCCGGGTATTCAATAAGAATGATCGTGGGAACCCACCTTTAGACCTCGAGTCAAGCGATAAACCTGACTCAATGAACTGAAAGGCACTCAGGCATCAACTTACGTCTGACTCAAACCCCCAAAGCGAGGAGCCCCAACGGTGGGTAGTTTGAGAACAGCACACCAAGTAAGTACCTTAGGGATCCGTAGGATCAATAAAATAAATGAACACGACGATAAACAAACGGTTCCGGATGTTCGGTAAGAATGATCGTGGAGACCCACCTTTAGACCCCGAGTCAAGCGATAAACCTGACCCAATGGACTGAAAGGCACTAAGGCACCAACTTACGTCTGACTCAAACTCCCAAAGCGAGGAGCCCCAACGGTGGGTAGTTTGAGAACAGCACACCAAGTAAGTACCCTTAGGGATCCGTAGGATCAATAAAATAAATGAACACGAAGTCGGAAGGACGGTTCGAGATGCCCGGTAGAAGTGACCACGGATGTCCACCCTTAGACCTCAAAGTCAAGTTGTGCACCTGACCCGACGTACTAAAGGGCACTAAGACACTCACTCACGTCTAACCTCAAATGCCCAAAGCGAGGAGCCCCAACGGTGAGCAGTTTGAGATCAGCACTCCAAGAAAGTATCCCACAGAATTAATTCGATCACTTCAACAATTTCGGACGCCCCCTGTACGGTCTCCCGGCTCGCGGTATTTATTCCCGAAGAAAATCGTCTGAACTAAGACGCGCTAGACCGGCTTGATCTCGATCCGCGGTCCCCAAGTAATACAATCTTTATCGCCCCACGTGCAAAGAGATACGGTCGGAACAATTTATTTATTATGAACGGATATATTCGGAAATAGGAAAAATACAACTGATCGGCACACAAGAGAATTTAACAAACGGCAAATTAGACACAATCAAATAGGTTTTCTTACCATGGTTCCACTACGGTGAACACTGCGATTAAACTTGAGTCTCTTTCTCGGCACTGTTAAACTTTATTCGCAGACTTAATTTTACCAGGATTCGGTACAAAAGAAAAATTTTCAAGCACAATGTAATATGACCAAACGTTGAAGCAAGCCAAGAAAATTAAGGAAAACTGATTCGGAAAACTGAATAAGACGGAATGTAAAAGCTAACAAACTGAATGAAACTCGGAATAAGACGGAAATTGAATTTTTCAGCGGCATACGGGACTTATATCACCTCGGTTGGAGGAGGGAGACATGTGTCAAAATTTTCGGTCATTTCTCCTGAGTGGGGCTCGAAGATGCCCCCTGATTGGTTGGTTTGAAATTCTCTGGTGTTCTAGAAAGTTCTAGAAGTTTCCAGAGACGGTAACAAAGAATAATCGCTTCACCCTTTTTTGTGCTGTTCAACATCTGAAAAACCAAAACAACAACTGGAAAAAACTGCGGATCGCGACAATTGCGAACTGCAATTGTTATACGGAATTTTTTCACATAGGATGGATTTTAACTTTGATTCTTATTGAACAGCATTTATTAAGGTGAAACGAAAATTTCCCGAAATGAATTTTCACAGGATTGAAACGTAACGAAAATTGCTTCGTTACACACCCCCTCCTCTTCCACAAAAAAAACTGAAAGTTTTTTTTTACAACACCCTATCACCTCTATTACCTATTCAAGCACCCTACTTCCTTACGTATCTACGGCGGAGAAATAGCTGACTGAGCTTGCGACGCCAGTGTCGCACTGAACGACGATGGATCTTCTTGGATTCCGCGGCTTGGGGTGGATAGCGACTCTGTTAGCTGCTAGGTCCACTTCTCGGTGGTATGCAGTTCCTTCTCTGGGTAGGTCGAGACGATTCCTGGTGAGCGTCCCCACCTTGGTCGTGAAGTTTCTCCCTACATTGGCCCCTCTTTGGTCGTTACGGAAATTGCGGTTTCTGACTTTCTGAAAACTATTTGATTTTAGCAATAGTTCATTCGTTAAAATCTTACCCTTCAAAGTGGTTAACCCAATAGTCAGGGAGCTTCTAGCGGTCGGACAGCTACTTATGGTGGAGGCAGCCACAATCCCGTCTCCTCCCGGTACGGTAGAAGGACCTGCCCGGTCTTCATGGAACGGTTTCAAATCTTTGACATCAATATGTCGCAGATACTTTCCGGACATATCCTTGAGGTCATACACTACGGGGGATATAACCTTGATCACGGTATACGGGCCGGTGTATTTGGCGGCTAGTTTGGAGGCGAAGTTATCGGCAGCTGAGGACAAGGGATGTTCTCTCCGCCACACTTTGTCGCCGATTCTACATGACCATTCCCTGCGACGCAGGTTATAGTAATGGCTCTGCTGGTCGTATGCCCTCGCTAGTTGGATACGCACGAACTCGTGCGTTTCCCGGAGGCGTTTCAGACGGTCGGCATATCGCGCAACGCCTTGTACGGAAGGTTCCTCGGTAGTCCCCTCGGCTTCATCTGGGCTGGACATAAACCTGCGGTTCGTTTCAGGCGAGCGAATCTCTCTCCCAAAATTCAGGAAAGCCGGTGTGAATGCGGTTGATTCGTGTTTCGCTGAATTTAGGGCGAAAGTCAGTTCGCCGATGTGTTCGTCCCAATTTCGGTGGTCTTCCTCGCAGAATTGGGCAATCATGGTTTTGATTGTTCGGTTTGCTCTCTCGACGGGGTTGCACTGCGGGGAATAGACTGGGGCGAACCGGTGTCGGATGCCCAGGTCCTTGAGGTTTCCCTTGAATAATCTTCCATCAAATTGGGAACCATTATCGCTGATCACGGTCTTGGGACAGCCAAACTTCAACACTACCTGGTCGTAGAAGGCTTGGAAAACTCCTTTACCAGTGGCGGTCCTGAGGGGTTTGCACTCGACCCATTTGGAAAATCGGTCTTGGAACATTACCAAGAAGATATTACCCTTCTTGGAACGCGGTAGCGGGCCAATCAGGTCGGTGCTGACGGTATTCCACGGTTCGGTAATGGTATAAGGCTGCATTTTCCCTGACGGTTTCTGCTGGCTAACCTTATACCTCTGGCATTGCCGGCATCTTCGGACATATTTCGCTACTTCTCGGAATATCCCTGGCCAGTAATAATTCTGGGCCACCCTGGATATTGTCTTCGCAATGCCCATATGGCCAGCCACGGGTTCGTCATGGTTTTCTCGGAGTACGGACATACGGTTTTCGGTTGGGACACACCATTTCCAGGGCGTTCCCAGCTCAGGCTCGGTGAAATCGTTCGAACTCCAGAAATGACGGTATAACTTGCCACCTTCAATACGGTAGTCGGGGTATAACGCCGGGTCCTTCAGGACTTCCTGGTATTTCTTCGCATACCATGGACAAAGCACCACATCCTCTGCCAAACATGATTCTTCTTGGGACGGTAACGGATCCCGGGACAGAGCATCTGCCACACGGTTTAAGGCTCCTTTTCGGTACTTGATCTCGAAGTCATATTGTTGCAGAAAGACGCTCCAACGTGCGATTCTTCCGGACGGGGACTTGATGGATTGTAACCAGCGGAGACTCATATGGTCGGTCATCACGGTAAAACGGTATCCTTCTAGGTACGGTCGCATCTTGTCGATAGCCCAAACTATGGCTAAACACTCCTTCTCGGTCACTGAATAATTCTTCTCAGCATCATTCAGCGTACGGCTAGCGTAGGCTATCACACGTTCGTGACCTTCCAACACCTGAGTTAGAGCAGCTCCAAGTCCTGTCTCTGATGCGTCGGTCTGTAGTGTAAACGGTTCGGAAAAGTCGGGACATGCTAGGACTGGTGACTCAGTGAGCTTCTTCTTCAAGGTCTCAAAGGCTTGTTGTTGGTCGGATGTCCATACCCATCGTTGCTTTTTCTTCAGCAACATGGTCAGCGGCGTTACGATCTTCGTGAAATCTTCCACGAATCGGCGGTACCAACTCGCGACTCCTAGAAATCGACGAAGTTGACGGACGGTCTTCGGTGGGGTCATGGAGTTTATGGCGGCAATCTTGTCTGGATCGGTAGCAATTCCATCTTCGGTCACCACATGCCCTAGGTATTTGAGTGAGCTCCTAACAAACTCGCATTTCTCCGGGTTGATCTTCAGATTGGCTTCCCGGAGTCGGTGAAATACGGTTTTCAGGTTTGCTAGATGCTCCTCGAAAGTTTCGGCTAATACCACGATGTCATCTAGGTACGCGAATGCTATCGGATCCATTTCTGGGCCTATCACACGGTCCAAACCTCTCTGGAACGTGGCTCCTGCGGAGTGTAACCCAAATGGCATCACTTTAAATTGGAAGAAGCCTCGTCCAGGGACTGCGAAAGCCGTCAGAGGTCTGCTTGCCTTGGAAAGTGGAACCTGCCAATATCCCTGCCTCAAATCCAGCGTTGAGATGTACTTCGCTCGTCGCAATTTATCCAGAATTCCGGCTATGTGTGGTAACGGGTATGCATCCTTTACGGTGACGTCGTTCACGGCACGAAAGTCTATACAAAACCTCGGCTTTCCGTTGGCTTTCTTGACGATGACGACGTTTGAACTCCACGGTGACTTTGACGGTTCTATGATGCCCTCTGCCAACATTCTATCCACTTCCTGGTTAACAATCTCCTGCATTTTCGGGTTGTACGGACGGTATCTTTGCTTGATCGGTTCGGTTCCAGGTTTTAGTTTGATCTCGTGGGATATCATGTTGGTCAGTCCTCGCACTTCTTTGAATCTTCCTAGTTCTTCTTTCAGGAACTTCTCAAGGATTTGCTGTTCCTGAGACGTCAAGGCGTTGATCGTAGAGCTCCGAGTCTTCGTGGGTGGACGTGTGGGATTTTCCAGCGGCTTTCCATTGAGGAAGCACTGAGAAGTCCGGAAGTCGATCCGGAAATCATGCGAGGCCAGCAGGTCCATACCCAAAATCACGTCCACTGGCAAGGTAGGGACCAAATACAACCTTGCCTCAATGTGTTCCTCGCCAATCTTCAAGCGAGGCTTGTAACATTCCACAACGGCTACGGCATTTCCATTTGCGACGGTGGCTAACATGTCGGGGATCTTCGTTGGCAGTACACTGGCATTCCTGCATTTTTCGGCGGCGGTTTGACTCAGGAATGACCTCGACGCTCCGGTGTCCAGTAAGGCTTCGACGGGTTCATCTCCGATGAACACGGTGACGATAGGGCGGTTTTCTCGGGGATACGGTTTCGGTGCTATTGGGGATGCTTCGGACGGGACCTGTCTCTTCCCCTCTTGATGACGGTCCCGTTCTAGTTTCCCGAACAGCGACAGTCTCTCGACAAAGTGCCTTCCTTCCCACATCGAGAGCAGAATAATCTCGGTTTTGACCGGCACTCACTTCTCATGTGCCCCATCTTTCCACATCGCCAACATTGCAGTCCGGTGTTGTTGAAACGCACACTTTTCGGTGGGGGCTTAGCTTCGATCGGTCTTACGGTTCCTTGGCTCGGCTTTTCCACTGGTTCGGCTACAGAAGTCTTCGGTACGGGTAATGACGGGGCGGCCGGTTCTGTTGGATCCTTGAGTGAAGAACTCACAGAAAGACTTCGTGACGTCGTGGGATGGGGGTTTTCGTAAACCAGGTGTGCTTCATCGATCAACCCCTTCCGGCTTGGTGGAGGTACGTAGTTATCCACATGCCACTGCACCAACTCGAACACCCTTCCTTTTTCCAAGAGGTCCTTGTAGGTCGGAGTATCTTGGAAAGCGAGTGCCTTCTGGAGAGACGGTAACAGACGCTTCTTCACGATGCTTACTTGTTCAGCCTCGGACGGTCTCCTCGTCGTCAGCCTCAGGAAAAGATTTTGCATCCTGGTGACAAACAACAACAGTTTTTCTCCGTTTCCTTGGGTGCGCTTCCTTATTTCATCCAGCAGTGTCTCTTCATAGTCTAGAGGCAAAAAGGCCTCACGGAGTTGGTCCTTG
Organism: Myrrha octodecimguttata; assembly: GCA_958510865.1. Taxonomy (NCBI): domain Eukaryota; kingdom Metazoa; phylum Arthropoda; class Insecta; order Coleoptera; family Coccinellidae; genus Myrrha; species Myrrha octodecimguttata. The sequence continues at coordinate 28,983 of CAUEHS010000781.1, forward strand.
AAATCGTCCCAACTTTTGAAAGATCCTCGTCGAGGGATATACCAGTCTTTTGCATCTTTCCTTAACAGCTCGAAAATAGTCTCCAAGAGTTGTTGGTGAGTCACTTTGCGGGTTTCACATAGCTGTTCGACTTCTTCGAGGAAGGTGTTCACGCTGGATGATCCATCAAAGGTTAGGTTCCACTTGTAAACGGGTATGTAGGGATGGTCAGGCGAACAAGTAGATCGGGCTGCGGTGTCAGCTCTGGGACGGTTCGGCTCGGTCCGGTCCTGATCCAACTTTCTCACCTCTATGGATCGTGGTTGAACCATTCGGTGGGCGGTGATTCGGTGCTGTATATTTTCTGTAGAGTCTGAAGCAATCGGTTCTATTGATCGGGGCATCTGACGGTGTTCGGTTCTGGTTTCTCCCAGAATTCGGTTGTCGGCGGTCTGCGGCGGTACTGGTCTGCTCGGTACGGGGCTGGGATGGAAAGAACAGTCCGATTCTTGCGGTTCCAGGAACGGAAAGGAAATCCTTCTTGTAGATTCGGCCACGGTGCGCCCATTTCCTCGTGCTCCTCTTTGTTCCAAAGGGCTTGTGATGTCCAGGCGTTTGCTGACGGCATCGCATGCTCTCTCTCGCAGGCGTTGGAGGAAGTCTACTGACAGTCCGGACCTCTGGCATGTCCCTGGTGGTTGAACAGGTTCGGTAAATCTAGAAAGATATTCGGTTCCTTCTTCCAGCCTAGGCATCCTCGGAGTATCACGGTGAACGGCGCCAGTAGTCTGAAGTTCTTCTATTCCACTAGCCTGACTGTGAAGCTCTGGGGAGTCTTTGAAAGAAATAAGGTCGACTAATTGTTCTGGCTGGGAACTTATTCCTGTATCTGTATGTTCGGTTCTTCTAGTGGCCTCCTCCAGTGGTTCATACAGCGGCAGTCTCGCATCGGCCAAGATTTTAGCATCCTTCAACATTTCACCTGTTTGCCTCAGGATGCACTCCAGATCGTCCAACCTATCCTGTTGTGCCAATGTCGACGGCCTGATCTGTTCTATCCTGTGTTGTACATGCACCAAACGGCTCTTGATTCGACTTTCCTCGTTGGCGGCATTTTCTTCGTCGAATTCTCGGACTTGCTCTATCAGATTTCCCAGTATTCGATTGGCACTGTCTAGTTCTTCCTCGGTGTTCCTGGGTATATTCCGGAATGGCAGATTCCGGGCCAACACCCTTCGAAGTTCTGCTCGGTTCTCGTGAACGGTCCTACCAGCTTGGCATCCACGGGCTTCAAGTTCCCAGATCAACTCTTCTGCTCTAAGTCTGTTCACTTCCATTTCGGTCCTTCCAAACTCTCCTTCTTTGCGGCTCGTTGTTGAATGAAAAACAGGTCCCTGCTCGGGCGCCAATTTGTGACGACCTTTTCTCGGTGGCGGTGTTACCTGATTATTTCAACTCTTAAAACTTTGCTCGGGCGCCAGTTACAATGGGTTTTACAAGGTTGTAACGCCTTGGTTGAATCGTGCACTTACGGTGTTACCTGAGTAGCTTTTAAACAGCTGGAGAAGAGTTCTGTCTAATCTGAGCTGGTAGCGATTAGTATGTAAAAGTTTTTCTCACAACAGATACTGACACTGTACAGGTATAGTAGTGAAACACACAATGTCTATATACAACTTTATTACAATATGTACAGGTTTAAAGGAAAATCCACAGTTATAAGAGCAGTATCAACACAACGGTACAGTGTCAGGAGAGTTCAAAATAAATATGAGCACTTGTATTGTCAGAATGGTAAGACGAATAAATACACAATGTACAACACCGTGTCTGCGGTGTGTAATCAAATAACTCAACAATCAAAGCAGGTGAATATAAGCAATGGTAATAATATGCAATGAATTAGATGATTGAAGTGAACGGAGAATAAAGCGGTGCGGTTAATATGAATACAGAAGAGTGAAATGAACAAAAAGAAATGTAAAATACAAGATGTTATATGAATGAAATCAACAATGTCAAAATGAATACTAGCAAGCAAAATAAACAACCGGAAAAGTTACGTACGGAACGGCAAAGAATAGGGTGAGTATAGCAATAGTTAGCGGTGATAAATGTACGGAAAGGTGAAATAAAATGCAAGCGGTGATTGGTTATTACAGTAAATGAATGATGGTGAAGCAGTTAAAAGTGTTGTGTCCTTTTATCAAATTGACTTGCGACCGGATCAGAAATATTAAATCCACAAATCGGTATTGGAACCTGACTGATCTCGGAAATCCACGCTCAGCCACCGAGTCAAGCGATACACCTGACACAATGGACTAAAGGGTACCGAGACACCAACTCACGTCTGACTCAAACTCCCAAAGCGAGGAGCCCCAACGGTGGGTAGTTTGAGAACAGCACTCCAAGTAAGCGTCTCGCGGAAATGATATTGACCAGCCAAATAACAAACTCGAAAATGGACAGACGGTCCGATGTATCCGGTAAGAATGATCGTGGAGACCCACCTTTAGACCTCAAGTCAAGCTACAAACTTGACTCAATGGACTGAAAGGCACCAGGGCACTAACTTACGTCTGACTCAAACTCCCAAAGCGAGGAGCCCCAACGGTGGGTAGTTTGAGAACAGCACACCAAGTAAGCACCCCTAGGAATCGGTATGATCAAGAAAATGAATAAACACGACGATAAACGCACGGTTCCGGGTATTCAATAAGAATGATCGTGGGAACCCACCTTTAGACCTCGAGTCAAGCGATAAACCTGACTCAATGAACTGAAAGGCACTCAGGCATCAACTTACGTCTGACTCAAACCCCCAAAGCGAGGAGCCCCAACGGTGGGTAGTTTGAGAACAGCACACCAAGTAAGTACCTTAGGGATCCGTAGGATCAATAAAATAAATGAACACGACGATAAACAAACGGTTCCGGATGTTCGGTAAGAATGATCGTGGAGACCCACCTTTAGACCCCGAGTCAAGCGATAAACCTGACCCAATGGACTGAAAGGCACTAAGGCACCAACTTACGTCTGACTCAAACTCCCAAAGCGAGGAGCCCCAACGGTGGGTAGTTTGAGAACAGCACACCAAGTAAGTACCCTTAGGGATCCGTAGGATCAATAAAATAAATGAACACGAAGTCGGAAGGACGGTTCGAGATGCCCGGTAGAAGTGACCACGGATGTCCACCCTTAGACCTCAAAGTCAAGTTGTGCACCTGACCCGACGTACTAAAGGGCACTAAGACACTCACTCACGTCTAACCTCAAATGCCCAAAGCGAGGAGCCCCAACGGTGAGCAGTTTGAGATCAGCACTCCAAGAAAGTATCCCACAGAATTAATTCGATCACTTCAACAATTTCGGACGCCCCCTGTACGGTCTCCCGGCTCGCGGTATTTATTCCCGAAGAAAATCGTCTGAACTAAGACGCGCTAGACCGGCTTGATCTCGATCCGCGGTCCCCAAGTAATACAATCTTTATCGCCCCACGTGCAAAGAGATACGGTCGGAACAATTTATTTATTATGAACGGATATATTCGGAAATAGGAAAAATACAACTGATCGGCACACAAGAGAATTTAACAAACGGCAAATTAGACACAATCAAATAGGTTTTCTTACCATGGTTCCACTACGGTGAACACTGCGATTAAACTTGAGTCTCTTTCTCGGCACTGTTAAACTTTATTCGCAGACTTAATTTTACCAGGATTCGGTACAAAAGAAAAATTTTCAAGCACAATGTAATATGACCAAACGTTGAAGCAAGCCAAGAAAATTAAGGAAAACTGATTCGGAAATCTGAATAAGACGGAATGTAAAAGCTAACAAACTGAATGAAACTCGGAATAAGACGGAAATTGAATTTTTCAGCGGCATACGGGACTTATATCACCTCGGTTGGAGGAGGGAGACATGTGTCAAAATTTTCGGTCATTTCTCCTGAGTGGGGCTCGAAGATGCCCCCTGATTGGTTGGTTTGAAATTCTCTGGTGTTCTAGAAAGTTCTAGAAGTTTCCAGAGACGGTAACAAAGAATAATCGCTTCACCCTTTTTTGTGCTGTTCAACATCTGAAAAACCAAAACAACAACTGGAAAAAACTGCGGATCGCGACAATTGCGAACTGCAATTGTTATACGGAATTTTTTCACATAGGATGGATTTTAACTTTGATTCTTATTGAACAGCATTTATTAAGGTGAAACGAAAATTTCCCGAAATGAATTTTCACAGGATTGAAACGTAACGAAAATTGCTTCGTTACACCCTTACCCTTAACCTTACCCTTGCTTTTACCCTTAAGCTTACCCTTACCCTTACCCTTACCCTTACCCTTAAGCTTACCCTTACCCTTACCCTTACCCTTACCCTTACCCTTGCTTTTACCCTTGAGCTTACCCTTACCCTTACCCTTACCCTTACCCTTAAGCTTACCCTTACCCTTACCCTTACCCTTACCCTTACCCTTACCCTTACCCTCACCCTTACCCTTACCCTTGCTTTTACCCTTAAGCTTACCCTTACCCTTACCCTTAAGCTTACCCTTACCCTTACCCTTACCCTTACCCTTACCCTTATCCTTACCCTTACCCTTACCCTTACCCTTACCCTTACCCTTGCTTTTACCCTTAAGCTTACCCTTACCCTTACCCTTACCCTTACCCTTAAGCTTACCCTTACCCTTACCCTTACCCTTACCCTTACCCTTACCCTTAACCTTACCCTTGCTTTTACCCTTAAGCTTACCCTTACCCTTACCCTTACCCTTAAGCTTACCCTTACCCTTACCCTTACCCTTACCCTTACCCTTGCTTTTACCCTTAAGCTTACCCTTACCCTTACCCTTACCCTTACCCTTAAGCTTACCCTTACCCTTACCCTTACCCTTACCCTTACCCTTACCCTTACCCTTACCCTTACCCTTGCTTTTACCCTTAAGCTTACCCTTACCCTTACCCTAAGTAAGGGTAAGGGTAAGGGTAAGGGTAAGGGTAAGGGTAAGGGTAAGGGTAAGGGTAAGGGTAGGGGTAAGGGTAAGGGTAAGGGTAAGGGTAAGCTTAAGGGTAAGGGTAAGGGTAAGGGTAAGGGTAAGGGTAAGGGTAAGGGTAAGGGTAAGGGTAAGGGTAAGCTTAAGGGTAAGGGTAAGGGTAAGCCTAAGGGTAAAAGCAAGGGTAAGGGTAAGGGTAAGGGTAAGGGTAAGGGTAAGCTTAAGGGTAAAAGCAAGGGTAAGGGTAAAGCTAAGGGTAAGGGTAAGGGTAAGGGTAAGGGTAAGCTTAAGGGTAAAAGCAAGGGTAAGGGTAAGGGTAAGGGTAAGCGTAAGGGTAAGGGTAAGGGTAAAGGTGAGGGTAAGCCTAACGGTAAAAGCAAGGGTAAGGGTAAGGGTAAGGGTAAGGGTAAGGGTAAGGGTAAGGGTAAGGGTAGGGGTAAGAGTAAGGGTAAGGGTAAGCTTAAGGGTAAAAGCAAGGGTAAGGGTAAGGGTAAGGGTAAGGGTAAGGGTAAGGGTAAGCTTAAGGGTAAAAGCAAGGGTAAGGGTAAGGGTAAGGGTAAGGGTAAGGGTAAGGGTAAGGGTAAGGGTAAGGGTAAGGGTAAGGGTAAGGGTAAGGGTAAGGGTAAGGGTAAGGGTAAGGGTAAGGGTAAGGGTAAGGGTAAGGGTAAGGGTAAGGGTAAGGGTAAGGGTAAGGGTAAGGGTAAGGGTAAGGGTAAGGGTAAGGGTAAGGGTAAGGGTAAGGGTAAGCTTAAGGGTAAAAGCAAGGGTAAGGGTAAGGGTAAGGGTAAGGGTAAGGGTAAGGGTAAGGGTAATAGTAAGGGTAAAGGTAAGGGTAAGCCTAAGGGTAAAAGCAAGGGTAAGGGTAAGGGTAAGGGTAAGGGTAAGGGTAAGGGTAAGGGTAAGGGTAAGCTTAAGGGTAAGGGTAAGGGTAAGGGTAAGGGTAAGCTTAAGGGTAAAAGCAAGGGTAAGGGTAAGGGTAAGGGTAAGGGTAAGGGTAAGGGTAAGGGTAAGCTTAAGGGTAAAAGCAAGGGTAAGGGTAAGGGTAAGGGTAAGGGTAAGGGTAAGGGTAAGCTTAAGGGTAAGGGTAAGGGTAAGGGTAAGGGTAAGCTTAAGGGTAAAAGCAAGGGTAAGGGTAAGAGTAAGGGTAAGGGTAAGGGTAAGGGTAAGGGTAAGGGTAAGGGTAAGGGTAAGGGTAAGGGTAAGGGTAAGCTTAAGGGTAAAAGCAAGGGTAAGGGTAAGGGTAAGGGTAAGGGTAAGGGTAAGCTTAAGGGTAAGGGTAAGGGTAAGGGTAAGGGTAAGCTTAAGGGTAAAAGCAAGGGTAAGGGTAAGGGTAAGGGTAAGGGTAAGGGTAAGCTTAAGGGTAAAAGCAAGGGTAAGGGTAAGGGTAAGGGTAAGGGTAAGGGTAAGGGTAAGGGTAAGCTTAAGGGTAAGGGTAAGGGTAAGGGTAAGGGTAAGCTTAAGGGTAAAAGCAAGGGTAAGGGTAAGAGTAAGGGTAAGGGTAAGGGTAAGGGTAAGGGTAAGGGTAAGGGTAAGGGTAAGGGTAAGGGTGAGCTTAAGGGTAAAAGCAAGGGTAAGGATAAGGGTAAGGGTAAGGGTAAGGGTAAGGGTAAGGGTAAGGGTAAGGGTAAGGGTAAGGGTGAGCTTAAGGGTAAAAGCAAGGGTAAGGGTAAGGGTAAGGGTAAGGGTAAGGGTAAGGGTAAAGGTAAAGGTAAGGGTAAGCCTAAGGGTAAAAGCAAGGGTAAGGGTAAGGGTAAGGGTAAGGGTAAGAGTAAGGGTAAGGGTAAGGGTAAGGGTAAGCTTAAGGGTAAAAGCAAGGGTAAGGGTAAGGGTAAGGGTAAGGGTAAGCCTAAGGGTAAAAGCAAGGGTAAGGGTAAGGGTAAGGGTAAGGGTAAGCTTAAGGGTAAAAGCAAGGGTAAGGGTAAGGGTAAGGGTAAGGGTAAGGGTAAGGGTAAGCTTAAGGGTAAAAGCAAGGGTGAGGGTAAGGGTAAGGGTAAGGGTAAGGGTAAGGGTAAGGGTAAGGGTAAGGGTAAGGGTAAGCTTAAGGGTAAAAGCAAGGGTAAGGGTAAGGGTAAGGGTAAGGGTAAGGGTAAGGGTAAGGGTAAGGGTAAGGGTAAGCTTAAGGGTAAAAGCAAGGGTAAGGGTAAGGGTAAGGGTAAGGGTAAGGGTAAGGGTAAAGGTAAGGGTATGCCTAAGGGTAAAAGCAAGGGTAAGGGTAAGGGTAAGGGTAAGGGTAAGGGTAAGGGTAAGGGTAAGGGTAAGGGTAAGGGTAAGGGTAAGGGTAAGGGTAAGGGTAAGGGTAAGGGTAAGGGTAAGGGTAAGGGTAAGGGTAAGGGTAAGGGTAAGGGTAAGGGTAAGGGTAAGGGTAAGGGTAAGCTTAAGGGTAAAAGCAAGGGTAAGGGTAAGGGTAAGGGTAAGGGTAAGCCTAAGGGTAAAAGCAAGGGTAAGGGTAAGGGTAAGGGTAAGGGTAAGGGTAAGCTTAAGGGTAAAAGCAAGGGTAAGGGTAAGGGTAAGGGTGAGGGTAAGGGTAAGGGTAAGCTTAAGGGTAAAAGCAAGGGCAAGGGTAAGGGTAAGGGTAAGGGTAAGGGTAAGGGTAAGGGTAAAGGTAAGGGTAAGCCTAAGGGTAAAAGCAAAGGTAAGGGTAAGGGTAAGGGTAAGGGTAAGGGTAAGGGTAAGGGTAAGGGTAAGGGTAAGGGTAAGGGTAAGCTTAAGGGTAAAAGCAAGGGTAAGGGTAAGGGTAAGGGTAAGGGTAAGGGTAAGGGTAAGGGTAAGGGTAAGGGTAAGGGTAAGGGTAAGCTTAAGGGTAAGGGTAAGGGTAAGGGTAAGGGTAAGCTTAAGGGTAAAAGCAAGGGTAAGGGTAAGGGTAAGGGTAAGGGTAAGGGTAAGCTTAAGGGTAAAAGCAAGGGTAAGGGTAAGGGTAAGGGTAAGGGTAAGGGTAAGGGTAAGGGTAAGGGTAAGGGTAAGGGTAAGGGTAAGGGTAAGGGTAAGCTTAAGGGTAAGGGTAAGGGTAAGGGTAAGGGTAAGCTTAAGGGTAAAAGCAAGGGTAAGTGTAAGGGTAAGGGTAAGGGTAAGGGTAAGCTTAAGGGTAAGGGTAAGGGTAAGGGTAAGCTTAAGGGTAAAAGCAAGGGTAAGGTTAAGGGTAAGGGTAAGGGTAAGGGTAAGGGTAAGGGTAAGCTTAAGGGTAAGGGTAAGGGTAAGGGTAAGGGTAAGCTTAAGGGTAAAAGCAAGGGTAAGGGTAAGGGTAAGGGTAAGGGTAAGGGTAAGGGTAAGGGTAAGGGTAAGGGTAAGGGTAAGGGTAAGGGTAAGGGTAAGGGTAAGGGTAAGCTTAAGGGTAAGCTTAAGGGTAAAAGCAAGGGTAAGGGTAAGGGTAAGGGTAAGGGTAAGGGTAAGCTTAAGGGTAAAAGCAAGGGTAAGGGTAAGGGTAAGGGTAAGTGTAAGGGTAAGGGTAAGGGTAAGGGTAAGGGTAAGGGTAAGCTTAAGGGTAAGGGTAAGGGTAAGGGTAAGCTTAAGGGTAAAAGCAAGGGTAAGGGTAAGGGTAAGGGTAAGGGTAAGGGTAAAGGTAAGGGTAAGCCTAAGGGTAAAAGCAAGGGTAAGGGTAAGGGTAAGGGTAAAGGTAAGGGTAAGGGTAAGGGTAAGGGTAAGGGTAAGGGTAAGGGTAAGGGTAAGGGTAAGGGTAAGCTTAAGGGTAAAAGCAAGGGTAAGGGTAAGGGTAAGGGTAAGGGTAAGGGTAAGGGTAAGGGTAAGGGTAAGGGTAAGGGTAAGGGTAAGGGTAAGCTTAAGGGTAAAAGCAAGGGTAAGGGTAAGGGTAAGGGTAAGGGTAAGGGTAAGGGTAAGGGTAAGGGTAAGGGTAAGGGTAAGGGTAAGGGTAAGGGTAAGGGTAAGGGTAAGGGTAAGGGTAAGCTTAAGGGTAAAAGCAAGGGTAAGGGTAAGGGTAAGGGTAAGGGTAAGGGTTAGGGTAAGGGTAAAGGTAAGGGTAAGCCTAAGGGTAAAAGCAAGGGTAAGGGTAAGGGTAAGGGTAAGGGTAAGGGTAAGGGTAAGGGTAAGGGTAAGGGTAAGAGTAAGGGTAAGGGTAAGGGTAAGGGTAAAGGTTAGGGTAAGCCTAAGAGTAAAAGCAAGGGTAAGGGTAAGGGTAAGGGTAAGGGTAAGGGTAAGGGTAAGGGTAAGGGTAAGGGTAAGCTTAAGGGTAAAAGCAAGGGTAAGGATAAGGGTAAGGGTAAGGGTAAGGGTAAGGGTAAGGGTAAGGGTAAGGGTAAGCCTAAGGGTAAAAGCAAGGGTAAGGGTAAGGTTAAGGGTAAGAGTAAGGGTAAGCTTAAGGGTAAAAGCAAGGGTAAGGGTAAGGGTAAGGGTAAGGGTAAGGGTAAGCTTAAGGGTAAAAGCAAGGGTAAGGGTAAGGGTGAGGGTAAGGGTAAGGGTAAGGGTAAGCTTAAGGGTAAAAGCAAGGGTAAGGGTAAGGGTAAGGGTAAGGGTAAGCCTAAGGGTAAAAGCAAGGGTAAGGGTAAGGTTAAGGGTAAGAGTAAGGGTAAGCTTAAGGGTAAAAGCAAGGGTAAGGGTAAGGGTAAGGGTAAGGGTAAGGGTAAGCTTAAGGGTAAAAGCAAGGGTAAGGGTAAGGGTGAGGGTAAGGGTAAGGGTAAGGGTAAGGGTAAAGGTTAGGGTAAGCCTAAGAGTAAAAGCAAGGGTAAGGGTAAGGGTAAGGGTAAGGGTAAGGGTAAGGGTAAGGGTAAGGGTAAGGGTAAGCTTAAGGGTAAAAGCAAGGGTAAGGATAAGGGTAAGGGTAAGGGTAAGGGTAAGGGTAAGGGTAAGGGTAAGGGTAAGGGTAAGCTTAAGGGTAAAAGCAAGGGTAAGGGTAAGGGTAAGGGTAAGGGTAAGGGTAAGGGTAAGGGTTAGGTTAAGGGTAAGGGTAAGCTTAAGGGTAAAAGCAAGGGTAAGGGTTAGGGTAAGGGTAAGGGTAAGGGTAAGTGTAAGCTTAAGGGTAAAAGCAAGGGTAAGGGTAAGGGTAAGGGTAAGGGTAAGGGTAAGGGTAAGGGTAAAGGTAAGGGTAAGCCTAAGGGTAAAAGCAAGGGTAAGGGTAAGGGTAAGGGTAAGGGTAAGGGTAAGGGTAAGGGTAAGGGTAAGGGTAAGGGTAAGGGTAAGGGTAAGGGTAAGGGTAAGGGTAAGGGTAAGGGTAAGCTTAAGGGTATAAGCAAGGGTAAGGGTAAGGGTAAGGGTGAGGGTAAGGGTAAGGGTAAGGGTAAGGGTAAGGGTAAGCTTAAGGGTAAAAGCAAGGGTAAGGGTAAGGGTAAGGGTAAGGGTAAGAGTAAGGGTGAGGGTAAGGGTAAGCTTAAGAGTAAAAGCAAGGGTAAGGGTAAGGGTAAGGGTAAGGGTAAGGGTAAGGGTAAGGGTAAGGGTAAGGGTAAGGGTAAGGGTAAGGGTAAGGGTAAGGGTAAGGGTAAGGGTAAGGGTGAGGGTAAGGGTAAGGGTAAAGGTAAGGTTAAGCCTAAGGGTAAAAGCAAGGGTGAGGGTGAGGGTAAGGGTAAGGGTAAGGGTAAGGGTAAGGGCAAGGGTAAGCTTAAGGGTAAAAGCAAGGGTAAGGGTAAGGGTAAGGGTAAGGGTTACCCTTACCGTTACCGTTACCCTTACCCTTACCCTTACCCTTACCCTTACCCTTACCCTTACCCTTACCCTTACCCTTACCCTTACCCTTACCCTTGCTTTTACCCTTAGGCTTACCCTTACCTTTACCCTCACCCTTACCCTTACCCTTACCCTTACCCTTACCCTTACCCTTGCTTTTACCCTTAAGCTTACCCTTACCCTTACCCTTACCCTTACCCTTACCCTTACCCTTTCCCTTACCTTTACCCTTACCCTTTCCCTTGCTTTTACCCTTAAGCTTACCCTTACCCTTACCCTTACCCTTACCCTTACCCTTACCCTTACCCTTACCCTTGCTTTTACCCTGAAGCTTACCCTTACCCTTACCCTTACCCTTACCCTTACCCTTACCCTTACCCTTACCCTTGCTTTTACCCTAAAGCTTACCCTTACCCTTACCCTTACCCTTACCCTTACCCTTACCCTTACCCTTACCCTTACCCTTGCTTTTACCCTTAGGCTTACCCTTACCTTTACCCTTACCCTTACCCTTACCCTTACCCTTACCCTTACCCTTGCTTTTACCCTTAAGCTTACCCTTACCCTTACCCTTACCCTTACCCTTACACTTACCCTTGCTTTTACCCTTAAGCTTACCCTTACCCTTACCCTTACCCTTACCCTTACCCTTGCTTTTACCCTTAGGCTTACCCTTACCCTTACCCTTACCCTTACCCTTGCTTTTACCCTTAAGCTTACCCTTACCCTTACCCTTACCCTTACCCTTACCCTTACCCTTACCCTTACCCTTACCCTTACCCTTACCCTTACCCTTACCCTTACCCTTGCTTTTACCCTTAGGCTTACCCTTACCTTTACCCTTACCCTTACCCTTACCCTTACCCTTACCCTTACCCTTACCCTTACCCTTACCCTTACCCTTACCCTTACCCTTACCCTTGCTTTTACCCTTAAGCTTACCCTTACCCTTACCCTTACCCTTACCCTTACCCTTACCCTTGCTTTTACCCTTAAGCTTACCCTTACCCTTACCCTTACCCTTACCCTTACCCTTACCCTTACCCTTACCCTCACCCTTACCCTCACCCTTGCTTTTAACCTTAAGCTTACCCTTACCCTTACCCTTACCCTTACCCTTACCCTTACCCTTGCTTAGGGTAAAAGCAAGGGTAAGGGTAAGGGTAAGGTTAAGGGTAAGGGTAAGGGTAGGGGTAAGGGTAAGGGTATGCTTAAGGGTAAAAGCAAGGGTAAGGGTAAGGGTAAGGGTAAGGGTAAGGGTAAGGGTAAGGGTAAGGGTAAGGGTAAGGGTAAGCTTAAGGGTAAAAGCAAGGGTAAGGGTAAGGGTAAGGGTAAGGGTAAGGGTGAAGGTAAGGGTAAGCCTAAGGGTAAAAGCAAGGGTAAGGGTAAGGGTAAGGGTAAGGGTAAGGGTTAGGGTAAGGGTAAGGGTAAGGGTAAGGGTAAGGGTAAGGGTAAGGGTAAGGGTAAGGGTAAGGGTAAGGGTAAGCTTAAGGGTAAAAGCAAGGGTAAGGGTAAGGGTAAGGGTAAGGGTAAGGGTGAGGGTAAGGGTAAGCTTAAGGGTAAAAGCAAGGGTAAGGGTAAGGGTAAGGGTAAGGGTAAGGGTAAGGGTAAGGGTAAGGGTAAGGGTAAGGGTAAGGGTAAGGGTAAAGGTAAGGGTAAGCCTAAGGGTCAAAGCAAGGGTAAGGGTAAGGGTAAGAGTAAGGGTAAGGGTAAGGGTAAGGGTAAGGGTAAACTTAAGGGTAAAAGCAAGGGTAAGGGTAAGGGTAAGGGTAAGGGTAAGGGTAAGCGTAAGGGTAAGGGTAAGGGTAAGGGTAAGCTTAAGGGTAAGGGTAAGGGTAAGGGTAAGGGTAAGCCTAAGGGTAAAAGCAAGGGTAAGTGTAAGGGTAAGGGTAAGGGTAAGGGTAAGCTTAAGGGTAAAAGCAAGGGTAAGGGTAAGGGTAAGGGTAAGGGTAAGGGTAAGGGTAAGCTTAAGGGTAAAAGCAAGGGTAAGGGTAAGGGTAAGGGTAAGGGTAAGGGTAAGGGTAAGGGTAAGGCTAAAGGTAAGGGTAAGCCTAAGGGTAAAAGCAAGGGTAAGGGTAAGGGTAAGGGTAAGGGTAAGGGTAAGGGTAAGGGTAAGGGTAAGGGTAAGGGTAAAGGTAAGGGTAAGGGTAAGCTTAAGGGTAAAAGCAAGGGTAAGGGTAAGGGTAAGGGTAAGGGTAAGCTTAAGGGTAAAAGCAAGGGTAAGGGTAAGGGTAAGGGTAAGGGTAAGGGTAAGGGTAAGGGTAAGGTTAATGGTAAGGGTAAGGGTAAGGGTAAGGGTAAGGGTAAGGGTAAAAGCAAGGGTAAGGGTAAGGGTAAGGGTAAGGGTAAGGGTAAGCTTAAGGGTAAAAGCAAGGGTAAGGGTAAGGGTAAGGGTAAGGGTAAGCTTAAGGGTAAAAGCAAGGGTAAGGGTAAGGGTAAGGGTAAGGGTAAGGGTAAGGGTAAGCTTAAGGGTAAGGGTAAGGGTAAGGGTAAGGGTAAGCTTAAGGGTAAAAGCAAGGGTAAGGGTCAGGGTAAGGGTAAGTGTAAGGGTAAGGGTAAGGGTAAGGGTAAGGGTGAGCTTAAGGGTAAAAGCAAGAGTAGGGGTAAGGTTAAGGGTAAGGGTAAGGGTAAGGGTAAGGGTAAGGGTTAGCTTAAGGGTAAAAGCAAGGGTAAGGGTAAGGGTAAGGGTAAGGGTAAGGGTAAGGGTAAGGGTAAGGGTAAGGGTAAGGGTAAGGGTAAAGGTAAGGGTAAGCCTAAGGGTAAAAGCAAGGGTAAGGGTAAGGGTAAGGGTAAGGGTAAGAGTAAGGGTAAGGGTAAGGGTAAGGGTAAGCTTAAGGGTAAAAGCAAGGGTAAGGGTAAGGGTAAGGGTTAGGGTAAGCCTAAGGGTAAAAGCAAGGGTAAGGGTAAGGGTAAGGGTAAGGGTAAGGGTAAGCTTAAGGGTAAAAGCAAGGGTAAGGGTAAGGGTAAGGGTAAGGGTAAGGGTAAGGGTAAGCTTAATGGTAAAAGCAAGGGTGAGGGTAAGGGTAAGGGTAAGGGTAAGGGTAAGGGTAAGGGTAAGCTTAAGGGTAAAAGCAAGGGTAAAGGTAAGGGTAAGGGTAAGGGTAAGGGTAAGGGTAAGGGTAAGGTTAAGGGTAAGGGTAAGCCTAAGGGTAAAAGCAAGGGTAAGGGTAAGGGTAAGGGTAAGGGTAAGGGTAAAGGTAAGGGTAAGCCTTAGGGTAAAAGCAAGGGTAAGGGTAAGGGTAAGGGTAAGGGTTAGGGTAAGGGTAAGGGTAAGGGTAAGGGTAAGGGTAAGGGTAAGGGTAAGGGTAAGGGTAAGGGTAAGCTTAAGGGTAAAAGCAAGGGTAAGGGTAAGGGAAAGGGTAAGGGTAAGCCTAAGGGTAAAAGCGAGGGTAAGGGTAAGGGTAAGGGTAAGGGTAAGCTTAAGGGTAAAAGCAAGAGTAAGGGTAAGGGTAAGGGTAAGGGTAAGGGTAAGGGTAAGGGTAAGGGTAAGCTTAAGGGTAAAAGCAAGGGTAAGGGTAAAGGTAAGGGTAAGGGTAAGGGTAAGGGTAAGGGTAAGGGTAAGGGTAAGGGTAAAGGTAAGGGTAAGCCTAAGGGTAAAAGCAAGGGTAAGGGTAAGGGTAAGGGTAAGGGTAAGGGTAAGGTTAAGGGTAAGGGGAAGGGTAAGCTTAAGGGTAAAAGCAAGGGTAAGGGTAAGGGTAAGGGTAAGGGTAAGGGTAAGGGTAAGGGTAAGGGAAAGGGTAAGCTTAAGGGTAAGGGTAAGGGTAAGGGTAAGCTTAAGGGTGAAAGCAAGGGTAAGGGTAAGGGTAAGGGTAAGGGTAAGCTTAAGGGTAAAAGCAAGGGTAAGGGTAAGGGTAAGGGTAAGGGTAAGGGTAAGGGTAAGGGTAAGGGTAAGCTTAAGGGTAAGGGTAAGGGTAAGGGTAAGGGTAAGCTTAAGGGTAAAAGCAAGGGTAAGGGTAAGGGTAAGGGTAAGGGTAAGGGTAAGGGTAAGGGTTAGCTTAAGGGTAAGGGTAAGGGTAAGCTTAAGGGTAAAAGCAAGGGTAAGGGTAAGGGTGAGGGTAAGGGTAAGGGTAAGGGTAAGGGTAAGCTTAAGGGTAAGGGTAAGGGTAAGGGTAAGCTTAAGGGTAAAAGCAAGGGTAAGGGTAAGGGTAAGGGTAAGGGTAAGGGTAAGGGTAAGGGTAAGGGTAAGGGTAAGGGTAAGGGTAAGGGTAAGGGTAAGGGTAAGGGTAAGGGTAAGGGTAAGGGTAAGGGAAAACTTAAGGGTAAGGGTAAGGGTAAGGGTAAGGGTAAGCTTAAGGGTAAAAGCTAGGGTAAGGGTAAGGGTAAGGGTAAGGGTAAGGGTAAGCTTAAGGGTAAAAGCAAGGGTAAGGGTAAGGGTAAGGGTAAGGGTAAGGGTAAGGGTAAGGGTAAGGGTAAGGGTAAGCTTAAGGGTAAGGGTAAGGGTAAGGGTAAGGGTAAGCTTAAGGGTAAAAGTAAGGGTAAGGGTAAGGGTAAGGGTAAGGGTAAGGGTAAAGGTAAGGGTAAGCCTAAGGGTAAAAGCAAGGATAAGGGTAAGGGTAAGGGTAAGGTAAGGGTAAGTGTAAGGGTAAGGGTAAGGGTAAGGGTAAGCTTAAGGGTAAAAGCAAGGGTAAGGGTAAGGGTAAGGGTAAGGGTAAGGGTAAGGGTAAGGGTAAGGGTAAGGGTAAGGGTAAGGGTAAGGGTTAGGGTAAGCTTAAGGGTAAAAGCAAGGGTAAGGGTAAGGGTAAGGGTAAGGGTAAGGGTAAGGGTAAGGGTAAGGGTAAGCTTAAGGGTAAAAGCAAGGGTAAGGGTAAGGGTAAGGGTAAGGGTTGGGGTAAGGGTAAAGGTAAGGGTAAGCCTAAGGGTAAAAGCAAGGGTAAGGGTAAGGGTAAGGGTAAGGGTAAGGGTAAGGGTAAGGGTAAGGGTAAGGGTAAGGGTAAGGGTAAGGGTAAGGGTAAGAGTAAGGGTAAGGGTAAGGGTAAGCTTAAGGGTAAAAGCAAGGGTAAGGGTAAGGGTAAGGGTAAGGGTAAGGGTAAGCCTAAGGGTAAAAGCAAGGGTAAGGGTAAGGGTAAGGGTAAGGGTAAGGGTAAGCTTAAGGGTAAAAGCAAGGGTAAGGGTAAGGGTAAGGGTAAGGGTAAGGGTAAGGGTAAGCTTAAGGGTAAAAGCAAGGGTAAGGGTAAGGGTAAGGGTAAGGGTAAGGGTAAGGGTAAGGGTAAGGGTAAAGGTAAGGGTAAGCCTGAGGGTAAAAGCAAGGGTAAGGGTAAGGGTAAGGGTAAGGGTAAGGGTAAGGGTAAGGGTAAGGGTAAGGGTAAGGGTAAGCTTAAGGGTAAAAGCAAGGGTAAGGGTAAGGGTAAAAGTAAGGGTAAGGGTAAGGGTAAGGGTAAGGGTAAGGGTAAGGGTAAGGGTAAGCTTAAGGGTAAAAGCAAGGGTAAGGGTAAGGGTGAGGGTAAGGGTAAGGGTAAGGGTAAGGGTAAGGGTAAGGGTAAAGGTAAGGGTAAGGGTAAGGGTAAGGGTAAGGGTAAGGGTAAGGGTAAGCTTAAGGGTAAAAGCAAGGGTAAGGGTTAGGGTAAGGGTAAGGGTAAGGGTAAGGGTAAGGGTAAGCTTAAGGGTAAAAGCAAGGGTAAGGGTAAGGGTAAGGGTAAGGGTAAGGGTAAGGGTAAGGGTAAGGGTAAGGGTAAGGGTAAGGGTAAGGGTAAGGGTAAGGGTAAGGGTTAGGGTAAGCTTAAGGGTAAAAGCAAGGGTAAGGGTAAGGGTAAGGGTAAGCGTAAGGGTAAGGGTAAGGGTAAGCTTAAGGGTAAAAGCAAGGGTAAGGGTAAGGGTAAGGGTAAGGGTAAGGGTTAGGGTAAGGGTAAAGGTAAGGGTAAGCCTAAGGGTAAAAGCAAGGGTAAGGGTAAGGTTAAGGGTAAGGGTAAGGGTAAGGGTAAGGGTAAGGGTAAGGGTAAGGGTAAGGGTAAGAGTAAGGGTAAGGGTAAGGGTAAGCTTAAGGGTAAAAGCAAGGGTAAGGGTAAGGGTAAGGGTAAGGGTAAGCCTAAGGGTAAAAGCAAGGGTAAGGGTAAGGGTAAGGGTAAGGGTAAGGGTAAGCTTAAGGGTAAAAGCAAGGGTAAAGGTAAGGGTAAGGGTAAGAGTAAGGGTAAGGGTAAGCTTAAGGGTAAAAGCAAGGTTAAGGGTAAGGGTAAGGGTAAGGGTAAGGGTAAGCTTAAGGGTAAAAGCAAGGGTAAATGTAAGGGTAAGGGTAAGGGTAAGGGTAAGGGTAAGCTTAAGGGTAAAAGCAAGGGTAAGGGTAAGGGTAAGGGTAAGGGTAAGGGTAAGGGTAAGGGTAAGGGTAAGGGTAAGGGTAAGGGTAAAGGTAAGGGTAAGCCTAAGGGTAAAAGCAAGGGTAAGGGTAAGGGTAAGGGTAAGGGTAAGGGTAAGGGTAAGGGTAAGGGTAAGGGTAAGGGTAAGGGTAAGGGTAAGGGTAAGGGTAAGGGTAAGGGTAAGGGTAAGGGTAAGGGTAAGCTTAAGGGTAAAAGCAAGGGTAAGGGTAAGGGTAAGGGTAAGGGTAAGCCTTAGGGTAAAAGCAAGGGTAAGGGTAAGGGTAAGGGTAAGGGTAAGGGTAAGCTTAAGGGTAAAAGCAAGGGTAAGGGTAAGGGTAAGGGTAAGGGTAAGGGTAAGGGTAAGCTTAAGGGTAAAAGCAAGGGTAAGGGTAAGGGTATGGGTAAGGGTAAGGGTAAGGGTAAAGGTAAGGGTAAGCCTAAGGGTAAAAGCAAGGGTAAGGGTAAGGGTAAGGGTAAGGGTAAGGGTAAGGGTAAGGGTAAGGGTAAGGGTAAGGGTAAGGGTAAGGGTAAAGGTAAGGGTAAGGGTAAGGGTAAGCTTAAGGGTAAAAGCAAGGGTAAGGGTAAGGGTAAGGGTAAGGGTAAGGGTAAGGGTAAGGGTAAGGGTAAGCTTAAGGGTAAAAGCAAGGGTAAAGGTAAGGGTAAGGGTAAGGGTAAGGGTAAGGGTAAGGGTAAGGGTAAGGGTAAGCTTAAGGGTAAAAGCAAGGGTAAGGGTAAGGGTAAGGGTAAGGGTAAGCTTAAGGGTAAAAGCAAGGGTAAGGGTAAGGGTAAGGGTAAGGGTAAGGGTAAGGGTAAGGGTAAGGGTAAGGGTAAGGGTAAGGGTAAGGGTAAGGGTAAAGGTAAGGGTAAGCCTAAGGGTAAAAGCAAGGGTAAGGGTAAGGGTAAGGGTAAGGGTAAGGGTAAGGGTAAGGGTAAGGGTAAGGGTAAGGGTAAGGGTAAGGGTAAGGGTAAGGGTAAGGGTAAGGGTAAGGGTAAGGGTAAGGGTAAGGGTAAGGGTAAGCTTAAGGGTAAAAGCAAGGGTGAGGGTAAGGGTAAGGGTAAGGGTAAGGGTAAGGGTAAGGGTAAGGGTAAGGGTAAGGGTAAGGGTAAGGGTAAGGGTAAGGGTAAGGGTAAGGGTAAGGGTAAGGGTAAGCCTAAGGGTAAAAGCAAGGGTAAGGGTAAGGGTAAGGGTAAGGGTAAGGGTAAGCTTAAGGGTAAAAGCAAGGGTAAGGGTAAGGGTAAGGGTAAGGGTAAGGGTAAGGGTAAGCTTAAGGGTAAAAGCAAGGGTAAGGGTAAGGGTAAGGGTAAGGGTAAGGGTAAGGGTAAGGGTAAGGGTAAGGGTAAGGGTAAAGGTAAGGGTAAGCCTAAGGGTAAAAGCAAGGGTATGGGTAAGGGTAAGGGTAAGGGTAAGGGTAAGGGTAAGGGTAAGGGTAAGGGTAAGGGTAAGGGTAAGGGTAAGGGTAAGGGTAAGGGTAAGCTTAAGGGTAAAAGCAAGGGTAAGGGTAAGGGTAAGGGTAAGGGTAAGGGTAAGGGTAAGGGTAAGGGTAAGGGTAAGGGTAAGGGTAAGGGTAAGGGTAAGGGTAAGGGTAAGGGTAAGGGTAAGGGTAAGGGTAAGGGTAAGCTTAAGGGTAAAAGCAAGGGTAAGGGTAAGGGTAAGGGTAAGGGTAAGGGTAAGGGTAAGGGTAAGGGTAAGGGTAAGGGTAAGGGTAAGGGTAAGGGTAAGGGTAAGGGTAAGGGTAAGGGTAAGGGTAAGGGTAAGGGTAAGGGTAAGGGTAAGGGTAAGGGTAAGGGTAAGGGTAAGCTTAAGTGTAAAAGCAAGGGTAAGGGTAAGGGTAAGGGTAAGGGTAAGGGTAAGGGTAAGGGTAAGGGTAAGGGTAAGGGTAAGCTTAAGGGTAAAAGCAAGGGTAAGAGTAAGGGTAAGGGTAAGGGTAAGGGTAAGGGTAAGGGTAAGCCTAAGGGTAAAAGCAAGGGTAAGGGTAAGGGTAAAAGCAAGGGTAAGGGTAAGGGTAAGGGTAAGGGTAAGGGTAAGGGTAAGGGTAAGGGTAAGGGTAAGGGTAAGCTTAAGGGTAAAAGCAAGGGTAAGGGTAAGGGTAAGGGTAAGGGTAAGGGTAAGTGTAAGCTTAAGGGTAAAAGCAAGGGTAAGGGTAAGGGTAAGGGTAAAGGTAAGCCTAAGACTTAGGGTAAAAGCAAGGGTAAGGGTAAGGGTAAGGGTAAGGGTAAGGGTAAGGGTAAGGGTAAGGGTAAGGGTAAGGGTAAGCTTAAGGGTAAAAGCAAGGGTAAGGGTAAGGGTAAGGGTAAGGGTAAGGGTAAGGGAAAGGGTAAGGGTAAGGGTAAGGGTAAGCTTAAGGGTAAAAGCAAGGGTAAGGGTAAGGGTAAGGGTTAGGGTAAGGGTAAGGGTAAGGGTAAGGGTAAGGGTAAGGGTAAGCTTAAGGGTAAAAGCAAGGGTAAGGGTTAGGGTAAGGGTAAGGGTAAGGGTAAGGGTAAGCTTGAGGGTAAAAGCAAGGGTAAGGGTAAGGGTAAGGGTAAGGGTAAAGGTAAGGGTAAGCCAAAGGGTAAAAGCAAGGGTAAGGGTAAGGGTGAGGGTAAGGGTAAGGGTAAGGGTAAGGGTAAGGGTAAGGGTTAGCTTAAGGGTATAAGCAAGGGTAAGGGTAAGGGTAAGGGTGAGGGTAAGGGTAAGGGTAAGGGTAAGCTTAAGGGTAAAAGCAAGGGTAAGGGTAAGGGTAAGGTTAAGGGTAAGGGTAAGGGTAAGGGTAAGCTTAAGGGTAAAAGCAAGGGTAAGGGTAAGGGTAAGGGTAAGGGTAAGGGTAAGGGTAAGGGTAAGGGTAAGGGTAAGGGTAAGGGTAAAGGTAAGGGTAAGCCTAAGGGTAAAAGCAAGGGTGAGGGTAAAGGTAAGGGTAAGGGTAAGGGTAAGGGTAAGGGTAAGGGTAAGGGTAAGGGTAAGGGTAAGGGTAAGGGTAAGGGTAAGGGTAAGGGTAAGCTTAAGGGTAAAAGCAAGGGTAAGGGTTAGGGTAAGGGTAAGGGTAAGGGTAAGGGTAAGGGTAAGGGTAAGGGTAAGGGTAAGGGTAAGGGTAAGGGTAAGGGTAAGGGTAAGGGTAAGCTTAAGGGTAAAAGCAAGGGTAAGGTAAGGGTAAGGGTGAGGGTAAGGGTAAGGGTAAGGGTAAGGGTAAGCTTAAGGGTAAAAGCAAGGGTAAGGGTAAGGGTAAGGGTAAGGGTAAGGGTAAGGGTAAGGGTAAGGGTAAGCTTAAGGGTAAAAGCAAGGGTAAGGGTAAGGGTAAGAGTAAGGGTAAGGGTAAGGGTAAGGGTAAGGGTAAGGGTAAGGGTAAGGGTAAGGGTAAAGGTAAGGGTAAGCCTAAGGGTAAAAGCAAGGGTAAGGGTTAGGGTTAGGGTAAGGGTAAGGGTAAGGGTAAGGGTAAGGGTAAGTGTAAGGGTAAGGGTAAGGGTAAGGGTAAGTGTAAGGGTAAGGGTAAGGGTAAGCTTAAGGGTAAGGGTAAGTGTAAGGGTAAAGGTAAGGGTAAGCCTAAGGGTAAAAGCAAGGGTAAGGGTAAGGGTTAGGGTAAGGGTAAGGGTAAGGGTAAGGGTAAGGGTAAGGGTAAGTGTAAGGGTTAGGGTAAGGGTAAGCTTAAGGGTAAAAGCAAGGGTAAGGGTAAGGGTAAGGGTAAGGGTAAGGGTAAGGGTAAGGGTAAGGGTAAGGGTAAGGGTAAGGGTAAGGGTAAGGGTAAGGGTAAGCTTAAGGGTAAGGGTAAGGGTAAGGGAAAGGGTAAGCCTAAGGGTAAAAGCAAGGGTAAGGGTAAGGGTAAGGGTAAGGGTAAGCTTAAGGGTAAAAGCAAGGGTAAGGGTAAGGGTAAGGGTAAGGGTAAGGGTAAGGGTAAGCTTAAGGGTAAAAGCAAGGGTAAGGGTAAGGGTAAGGGTAAGGGTAAGGGTAAGGGTAAGGGTAAGGGTAAGGGTAAAGGTAAGGGTAAGCCTAAGGGTAAAAGCAAGGGTAAGGGTAAGGGTAAGGGTAAGGGTAAGGGTAAGGGTAAGGGTAAGGGTAAGGGTAAGGGTAAGGGTAAGGGTAAGGGTAAGGGTAAGGGTAAGGGTAAGCTTAAGGGTAAAAGCAAGGGTAAGGGTAAGGGTAAGGGTAAGGGTAAGGGTAAGGGTAAGGGTAAGGGTAAGGGTAAGGGTAAGGGTAAGGGTAAGGGTAAGGGTAAGGGTAAGGGTAAGGGTAAGGGTAAGGGTAAGGGTAAGGGTAAGCTTAAGGGTAAAAGCAAGGGTGAGGGTAAGGGTAAGGGTAAGGGTAAGGGTAAGGGTAAGGGTAAGGGTAAGCTTAAGGGTAAAAGCAAGGGTAAGGGTAAGGGTAAGGGTAAGGGTAAGGGTAAGGGTAAGGGTAAGGGTAAGGGTAAGGGTAAGGGTAAGGGTAAGGGTAAGCTTAAGGGTAAGGATAAGGGTAAGGGTAAAAGCAAGGGTAAGGGTAAGGGTAAGGGTAAGGGTAAGGGTAAGGGTAAGGGTAAGGGTAAGGGTAAGGGTAAGGGTAAGGGTAAGCTTAAGGGTAAGGGTAAGGGTGAGGGTAAGGGTAAGCTTAAGGGTAAAAGCAAGGGTAAGGGTAAGGGTAAGGGTAAGGGTAAGGGTAAGGGTAAGGGTAAGGGTAAGGGTAAGGGTAAGGGTAAGGGTAAGGGTAAGGGTAAGGGTAAGGGTAAGGGTAAGGGTAAGCTTAAGGGTAAGGGTAAGGGTAAGGGTAAGGGTAAGCTTAAGGGTAAAAGCAAGGGTAAGGGTAAGGGTAAGGGTAAGGGTAAGGGTAAGCTTAAGGGTAAGGGTAAGGGTAAGGGTAAGCTTAAGGGTAAAAGCAAGGGTAAGGTTAATGGTAAGGGTAAGGGTAAGGGTAAGGGTAAGGGTAAGGGTAAGGGTAAGCTTAAGGGTAAGGGTAAGGGTAAGGGTAAGGGTAAGCTTAAGGGTAAAAGCAAGGGTAAGGGTAAGGGTAAGGGTGAGGGTAAGGGTAAGGGTAAAGGTAAGGGTAAGGGTAAGGGTAAGGGTAAGGGTAAGGGTAAGCTTAAGGGTAAGGGTAAGGGTAAGGGTAAGCTTTAGGGTAAAAGCAAGGGTAAGGGTAAGGGTTAGGGTAAGGGTAAGGGTAAGCTTAAGGGTAAAAGTAAGGGTAAGGGTAAGGGTAAGGGTAAGGGTAAGGGTAAGGGTAAGGGTAAGGGTAAGGGTAAGGGTAAGGGTAAGGGTAAGGTTAAGGGTAAGGGTAAGCTTAAGGGAAGGGTAAGGGTAAGGGTAAGCTTAAGGGTAAAAGCAAGAGTAAGGGTAAGGGTAAGGGTAAGGGTAAGGGTAAAGGTAAGGGTAAGCCTAAGGGTAAAAGCAAGGGTAAGGGTAAGGGTAAGGGTAAGGGTAAGGGTAAGGGTAAGGGTAAGGGTAAGGGTAAGGGTAAGGGTAAGGGTAAGCTTAAGGGTAAAAGCAAGGGTAAGGGTAAGGGTAAGGGTAAGGGTAAAGGTAAGGGTAAGGGTAAGGGTAAGGGTAAGGGTAAGGGTAAGCTTAAGGGTAAAAGCAAGGGTAAGGGTAAGGGTAAGGGTAAGGGTAAGGGTAAGGGTAAGGGTAAGGGTAAGGGTAAGGGTAAGGGTAAGCTTAAGGGTAAAAGCAAGGGCAAGGGTAAGGGTAAGGGTAAGGGTAAGGGTTAGGGTAAGGGTAAAGGTAAGGGTAAGCCTAAGGGTAAAAGCAAGGGTAAGGGTAAGGGTAAGGGTAAGGGTAAGGGTAAGGGTAAGGGTAAGGGTAAGGGTAAGGGTAAGGGTAAGGGTAAGGGTAAGGGTAAGAGTAAGGGTAAGGGTAAGGGTAAGCTTAAGGGTAAAAGCAAGGGTAAGGGTAAGGGTAAGGGTAAGGGTAAGCCTAAGGGTAAAAGCAAGGGTAAGGGTAAGGTTAAGGGTAAGGGTAAGGGTAAGCTTAAGGGTAAAAGCAAGGGTAAGGGTAAGGGTAAGGGTAAGGGTAAGGGTAAGCTTAAGGGTAAAAGCAAGGGTAAGGGTAAGGGTGAGGGTAAGGGTAAGGGTAAGGGTAAGGGTAAGGGTAAAGGTAAGGGTAAGCCTAAGAGTAAAAGCAAGGGTAAGGGTAAGGGTAAGGGTAAGGGTAAGGGTAAGGGTAAGGGTAAGGGTAAGGGTAAGGGTAAGGGTAAGGGTAAGCTTAAGGGTAAAAGCAAGGGTAAGGATAAGGGTAAGGGTAAGGGTAAGGGTAAGGGTAAGGGTAAGGGTAAGGGTAAGGGTAAGCTTAAGGGTAAAAGCAAGGCTAAGGGTAAGGGTAAGGGTAAGGGTAAGGGTAAGCTTACCCTTACCCTTACCCTTACCCTTACACTTACCCTTGCTTTTACCCTTAGGCTTACCCTTACCCTTACCCTTAAGCTTACCCTTACCCTTACCCTTACCCTTACCCTCACCCTTACCCTTACCCTTACCCTTACCCTTACCCTTACCCTTACCCTTGCTTTTACCCTTAAGCTTACCCTTACCCTTACCCTTACCCTTACCCTTACCCTTACCCTTACCCTTACCCTTACCCTTACCCTTACCCTTACCCTTACCCTTGCTTTGACCCTTAGGCTTACCATTACCTTTACCCTTACCCTTACCCTTATCCTTACCCTTACCCTTACCCTTACCCTTACCCTTACCCTTACCCTTACCCTTACCCTTACCCTTGCTTTTACCCTTAAGCTTACCCTTACCCTTACCCTTACCCTTGCTTTTACCCTTAAGCTTACCCTTACCCTTACCCTTACCCTTACCCTTACCCTTACCCTTACCCTTACCCTTACCCTTGCTTTTACCCTTAGGCTTACCTTTACCCTTACGCTTACCTTTACCCTTACCCTCACCCTTACCCTTACCCTTACCCTTACCCTTACCCTTACCCTTACCCTTACCCTTGCTTTTACCCTTAGGCTTACCCTTACCTTTACCCTTACCCTTACCCTTACCCTTACCCTTTCCCTTACCCTAACCCTTGCTTTTACCCTTAAGCTTACCCTTACCCTTACCCTTACCCTTACCCTAACCCTTACCCTTGCTTTTACCCTTAAGCTTACCCTTACCCTTACCCTTACCCTTACCCTTACCCTTACACTTACCCTTACCCTTACCCTTACCCTTGCTTTTACCCTTAAGCTTACCCTTACCCTTACCCCCACCCTTACCCTTACCCTTACCCTTACCCTTACCCTTATCCTTACCCTTGCTTTTACCCTTAAGCTTACCCTTACCCTTACCCTTACCCTTACCCTTACCCTTACCCTTGCTTTTACTCTTAGGCTTACCCTTACCTTTACCCTTACCCTTACCCTTACCCTTACCCTTACCCTCACCCTTACCCTTACCCTTGCTTTTACCCTTAAGCTTACCCTTACCCTTACCCTTACCCTTACCCTTACCCTTGCTTTTACCCTTAAGCTCACCCTTACCCTTACCCTTAACCTTACCCTTACCCTTGCTTTTACCCTTAGGCTTACCCTTACCTTTACCCTTACCCTTACCCTTGCTTTTACCCTTAAGCTTACCCTTACCCTTACCCTTACTCTTACCCTTACCCTTACCCTTACCCTTACCCTTACCCTTACCCTTACCCTTACCCTTACCCTTACCCTTACCCTTGCTTTTACCCTTAGGCTTACCCTCACCTTCACCCTTACCCTAACCCTTACCCTTACCCTTACCCTTACCCTTACCCTTACCCTTGCTTTTACCCTTAAGCTTACCCTTACCCTTACCCTTACCCTTACCCTTACCCTTACCCTTACCCTTACCCTTACCCTTACCCTTACCCTCACCCTTGCTTTTACCCTTAAGCTTACCCTTACCCTTACCCTTACCCTTACCCTTACCCTTACCCTTACCCTTACCCTTACCCTTACCCTTGCTTTTACCCTTAAGCTTACCCTTACCCTTACCCTTACCCTTACCCTTACCCTTACCCTTACCCTTACCCTTACCCTTACCCTTACCCTTACCCTTACCCTTGCTTTTACCCTTAGGCTTACCCTTACCTTTACCCTTACCCTTACCCTTACCCTTACCCTTACCCTTGCTTTTACCCTTAAGCTTACCCTTACCCTTACCCTTACCCTTAAGCTTACCCTTACCCTTACCCTTACCCTTACCCTTACCCTTACCCTTACCCTTACCCTTACCCTTACCCTTACCCTTACCCTTACCCTTACCCTTGCTTTTACCCTTAAGCTTACCCTTACCCTTACCCTTACCCTTACCCTTACCCTTGCTTTTACCCTTAAGCTTACCCTTACCCTTACCCTTACCCTTAAGCTTACCCTTACCCTTACCCTTACCCTTACCCTTACCCTTACCCTTACCCTTACCCTTACCCTTACCCTTACCCTTACCCTTACCCTTACCCTTACCCTTACCCTTACCCTTACCCTTGCTTTTACCCTTAAGCTTACCCTTACCCTTACCCTTACCCTTACCCTTAAGCTTACCCTTACCCTTACCCTTACCCTTACCCTTACCCTTAACCAAACCCTTGCTTTTACCCTTAAGCTTAAACTTACCCTTACCCTTACCCTTACCCTTAAGCTTACCCTTACCCTTACCCTTACCCTTACCCTTACCCTTGCTTTTACCCTTAAGCTTACCCTTACCCTTACCCTTACCCTTACCCTTACCCTTACCCTTACCCTTACCCTTACCCTTACCCTTACCCTTACCCTTGCTTTTACCCTTAAGCTTACCCTTACCCTTACCCTAAGTAAGGGTAAGGGTAAGGGTAAGGGTAAGGGTAAGGGTAAGGGTAAGGGTAAGGGTAAGGGTAAGGGTAAGGGTAAGGGTAAGGGTAAGGGTAAGCTTAAGGGTAAAAGCAAGGGTAAGGGTAAGGGTAAGGGTAAGGGTAAGGGTAAGGGTAAGGGTAAGGGTAAGGGTAAGCTTAAGGGTAAGGGTAAGGGTAAGGGTAAGGGTAAGCCTAAGGGTAAAAGCAAGGGTAAGGGTAAGGGTAAGGGTAAGGGTAAGGGTAAGCTTAAGGCTAAAAGCAAGGGTAAGGGTAAGGGTAAGGGTAAAGGTAAGGGTAAGGGTAAGGGTAAAGGTGAGGGTAAGCCTAAGGGTAAAAGCAAGGGTAAGGGTAAGGGTAAGGGTAAGGGAAAGGGTAAGGGTAAGGGTAAGGGTAGGGGTAAGAGTAAGGGTAAGGGTAAGCTTAAGGGTAAAAGCAAGGGTAAGGGTAAGGGTAAGGGTAAGGGTAAGGGTAAGCTTAAGGGTAAAAGCAAGGGTAAGGGTAAGGGTAAGGGTAAGGGTAAGGTTAAGGGTAAGGGTAAGGGTAAGGGTAAGGGTAAGGGTAAGGGTAAGGTTAAGGGTAAGGGTAAGGGTAAGGGTAAGGGTAAGGGTAAGGGTAAGGGTAAGGGTAAGGGTAAGGGTAAACTTAAGGGTAAAAGCAAGGGTAAGGGTAAGGGTAAGGGTAAGGGTAAGGGTAAGGGTAAGGGTAATGGTAAGGGTAAAGGTAAGGGTAAGCCTAAGGGTAAAAGCAAGGGTAAGGGTAAGGGTAAGGGTAAGGGTAAGGGTAAGGGTAAGGGTAAGGGTAAGGGTAAGGGTAAGGGTAAGGGTAAGGGTAAGGGTAAGGGTAAGGGTAAGGGTAAGGGTAAGGGTAAGGGTAAGCTTAAGGGTAAAAGCAAGGGTAAGGGTAAGGGTAAGGGTAAGGGTAATGGTAAGGGTAAGGGTAAGGGTAAGCTTAAGGGTAAGGGTAAGGGTAAGGGTAAGGGTAAGCTTAAGGGTAAAAGCAAGGGTAAGGGTAAGGGTAAGGGTAAGGGTAAGGGTAAGCTTAAGGGTAAAAGCAAGGGTAAGGGTAAGGGTAAGGGTAAGGGTAAGGGTAAGGGTAAGGGTAAGGGTAAGCTTAAGGGTAAGGGTAAGGGTAAGGGTAAGGGTAAGCTTAAGGGTAAAAGCAAGGGTGAGGGTAAAAGTAAGGGTAAGGGTAAGGGTAAGGGTAAGGGTAAGGGTAAGGGTAAGGGTAAGGGTAAGGGTAAGGGTAAGGGTAAGGGTAAGGGTAAGGGTAAGCTTAAGGGTAAAAGCAAGGGTAAGGGTAAGGGTAAGGGTAAGGGTAAGGGTAAGGGTAAGGGTAAGGGTAAGGGTAAGGGTAAAGGTAAGGGTAAGCCTAAGGGTAAAAGCAAGGGTAAGGGTAAGGGTAAGGGTAAGGGTAAGAGTAAGGGTAAGGGTAAGGGTAAGGGTAAGCTTAAGGGTAAAAGCAAGGGTAAGGGTAAGGGTAAGGGTAAGGGTAAGCCTAAGGGTAAAAGCAAGGGTAAGGGTAAGGGTAAGGGTAAGGGTAAGGGTAAGCTTAAGGGTAAAAGCAGGGGTGAGGGTAAGGGTAAGGGTAAGGGTAAGGGTAAGGGTAAGGGTAAGGGTAAGGGTAAGGGTAAGGGTAAGGGTAAGGGTAAGGGTAAGCTTAAGGGTAAAAGCAAGGGTAAGGGTAAGGATAAGGGTAAGGGTAAGGGTAAGGGTAAGGGTAAGGGTAAGGGTAAGGGTAAGCTTAAGGGTAAAAGCAAGGGTAAGGGTAAGGATAAGGGTAAGGGTAAGGGTAAAGGTAAGGGTAAGCCTAAGGGTAAGGGCAAGGGTAAGGGTAAGGGTAAGGGTAAGGGTAAGGGTAAGGGTAAGGGTAAGGGTAAGGGTAAGGGTAAGGGTAAGGGTAAGGGTAAGGGTAAGGGTAAGGGTAAGGGTAAGGGTAAGGGTAAGGGTAAGGGTAAGGGTAAGGGTAAGGGTAAGGGTAAGCTTAAGGGTAAAAGCAAGGGTAAGGGTAAGGGTAAGGGAAAGGGTAAGCCTAAGGGTAAAAGCAAGGGTAAGGGTAAGGGTAAGGGTAAGGGTAAGGGTAAGGGTAAGGGTAAGGGTAAGCTTAAGGGTAAAAGCAAGGGTAAGGGTAAGGGTAAGGGTAAGGGTAAGGGTAAGGGTAAGGGTAAGGGTAAGCTTAAGGGTAAAAGCAAGGGTAAGGGTAAGGGTAAGGGTAAGGGTAAGGGTAAGGGTAAGGGTAAAGGTAAGGGTAAGCCTAAGGGTAAAAGCAAGGGTAAGGGTAAGGGTAAGGGTAAGGGTAAGGGTAAGGGTAAGCTTAAGGGTAAAAGCAAGGGTAAGGGTAAGGGTAAGGGTAAGGGTAAGGGTAAGGGTAAGGGTAAGGGTAAGGGTAAGGGTAAGGGTAAGGGTAAGGGTAAGGGTAAGGGTAAGCTTAAGGGTAAGGGTAAGGGTAAGGGTAAGCTTAAGGGTAAAAGCAAGGGTAAGGGTAAGGGTAAGGGTAAGGGTAAGCTTAAGGGTAAAAGCAAGGGTAAGGGTAAGGGTAAGGGTAAGGGTAAGGGTAAGGGTAAGGGTAAGCTTAAGGGTAAGGGTAAGGGTAAGGGTAAGGGTAAGCTTAAGGGTAAAAGCAAGGGTAAGGGTAAGGGTAAGGGTAAGGGTAAGGGTAAGCTTAAGGGTAAGGGTAAGGGTAAGGGTAAGGGTAAGCTTAAGGGTAAAAGCAAGGGTAAGGTTAAGGGTAAGGGTAAGCTTAAGGGTAAGGGTAAGGGTAAGGGTAAGGGTAAGCTTAAGGGTAAAAGCAAGGGTAAGGGTAAGGGTAAGGGTAAGGGTAAGGGTAAGGGTAAGGGTAAGGGTAAGGGTAAGGGTAAGGGTAAGGGTAAGGGTAAGGGTAAGGGTAAGGGTAAGGGTAAGGGTAAGCTTAATGGTAAGGGTAAGTGTAAGGGTAAGCTTAAGGGTAAAAGCAAGGGTAAGGGTAAGGGTAAGGGTAAGGGTAAGGGTAAGCTTAAGGGTAAAAGCAAGGGTAAGGGTAAGGGTAAGGGTAAGGGTAAGGGTAAGGGTAAGGGTAAGGGTAAGGGTTAGGGTAAGGGTAAGGGTAAGGGTAAGCTTAAGGGTAAGGGTAAGGGTAAGCTTAAGGGTAAAAGCAAGGGTAAGGGTAAGGGTAAGGGTAAGGGTAAGGGTAAGGGTAAAGGTAAGGGTAAGCCTAAGGGTAAAAGCAAGGGTAAGGGTAAGGGTAAGGGTAAGGGTAAGGGTAAGGGTAAGGGTAAGGGTAAGGGTAAGGGTAAGGGTGAGGGTAAGGGTAAGGGTAAGGGTAAGGGTAAGCTTAAGGGTAAAAGCAAGGGTAAGGGTAAGGGTAAGGGTAAGGGTAAGGGTAAGGGTAAGGGTAAGGGTAAGGGTAAGGGTAAGCTTAAGGGTAAAAGCAAGGGTAAGGGTAAGGGTAAGGGTAAGGGTAAGGGTAAGGGTGAGGGTAAGCTTAAGGGTAAAAGCAAGGGTAAGGGTAAGGGTAAGGGTAAGGGTAAGGTTTAGGGTAAGGGTAAAGGTAAGGGTAAGCTTAAGGGTAAAAGCAAGGGTAAGGGTAAGGGTAAGGGTAAGGGTAAGGGTAAGGGTAAGGGTAAGGGTAAGGGTAAGAGTAAGGGTAAGGGTAAGGGTAAGCTTAAGGGTAAAAGCAAGGGTAAGGGTAAGGGTAAGGGTTAGGGTAAGCCTAAGGGTAAAAGCAAGGGTAAGGGTAAGGTTAAGGGTAAGGGTAAGGGTAAGCTTAAGGGTAAAAGCAAGGGTAAGGGTAAGGGTAAGGGTAAGGGTAAGGGTAAGCTTTAGGGTAAAAGCAAGGGTAAGGGTAAGTGTGAGGGTAAGGGTAAGGGTAAGGGTAAGGGTAAGGGTAAGGGTAAGGGTAAAGGTAAGGGTAAGCCTAATAGTAAAAGCAAGGGTAAGGGTAAGGGTAAGGGTAAGGGTAAGGGTAAGGGTAAGGGTAAAGGAAAGGGTAAGGGTAAGCTTAAGGGTAAAAGCAAGGGTAAGGATAAGGGTAAGGGTAAGGGTAAGGGTAAGGGTAAGGGTAAGGGTAAGGGTAAGGGTAAGGGTAAGCTTAAGGGTAAAAGCAAGGGTAAGGGTAAGGGTAAGGGTAAGGGTAAGGGTAAGGGTAAGGGTAAGGGTAAGGGTAAGGGTAAGGGTAAGGGTAAGGGTAAGGGTAAGGGTAAGGGTAAGCTTAAGGGTTAAAGCAAGGGTAAGGGTAAGGGTAAGGGTAAGGGTAAGGGTAAGGGTAAGGGTAAGGGTAAGGGTAAGGGTAAGGGTAATGGTAAAGGTAAGGGTAAGCCTAAGGGTAAAAGCAAGGGTAAGGGTAAGGGAAAGGGTAAGGGTAAGCTTAAGTGTAAAAGCAAGGGTAAGGGTAAGGGTAAGGGTAAGGGTAAGCCTGAGGGTAAAAGCAAGGGTAAGGGTAAGGGTAAGGGTAAGGGTAAGGGTAAGGGTAAGCTTAAGGGTAAAAGCAAGGGTAAGGGTAAGGGTAAGGGTAAGGGTAAGGGTAAGGGTAAGCTTAAGGGTAAAAGTAAGGGTAAGGGTAAGGGTAAGGGTAAGGGTAAGGGTTAGGGTAAGGGTAAGGGTAAGGGTAAGGGTAAGGGTAAGGGTAAGGGTAAGGGTAAGGGTACCCTTACCCTTACCCTTACCCTTACCCTTACCCTTGCTTTTACCCTTAAGCTTACCCTTACCCTTACCCTTACCCTTACCCTTCCCCTTACCCTTACACTTACCTTTACCCTTATCCTTGCTTTTACCCTTAGGCTTACCCTTACCTTTACCCTTACCCTTACCCTTACCCTTACCCTCACCCTTACCCTTACCCTTGCTTTT
>CAUEHS010000782.1:0-81998 GCA_958510865.1 Myrrha octodecimguttata
AGGGTAAGGGTAAGGGTAAGGGTAAGGGTAAGGGTAAGGGTAAGAGTAAGGGTAAGGGTAAGGGTAAGCTTAAGGGTAAAAGCAAGGGTAAGGGTAAGGGTAAGCCTAAGGGTAAAAGCAAGGGTAAGGGTAAGGTTAAGGGTAAGGGTAAGGGTAAGCTTAAGGGTAAAAGCAAGGGTAAGGGTAAGGGCAAGGGTAAGGGTAAGGGTAAGCTTAAGGGTAAAAGCAAGGGTAAGGGTAAGGGTGAGGGTAAGGGTAAGGGTAAGGGTAAGGGTAAGGGTAAAGGTAAGGGTAAGCCAAAGAGTAAAAGCAAGGGTAAGGGTAAGGGTAAGGGTAAGGGTAAGGGTAAGGGTAAGGGTAAGGGTAAGGGTAAGGGTAAGGGTAAGGGTAAGGGTAAGCTTAAGGGTAAAAGCAAGGGTAAGGATAAGGGTAAGGGTAAGGGTAAGGGTAAGGGTAAGGGTAAGGGTAAGGGTAAGGGTAAGGGTAAGCTTAAGGGTAAAAGCAAGTGTAAGGGTAAGGGTAAGGGTAAGGGTAAGGGTAAGGGTAAGGGTAAGGGTAAGGGTAAGGGTAAGGGTAAGGGTAAGGGTAAGCTTAAGGGTAAAAGCAAGGGTAAGGGTTAGGGTAAGGGTAAGGGTAAGGGTAAGGGTAAGGGTAAGCTTAAGGGTAAAAGCAAGGGTAAGGGTAAGGGTAAGGGTAAGGGTAAGGGTAAGGGTAAGGGTAAGGGTAAGGGTAAGGGTAAGGGTAAAGGTAAGAGTAAGCCTAAGGGTAAAAGCAAGGGTAAGGGTAAGGGTAAGGGTAAGGGTAAGGGTAAGGGTAAGGGTAAGGGTAAGGGTAAGGGTAAGGGTAAGGGTAAGGGTAAGGGTAAGGGTAAGGGTAAGGGTAAGGGTAAGGGTAAGCTTAAGGGTATAAGCAAGGGTAAGGGTAAGGGTAAGGGTAAGGGTAAGGGTAAGGGTAAGGGTAAGGGTAAGGGTAAGGGTAAGGGTAAGGGTAAGGGTAAAGGTAAGGTTAAGCCTAAGGGTTAAAGCAAGGGTAAGGGTAAGGGTAAGGGTAAGGGTAAGGGTAAGGGTAAGGGTAAGGGTAAGGGTAAGGGTAAGGGTAAGGGTAAGGGTAAGGGTAAGGGTAAGGGTAAGGGTAAGGGTAAGGGTAAGGGTAAGGGTAAGGGTAAATGTAAGCTTAAGGGTAAAAGCAAGGGTAAGGGTAAGGGTAAGGGTAAGGGTAAGCCTAAGGGTAAAAGCAAGGGTAAGGGTAAGGGTAAGGGTAAGGGTAAGGGTAAGCTTAAGGGTAAAAGCAAGGGTAAGGGTAAGGGTAAGGGTAAGGGTAAGGGTAAGGGTAAGCTTAAGGGTAAAAGCAAGGGTAAGGGTAAGGGTAAGGGTAAGGGTAAGGGTAAGGGTAAGGGTAAGGGTAAGGGTAAGGGTAAGGGTAAAGGTAAGGGTAAGCCTAAGGGTCAAAGCAAGGGTAAGGGTAAGGGTAAGGGTAAGGGTAAGGGTAAGGGTAAGGGTAAGGGTAAGGGTAAGGTTAAGGGTAAGGGTAAGCTTAAGGGTAAAAGCAAGGGTAAGGGTAAGGGTAAGGGTAAGGGTAAGGGTAAGGGTAAGGGTGAGGGTAAGTGTAAGGGTAAGCTTAAGGGTAAGGGTAAGGGTAAGGGTAAGGGTAAGCCTAAGGGTAAAAGCAAGGGTAAGTGTAAGGGTAAGGGTAAGGGTAAGGGTAAGCTTACCCTTACCCTTACCCTTACCCTTACCCTTACCCTTGCTTTTACCCTTAAGCTTACCCTTACCCTTACCCTTACCCTTACCCTTACCCTTACCCTTACCCTTACCCTTACCCTTATCCTTACCCTTGCTTTTACCCTTAAGCTCACCCTTACCCTTACCCTTACCCTTACCCTTACCCTTACCCTTACCCTTACCCTTACCCTTACCCTTACCCTTACCCTTGCTTTTACTCTTAGGCTTACCCTTACCTTTACCCTTACCCTTACCCTCACCCTTACCCTCACCCTTACCCTTACCCTTGCTTTTACCCTTAAGCTTACCCTTACCCTTACCCTTACCCTTACCCTTACCCTTGCTTTTACCCTTAAGCTTACCCTTACCCTTACCCTTAACCTTACCCTTACCCTTGCTTTTACCCTTAGGCTTACCCTCACCTTTACCCTTACCCTTACCTTTACCCTTACCCTTACCCTTACCCTTGCTTTTACCCTTAAGCTTACCCTTACCCTTACCCTTACCCTTACCCTTACCCTTACCCTTAGCCTTACCCTTACCCTTGCTTTTACACTTAAGCTTACCCTTACCCTTACCCTTACCCTTACCCTTGCTTTTACCCTTAGGCTTACCCTTACCCTTACCCTTACCCTTACCCTTAAGCTTACCCTTACCCTTACCCTTACCCTTACCCTTACCCTTACCCTTACCCTTACCCTTACCCTTACCCTTGCTTTTACCCTTAAGCTTACCCTTACCCTTACCCTTACCCTTACCCTTACCCTTACCCTTACCCTTACCCTTACCCTTACCCTTACCCTTACCCTTACCCTTACCCTTACCCTTACCCTTACTTAGGGTAAGGGTAAGGGTAAGCTTAAGGGTAAAAGCAAGGTAAGGGTAAGGGTAAGGGTAAGGGTAAGGGTAAGGGTAAGGGTAAGGGTAAGCTTAAGGGTAAGGGTAAGGGTAAGGGTAAGGGTAAGCTTAAGGGTAAAAGCAAGGGTAAGGGTAAGGGTAAGGGTAAGGGTAAGGGTAAGCTTAAGGGTAAGGGTAAGGGTAAGCTTAAGGGTAAAAGCAAGGGTGAGGTTAAGGGTAAGGGTAAGGGTAAGGGTAAGGGTAAGCTTAAGGGTAAGGGTAAGGGTAAGGGTAAGGGTAAGCTTAAGGGTAAAATCAAGGGTAAGGGTAAGGGTAAGGGTAAGGGTAAGGGTAAGGGTAAGGGTAAGGGTAAGGGTAAGGGTAAGGGTAAGGGTAAGGGTAAGGGTAAGCTTAAGGGTAAGGGTAAGGGTAAGGGTAAGCTTAAGGGTAAAAGCAAGGGTAAGGGTAAGGGTAAGGGTAAGGGTAAGCTTAAGGGTAAAAGAAAGGGTAAGGGTAAGGGTAAGGGTAAGGGTAAGGGTAAGGGTAAGGGTAAGGGTAAGGGTAAGGGTAAGGGTAAGGGTAAGGGTAAGCTTAAGGGTAAGGGTAAGGGTAAGGGTAATCTTAGGGGTAAAAGCAAGGGTAAGGGTAAGGGTAAGGGTAAGGTTAAGGGTAAAGGTAAGGGTAAGCCTAAGGGTAAAGCAAGGGTAAGGGTAAGGGTAAGGGTAAGGGTAAGGGTAAGGGTAAGGGTAAGTGTAAGGGTAAGCTTAAGGGTAAAAGCAAGGGTAAGGGTAAGGGTAAGGGTAAGGGTAAGGGTAAGGGTAAGGGTAAGGGTAAGGGTAAGGGTAAGCTTAAGGGTAAAAGCAAGGGTAAGGGTAAGGGTAAGGGTAAGGGTAAGGGTAAGGGTAAGGGTTAGGGTAAGGGTAAGGGTAAGCTTAAGGGTAAAAGCAAGGGTAAGGGTAAGGGTAAGGGTAAGGGTAAGGGTTAGGGTAAGGGTAAAGGTAAGGGTAAGCCTAAGGGTAAAAGCAAGGGTAAGGGTAAGGGTAAGGGTAAGGGTAAGGGTAAGGGTAAGGGTAAGGGTAAGGGTAAGGGTAAGGGTAAGAGTAAGGGTAAGGGTAAGGGTAAGCTTAAGGGTAAAAGCAAGGGTAAGGGTAAGGGTAAGCCTAAGGGTAAAAGCAAGGGTAAGGGTAAGGTTAAGGGTAAGGGTAAGGGTAAGCTTAAGGGTAAAAGCAAGGGTAAGGGTAAGGGCAAGGGTAAGGGTAAGGGTAAGCTTAAGGGTAAAAGCAAGGGTAAGGGTGAGGGTGAGGGTAAGGGTAAGGGTAAGGGTAAGGGTAAGGGTAAAGGTAAGGGTAAGCCAAAGAGTAAAAGCAAGGGTAAGGGTAAGGGTAAGGGTAAGGGTAAGGGTAAGGGTAAGGGTAAGGGTAAGGGTAAGGGTAAGGGTAAGGGTAAGCTTAAGGGTAAAAGCAAGGGTAAGGATAAGGGTAAGGGTAAGGGTAAGGGTAAGGGTAAGGGTAAGGGTAAGGGTAAGGGTAAGGGTAAGCTTAAGGGTAAAAGCAAGTGTAAGGGTAAGGGTAAGGGTAAGGGTAAGGGTAAGGGTAAGGGTAAGGGTAAGGGTAAGGGTAAGGGTAAGCTTAAGGGTAAAAGCAAGGGTAAGGGTTAGGGTAAGGGTAAGGGTAAGGGTAAGGGTAAGGGTAAGCTTAAGGGTAAAAGCAAGGGTAAGGGTAAGGGTAAGGGTAAGGGTAAGGGTAAGGGTAAGGGTAAGGGTAAGGGTAAGGGTAAGGGTAAAGGTAAGAGTAAGCCTAAGGGTAAAAGCAAGGGTAAGGGTAAGGGTAAGGGTAAGGGTAAGGGTAAGGGTAAGGGTAAGGGTAAGGGTAAGGGTAAGGGTAAGGGTAAGGGTAAGGGTAAGGGTAAGGGTAAGGGTAAGGGTAAGCTTAAGGGTATAAGCAAGGGTAAGGGTAAGGGTAAGGGTGAGGGTAAAGGTAAGGGTAAGGGTAAGGGTAAGCTTAAGGGTAAAAGCAAGGGTAAGGGTAAGGGTAAGGGTAAGGGTAAGGGTAAGGGTAAGCTTAAGGGTAAAAGCAAGGGTAAGGGTAAGGGTAAGGGTAAGGGTAAGGGTAAGGGTAAGGGTAAGGGTAAGGGTAAGGGTAAAGGTAAGGTTAAGCCTAAGGGTTAAAGCAAGGGTAAGGGTAAGGGTAAGGGTAAGGGTAAGGGTAAGGGTAAGGGTAAGGGTAAGGGTAAGGGTAAGGGTAAGGGTAAGGGTAAGGGTAAGGGTAAGGGTAAGGGTAAGGGTAAATGTAAGCTTAAGGGTAAAAGCAAGGGTAAGGGTAAGGGTAAGGGTAAGGGTAAGCCTAAGGGTAAAAGCAAGGGTAAGGGTAAGGGTAAGGGTAAGGGTAAGGGTAAGCTTAAGGGTAAAAGCAAGGGTAAGGGTAAGGGTAAGGGTAAGGGTAAGGGTAAGGGTAAGCTTAAGGGTAAAAGCAAGGGTAAGGGTAAGGGTAAGGGTAAGGGTAAGGGTAAGGGTAAGGGTAAGGGTAAGGGTAAGGGTAAGGGTAAAGGTAAGGGTAAGCCTAAGGGTCAAAGCAAGGGTAAGGGTAAGGGTAAGGGTAAGGGTAAGGGTAAGGGTAAGGGTAAGGGTAAGGTTAAGGGTAAGGGTAAGCTTAAGGGTAAAAGCAAGGGTAAGGGTAAGGGTAAGGGTAAGGGTAAGGGTAAGGGTAAGGGTGAGGGTAAGTGTAAGGGTAAGCTTAAGGGTAAGGGTAAGGGTAAGGGTAAGGGTAAGCCTAAGGGTAAAAGCAAGGGTGAGTGTAAGGGTAAGGGTAAGGGTAAGGGTAAGCTTACCCTTACCCTTACCCTTACCCTTACCCTTACCCTTGCTTTTACCCTTAAGCTTACCCTTACCCTTACCCTTACCCTTACCCTTACCCTTACCCTTACCCTTACCCTTACCCTTATCCTTACCCTTGCTTTTACCCTTAAGCTCACCCTTACCCTTACCCTTACCCTTACCCTTACCCTTACCCTTACCCTTACCCTTACCCTTGCTTTTACTCTTAGGCTTACCCTTACCTTTACCCTTACCCTTACCCTCACCCTTACCCTCACCCTTACCCTTACCCTTGCTTTTACCCTTAAGCTTACCCTTACCCTTACCCTTACCCTTACACTTACCCTTGCTTTTACCCTTAAGCTTACCCTTACCCTTACCCTTAACCTTACCCTTACCCTTGCTTTTACCCTTAGGCTTACCCTTACCCTTACCCTTACCCTTACCCTTGCTTTTACCCTTAAGCTTACCCTTACCCTTACCCTTACTCTTACCCTTACCCTTACCCTTACCCTTACCCTTACCCTTACCCTTACCCTTACCCTTACCCTTACCCTTGCTTTTACCCTTAGGCTTACCCTTACCTTTACCCTTACCCTAACCCTTACCCTTACCCTTACCCTTACCCTTACCCTCACCCTTGCTTTTACCCTTAAGCTTACCCTTACCCTTACCCTTACCCTTACCCTTACCCTTACCCTTACCCTTACCCTTACCCTTACCCTTACCCTTGCTTTTACCCTTAAGCTTACCCTTACCCTTACCCTTACCCTTACCCTTACCCTTACCCTTACCCTTACCCTTACCCTTACCCTTACCCTTGCTTTTACCCTTAAGCTTACCCTTACACTTACCCTTACCCTTACCCTTACCCTTACCCTTACCCTTACCCTTACCCTTGCTTTTACCCTTAGGCTTACCCTTACCTTTACCCTTACCCTTACCCTTACCCTTACCCTTACCCTTGCTTTTACCCTTAAGCTTACCCTTACCCTTACCCTTACCCTTAAGCTTACCCTTACCCTTACCCTTACCCTTACCCTTACCCTTACCCTTACCCTTACCCTTACCCTTACCCTTACCCTTGCTTTTACCCTTAATCTTACCCTTACCCTTACCCTTACCCTTACCCTTACCCTTGCTTTTACCCTTAAGCTTACCCTTACCCTTACCCTTACCCTTTAGCTTACCCTTACCCTTACCCTTATCCGTACCCTTACCCTTACCCTTACCCTTACCCTTACCCTTACCCTTACCCTTACCCTTACCCTTGCTTTTACCCTTAAGCTTACCCTTACCCTTACCCTTACCCTTACCCTTAAGCTTACCCTTACCCTTACCCTTACCCTTACCCTTACCCTTACCCTTAACCTTACCCTTGCTTTTACCCTTAAGCTTACCCTTACCCTTACCCTTACCCTTACCCTTAAGCTTACCCTTACCCTTACCCTTACCCTTACCCTTACCCTTGCTTTTACCCTTAAGCTTACCCTTACCCTTACCCTTACCCTTACCCTTAAGCTTACGCTTACCCTTACCCTTACCCTTACCCTTACCCTTACCTTTGCTTTTACCCTTAAGCTTACCCTTACCCTTACCCTAAGTAAGGGTAAGGGTAAGGGTAAGGGTAAGGGTAAGGGTAAGGGTAAGGGTAAGGGTAAGGGTAAGGGTAAGGGTAAGGGTAAGCTTAAGGGTAAGGGTAGGGGTAAGGGTAAGGGTAAGCCTAAGG
Organism: Myrrha octodecimguttata; assembly: GCA_958510865.1. Classification (NCBI taxonomy): domain Eukaryota; kingdom Metazoa; phylum Arthropoda; class Insecta; order Coleoptera; family Coccinellidae; genus Myrrha; species Myrrha octodecimguttata. Next base: position 7,100 of record CAUEHS010000782.1, read on the forward strand.
GTAAAAGCAAGGGTAAGGGTAAGGGTAAGGGTAAGGGTAAGGGTAAGCTTAAGGGTAAAAGCAAGGGTAAGGGTAAGGTAAGGGTAAGGGTAAGGGTAAGGGTAAGGGTAAGGGTAAGGGTACGGATAAGGGTAAGGGTAAGGGTAAGCTAAAGGGTAAGGGTAAGGGTAAGGGTAAGCTTAAGGGTAAAAGCAAGGGTAAGGGTAAGGGTAAGGGTAAGGGTAAGGGTAAGATTAAGGGTAAAAGCAAGGGTAAGGGTAAGGGTAAGGGTAAGGGTAAGCTTAAGGGTAAAAGCAAAGGTAAGGGTAAGGGTAAGGGTAAGGGTAAGGGTAAGGGTAAAGGTGAGGGTAAGCCTAAGGGTAAAAGCAAGGGTAAGGGTAAGGGTAAGGGTAAGGGTAAGGGTAAGGGTAAGGGTAAGGGTAGGGGTAAGAGTAAGGGTAAGGGTAAGCTTAAGGGTAAAAGCAAGGGTAAGGGTAAGGGTAAGGGTAAGGGTAAGCTTAAGGGTAAAAGCAAGGGTAAGGGTAAGGGTAAGGGTAAGGGTAAGGGTAAGGGTAAGGGTAAGGGTAAGGGTAAGGGTAAGGGTAAGGGTAGGTAAGGGTAAGGGTAAGGGTAAGGGTAAGGGTAAGGGTAAGGGTAAGGGTAAGGGTAAGGGTAAGGGTAAGGGTAAGGGTAAGCTTAAGGGTAAAAGCAAGGGTAAGGGTAAGGGTAAGGGTAAGGGTAATGGTAAGGGTAAAGGTAAGGGTAAGCCTAAGGGTAAAAGCAAGGGTAAGGGTAAGGGTAAGGGTAAGGGTAAGGGTAAGGGTAAGGGTAAGGGTAAGGGTAAGGGTAAGGGTAAGGGTAAGGGTAAGGGTAAGGGTAAGGGTAAGCTTAAGGGTAAAAGCAAGGGTAAGGGTAAGGGTAAGGGTAAGGGTAAGGGTAAGGGTAAGGGTAAGCTTAAGGGTAAGGGTAAGGGTAAGGGTAAGGGTAAGCTTAAGGGTAAAAGCAAGGGTAAGGGTAAGGGTAAGGGTAAGGGTAAGGGTAAGCTTAAGGGTAAAGCAAGTGTAAGGGTTAGGGTAAGGGTAAGGGTAAGGGTAAGGGTAAGGGTAAGCTTAAGGGTAAGGGTAAGGGTAAGGGTAAGGGTAAGCTTAAGGGTAAAAGCAAGGGTAAGGGTAAGAGTAAGGGTAAGGGTAAGGGTAAGGGTAAGGGTAAGGGTAAGGGTGAGCTTAAGGGTAAAGCAAGGGTAAGGGTAAGGGTAAGGGTAAGGGTAAGGGTAAGGGTAAGGGTAAGGGTAAGGGTAAGGGTAAGGGTAAGGGTAAGGGTAAGGGTAAGGGTAAGCTTAAGGGTAAAAGCAAGGGTAAGGGTAAGGGTAAGGGTAAGGGTAAGGGTAAGGGTAAGGGTAAGGGTAAGGGAAAGGTAAGGGTAAGCCTAAGGGTAAAAGAAAGGGTAAGGGTAAGGGTAAGGGTAAGAGTAAGGGTAAGGGTAAGGGTAAGGGTAAGCTTAAGGGTAAAAGCAAGGGTAAGGGTAAGGGTAAGGGTAAGGGTAAGCCTAAGGGTAAAAGCAAGGGTAAGGGTAAGGGTAAGGGTAAGGGTAAGGGTAAGGGTAAGCTTAAGGGTAAAAGCAAGGGTGAGGGTAAGGGTAAGGGTAAGGGTAAGGGTAAGGGTAAGGGTAAGGGTAAGGGTAAGCTTAAGGGTAAAAGCAAGGGTAAGGGTAAGGGTAAGGGTAAGGGTAAGGGTAAGGGTAAGGGTAAGGGTAAGGGTAAGCTTAAGGGTAAAAGCAAGGGTAAGGGTAAGGGTAAGGGTAAGGGTAAGGGTAAAGGTAAGGGTAAGCCTAAGGGTAAAAGCAAGGGTAAGGGTAAGCCTAAGGGTAAAAGCAAGGGTAAGGGTAAGGGTAAGGGTAAGGGTAAGGGTAAGGGTAAGGGTAAGGGTAAGGGTAAGGGTAAGGGTAAGGGTAAGGGTAAGGGTAAGGGTAAGGGTAAGGGTAAGGGTAAGGGTAAGGGTAAGGGTAAGGGTAAGGGTAAGAGTAAGGGTAAGGGTAAGGGTAAGGGTAAGGGTAAGGGTAAGCTTAAGGGTAAAAGCAAGGGTAAGGGTAAGGGTAAGGGTAAGGGTAAGCCTAAGGGTAAAAGCAAGGGTAAGGGTAAGGGTAAGGGTAAGGGTAAGGGTAAGCTTAAGGGTAAAAGCAAGGGTAAGGGTAAGGGTAAAGGTAAGGGTAAGGGTAAGGGTAAGGGTAAGGGTAAGGGTAAGGGTAAGCTTAAGGGTAAAAGCAAGGGTAAGGGTAAGGGTAAGGGTAAGGGTAAGGGTAAGGGTAAGGGTAAAGGTAAGGGTAGGCCTAAGGGTAAAAGCAAGGGTAAGGGTAAGGGTAAGGGTAAGGGTAAGAGTAAGGGTAAGGGTAAGGGTAAGGGTAAGCTTAAGGGTAAAAGCAAGGGTAAGGGTAAGGGTAAGGGTAAGGGTAAGCCTAAGGGTAAAAGCAAGGGTAAGGGTAAGGGTAAGGGTAAGGGTAAGGGTAAGGGTAAGGGTAAGCTTAAGGGTAAAAGCAAGGGTGAGGGTAAGGGTAAGGGTAAGGGTAAGGGTAAGGGTAAGGGTAAGGGTAAGGGTAAGGGTAAGGGTAAGCTTAAGGGTAAAAGCAAGGGTAAGGGTAAGGGTAAGGGTAAGGGTAAGGGTAAGGGTAAGGGTAAGGGTAAGGGTAAGCTTAAGGGTAAAAGCAAGGGTAAGGGTAAGGGTAAGGGTAAGGGTAGGGGTAAAGGTAAGGGTAAGCCTAAGGGTAAAAGCAAGGGTAAGGGTAAGGGTAAGGGTAAGGGTAAGGGTAAGGGTAAGGGTAAGGGTAAGGGTAAGGGTAAGGGTAAGGGTAAGGGTAAGGGTAAGGGTAAGGGTAAGGGTAAGGGTAAGGGTAAGGGTAAGGGTAAGGGTAAGGGTAAGCTTAAGGGTGAAAGCAAGGGTAAGGGTTAGGGTAAGGGTAAGGGTAAGGGTAAGGGTAAGGGTAAGGTTAAGGGTAAAGGTAAGGGTAAGCCTAAGGGTAAAAGCAAGGGTAAGGGTTAGGGTAAGGGTAAGGGTAAGGGTAAGGGTAAGGGTAAGGGTAAGGGTAAGGGTAAGGGTAAGGGTAAGGGTAAGGGTAAGCTTAAGGGTATAAGCAAGGGTAAGGGTAAGGGTAAGGGTGAGGGTAAGGGTAAGGGTAAGGGTAAGGGTAAGCTTAAGGGTAAAAGCGAGGGTAAGGGTAAGGGTAAGGGTAAGGGTAAGGGTAAGGGTAAGGGTAAGGGTAAGGGTAAGCTTAAGGGTAAAAGCAAGGGTAAGGGTAAGGGTAAGGGTAAGGGTAAGGGTAAGGGTAAGGGTAAGGGTAAGGGTAAGGGTAAGGGTAAGGGTAAGGGTAAGGGTAAAGGTAAGGTTAAGCCTAAGGGTAAAAGCAAGGGTAAGGGTAAGGGTAAGGGTAAGGGTAAGGGTAAGGGTAAGGGTAAGGGTAAGGGTAAGGGTAAGGGTAAGGGTAAGGTAAGGGTAAGGGTAAGGGTAAGCTTAAGGGTAAAAGCAAGGGTAAGGGTAAGGGTAAGGGTAAGGGTAAGCCTAAGGGTAAAAGCAAGGGTAAGGGTAAGGGTAAGGGTAAGGGTAAGGGTAAGCTTAAGGGTAAAAGCAAGGGTAAGGGTAAGGGTAAGGATAAGCTTAAGGGTAAAAGCAAGGGTAAGGGTAAGGGTAAGGGTAAGGGTAAGGGTAAGGGTAAGGATAAGGGTAAGGGTAAGGGTAAAGGTAAGGGTAAGCCTAAGGGTCAAAGCAAGGGTAAGGGTTAGGGTAAGGGTAAGGGTAAGGGTAAGGGTAATGGTAAGGGTAAGGGTAAGGGTAAGGGTAAGGGTAAGGGTAAGGGTAAGTGTTAGGGTAAGCTTAAGGGTAAAAGCAAGGGTAAGGGTAAGGGTAAGGGTAAGGGTAAGGGTGAGGGTAAGGGTAAGGGTAAGGGTAAGGGTAAGGGTAAGCTTAAGGGTAAGGGTAAGGGTAAGGATAAGGGTAAGCCTAAGGGTAAAAGCAAGAAGCTTACCCTTACCCTTACCCTTACCCTTACCCTTGCTTTTACCCTTGAGCTTACCCTTACCCTTACCCTTACCCTTACCCTTACCCTTACCCTTACCCGTACCCTTACCCTTACCCTTACCCTTACCCTTACCCTTGCTTTTACCCTTAAGCTTACCCTTACCCTTACCCTCACCCTTACCCTTACCCTTACCCTTACCCTTACCCTTACCCTTACCCTTATCCTTGCTTTTACCCTTAGGCTTACCCTTACCTTTATCCTTACCCTTACCCTTACCCTTACCCTTGCTTTTACCCTTAAGCTTACCCTTACCCTTACCCTTACCCTTACCCTTAAGCTTACCCTTACCCTTACCTTTACCCTTACCCTTACCCTTACCCTTACCCTTACCCTTACCCTTACCCTTACCCTTACCCTTACCCTTGCTTTTACCCTTAAGCTTACCCTTACCCTTACCCTTACCCTTGCTTTTACCCTTAAGCTTACCCTTACCCTTACCCTTACCCTTACCCTTAAGCTTTCCCTTACCCTTACCCTTACCCTTACCCTTACCCTTACCCTTACCCTTACCCTTACCCTTACCCTTACCCTTACCCTTACCCTTACCCTTACCCTTACCCTTACCCTTGCTTTCACCCTTAAGCTTACCCTTACCCTTACCCTTACCCTTACCCTTAAGCTTACCCTTACCCTTACCCTTACCCTTACCCTCACCCTTACCCTTACCCTTGCTTTTACCCTTAAGCTTACCCTTACCCTTACCCTTACCCTTACCCTTAAGCTTACCCTTACCCTTACCCTTACCCTTACCCTTACCCTTACCCTTACCCTTGCTTTTACCCTTAAGCTTACCCTTACCCTTACCCTTACCCTTACCCTTAAACTTACCCTTACCCTTACCCTTACCCTTACCCTTACCCTTACCCTTACCCTTACCCTTACCCTTACCCTTACCCTTGCTTTTACCCTTTAGCTTACCCTTACCCTTACCCTTACCCTTACCCTTGCTTTTACCCTTAAGCTTACCCTTACCCTTACCCTTACCCTTACCCTTAAGCTTACCCTTACCCTTACCCTTACCCTTACCCTTACCCTTACCCTTACCCTTACCCTTACCCTTACCCTTACCCTTACCCTTACCCTTGCTTTTACCCTTAAGCTTACCCTTACCCTTACCCTTAACCTTACCCTTACCCTTACCCTTACCCTTACCCTTACCCTGACCCTTACCCTTACCCTTGCTTTTACCCTTAGGCTTACCCTTACCTTTACCCTTACCCTTACCCTTACCCTTACCCTTACCCTTACCTGTACCCTTACCCTTGCTTTTACCCTTAAGCTTACCCTTACCCTTACCCTTACCCTTACCCTTACCCTTACTCTTGCTTTTACCCTTAAGCTTACCCTTACCCTTACCCTTACCCTTACCCTTACCCTTGCTTTTACCCTTAGGCTTACCCTTACCCTTTCCCTTACCCTTACCCTTGCTTTTACCCTTAAGCTTACCCTTACCCTTACCCTTACCCTTACCCTTACCCTTACCCTTACCCTTACCCTTACCCTTACCCTTACCCTTACCCTAACCCTTACCCTTACCCTTACCCTTACCCTTACCCTTGCTTTTACCCTTAGGCTTACCCTTACCTTTACCCTTACCCTTACCCTTACCCTTACCCTTTCCCTTGCTTTTACCCTTAAGCTTACCCTTACCCTTACCCTTACCCTTACCCTTACCCTTGCTTTTACCCTTAAGCTTACCCTTACCCTTACCCTTACCCTTACCCTTACCCTTACCCTTACCCTTACCCTTACCCTTACCCTCACCCTTGCTTTTACCCTTAAGCTTACCCTTACCCTTACCCTTACCCTTACCCTTACCCTTACCCTTGCTTTTACCCTTAAGCTTACACTTACCCTTACCCTTACCCTTACCCTTACCCTTGCTTTTACCCTTAGGCTTACCCTTACCCTTACCCTTACCCTTACCCTTGCTTTTACCCTTACCCTTACCCTTACCCTTACCCTTACCCTTACCCTTACCCTTACCCTTACCCTTACCCTTACCCTTACCCTTACCCTTGCTTTTACCCTTAAGCTAACCCTTACCCTTACCCTTACCCTTACCCTTACCCTTAACCTTACCCTTGCCCTTGCTTTTACCCTTAAGCTAACCCTTACCCTTACCCTTACCCTTACCCTTACCCTTACCCTTAACCTTACCCTTACCCTTGCTTTTACCCTTAAGCTCACCCATACCCTTACCCTTACCCTTACCCTTACACTTACCCTTACCCTGACCCTTACCCTTGCTTTTACCCTTAAGCTTACCCTTACCCTTACCCTCACCCTTACCCTTAAGCTTACCCTTACCCTTACCCTTACCCTTACCCTTACCCTTACCCTTACCCTTGCTTTTACCCTTAAGCTTACCCTTACCCTTACCCTTACCCTTACCCTTACCCTTGCTTTTACCCTTAAGCTTACCCTTACCCTTACCCTTACCCTTACCCTTAAGCTTACCCTTACCCTTACCCTTACCCTTACCCTTACCCTTACCCTTACCCTTACCCTTGCTTTTACCCTTAAGCTTACCCTTACCCTTACCCTTACCCTTACCCTAACCCTTACCCTTAACCTTACCCTTACCCTTACCCTTACCCTTACCCTTACCCTTACCCTTACCCTTACCCTTACCCTTACCCTTGCTTTTACTCTTAGGCTTACCCTTACCTTTACCCTTACCCTTACCCTTACCCTTACCCTTACCCTTACCCTTACCCTTGCTTTTACCCTTAAGCTTACCCTTACCCTTACCCTTACCCTTACCCTTACCCTTACCCTTACCCTTACCCTTACCCTTACCCTTACCCTTACCCTTACCCTTACCCTTACCCTTGCTTTTACCCTTTAGCTTACCCTTACCCTTACCCTTACTCTTACCCTTACCCTTACCCTTACCCTTACCCTTACCCTTGCTTTTACCCTTAAGCTTACCCTTACCCTTACCTTTACCCTTACCCTTACCCTTACCCTTACCCTTACCCTTACCCTTACCCTTACCCTTACCCTTACCCTTACCCTTACCCTTACCCTTGCTTTTACCCTTAGGCTTACCCTTACCTTTAGCCTTACCCTTACCCTTACCCTTACCCTTACCCTTACCCTTGCTTTTACCCTTAAGCTTACCCTTACCCTTACCCTTACCCTTACCCTTACCCTTACCCTTACCCTTGCTTTTACCCTTAAGCTTACCCTTACCCTTACCCTTACCCTTACACTTACCCTTGCTTTTACCCTTAGGCTTACCCTTACCCTTACCCTTACCCTTACCCTTAAGCTTACCCTCACCCTTACCCTTACCCTTACCCTTACCCTTACCCTTACCCTTACCCTTACCCTTACCCTTGCTTTTACCCTTAAGCTTACCCTTACCCTTACCCTTACCCTTACCCTTACCCTTACCCTTACCCTTACCCTTACCCTTACCCTTACCCTTACCCTTGCTTTGACCCTTAGGCTTACCCTTACCTTTACCCTTACCCTTACCCTTACCCTTACCCTTACCCTTACCCTTACCCTTACCCTTACCCTTGCTTTTACCCTTAAGCTTACCCTTACCCTTACCCTTACCCTTACCCTTACCCTTACCCTTACCCTTACCCTTACCCTTACCCTTGCTTTTACCCTTAAGCTTACCCTTACCCTTACCCTTACCCTTACCCTTAACCTTGCTTTTACCCTTAGGCTTACCCTTACCCTTACCCTTATCCTTACCCTTGCTTTTACCCTTAAGCTTACCCTTACCCTTACCCTTACCCTTACCCTTACCCTTACCCTTACCCTTACCCTTACCCTTACCCTTACCCTTACCCTTACCCTTACCCTTACCCTTACCCTTACCCTTACCCTTACCCTTACCCTTACCCTTACCCTTACCCTTACCCTTACCCTTGCTTTTACCCTTAGGCTTAACCTTATCTTTACCCTTACCCTTACCCTTACCCTTACCCTTACCCTTACCCTTACCCTTACCCTTACCCTTACCCTTACCCTTACCCTTACCCTTACCCTTGCTTTTACCCTTAAGCTTACCCTTACCCTTACCCTTACCCTTACCCTTACCCTTACCCTTACCCTTGCTTTTACCCTTAAGCTTACCCTTACCCTTACCCTTACCCTTACCCTCACCCTTACCCTTACCCTTACCCTTGCTTATACCCTTAAGCTTACCCTTACCCTTACCCTTACCCTTACCCTTACCCTTACCCTTACCCTTACCCTTACCCTTACCCTTACCCTTACCCTTACCCTTACCCTTACCCTTACCCTTGCTTTTACTCTTAGGCTTACCCTTACCTTTACCCTTACCCTTACCCTTACCCTTACCCTTACCCTTACCCTTGCTTTTACCCTTAAGCTTACCCTTACCCTTACCCTTACCCTTACCCTTACCCTTACCCTTACCCTAACCCTTACCCTTGCTTTTACCCTTAAGCTTACCCTTACCCTTACCCTTACCCTTACCCTTACCCTTACCCTTACCCTTACCCTTACCCTTACCCTTACCCTTGCTTTTACCCTTAAGCTTACCCTTACCCTTACCCTTACCCTTACCCTTACCCTTACCCTTACCCTTACCCTTATCCTTACCCTTGCTTTTACCCTTAAGCTTACCCTTACCCTTACCCTTACCCTTACCCTTACCCTTACCCTTGCTTTTACTCTTAGGCTTACCCTTACCTTTACCCTTACCCTTACCCTTACCCTTACCCTCACCCTTACCCTTACCCTTGCTTTTACCCTTAAGCTTACCCTTACCCTTACCCTTACCCTTACCCTTACCCTTGCTTTTACCCTTAAGCTTACCCTTACCCTTACCCTTAACCTTACCCTTACCCTTGCTTTCACCCTTAGGCTTACCCTTACCCTTACCCTTACCCTCACCCTTGCTTTTACCCTTAAGCTTACCCTTACCCTTACCCTTACTCTTACCCTTACCCTTACCCTTACCCTTACCCTTACCCTTACCCTTACCCTTACCCTTACCCTTACCCTTACCCTTACCCTTGCTTTTACCCTTAGGCTTACCCTTACCTTTACCCTTACCCTAACCCTTACCCTTACCCTAACCCTTACCCTCACCCTTGCTTTTACCCTTAAGCTTAGCCTTACCCTTACCCTTACCCTTACCCTTACCCTTACCCTTACCCTTACCCTTACCCTTACCCTTACCCTTGCTTTTACCCTTAAGCTTACCCTTACCCTTACCCTTAACCTCACCCTTACCCTTACCCTGACCCTTACCCTTACCCTTACCCTTACCCTTGCTTTTACCCTTAAGCTTACCCTTACCCTTACCCTTACCCTTACCCTTACCCTTACCCTTACCCTTACCCTTACCCTTACCCTTACCCTAACCCTTACCCTTACCCTTACCCTTGCTTTTACCCTTAGGCTTACCCTTACCTTTACCCTTACCCTTACCCTTACCCTTACCCTTACCCTTGCTTTTACCCTTAAGCTTACCCTTACCCTTACCCTTACCCTTAAGCTTACCCTTACCCTTACCCTTACCCTTACCCTTACCCTTACCCTTACCCTTACCCTTACCCTTACCCTTACCCTTACCCTTACCCTTACCCTTGCTTTTACCCTTAAGCTTACCCTTACCCTTACCCTTACCCTTACCCTTACCCTTGCTTTTACCCTTAAGCTTACCCTTACCCTTACCCTTACCCTTAAGCTTACCCTTACCCTTACCCTTACCCTTACCCTTACCCTTACCCTTACCCTTACCCTTACCCTTACCCTTACCCTTACCCTTACCCTTACCCTTGCTTTTACCCTTAAGCTTACCCTTACCCTTACCCTTACCCTTACCCTTAAGCTTACCCTTACCCTTACCCTTACCCTTACCCTTACCCTTACCCTTACCCTTAACCTTACCCTTGCTTTTACCCTTAAGCTTACCCTTACCTTTACCCTTACCCTTACCCTTAAGCTTACCCTTACCCTTACCCTTACCCTTACCCTTACCCTTGCTTTTACCCTTAAGCTTACCCTTACCCTTACCCTTACCCTTACCCTTAAGCTTACCCTTACCCTTACCCTTACCCTTACCCTTACCCTTACCCTTACCCTTACCCTTACCCTTACCCTTACCCTTGCTTTTACCCTTAAGCTTACCCTTACCCTTACCCTTACCCTTACCCTTGCTTTTACCCTTAAGCTTACCCTTACCCTTACCCTTACCCTTAAGCTTACCCTTACCCTTACCCTTACCCTTACCCTTACCCTTACCCTTACCCTTACCCTTACCCTTACCCTTGCTTTTACCCTTAAGCTTACCCTTACCCTTACCCTTACCCTTACCCTTACCCTTGCTTTTACCCTTAGGCTTACCCTTACCTTTACCCTTACCCTTACCTTTACCCTTACCCTTACCCTTACCCTTACCCTTGCTTTTACCCTTGAGCTTACCCTTACCCTTACCCTTACCCTTACCCTTACCCTTACCCTTGCTTTTACCCTTAAGCTTACCCTCACCCTTACCCTTACCCTTACCCTTACCCTTGCTTTTACCCTTAGGCTTACCCTTACCCTTACCCTTACCCTTACCCTTGCTTTTACCCTTAAGCTTACCCTTACCCTTACCCTTACCCTTACCCTTACCCTTACCCTTACCCTTACCCTTACCCTTACCCTTACCCTTACCCTTACCCTTACCCTTACCCTTACCCTTACCCTTACCCTTACCCTTACCCTTACCCTTACCCTTACCCTTACCCTTACCCTTACCCTTGCTTTTACCCTTAGGCTTACCCTTACCTTTACCCTTACCCTTACCCTTACCCTTACCCTTACCCTTGCTTTTACCCTTAAGCTTACCCTTACCCTTACCCTTACCCTTACCCTTACCCTTACCCTTACCCTTACCCTTACCCTTACCCTTACCCTTGCTTTTACCCTTAAGCTTACCCTTACCCTTACCCTTACCCTTACCCTTGCTTTTACTCTTAAGCTTACCCTTACCTTTACCCTTACCCTTACCCTTACCCTTACCCTCACCCTTACCCTTACCCTTGAGCTTACCCTTACCCTTACCCTTACCCTTACCCTTACCCTTACCCTTGCTTTTACCCTTAAGCTTACCCTTACCCTTACCCTTACCCTTACCCTTACCCTTGCTTTTACCCTTACCCTTACCCTTACCCTTACCCTTACCCTTACCCTTACCCTTACCCTTACCCTTACCCTTGCTTTTACCCTTAAGCTAACCCTTACCCTTACCCTTACCCTTACCCTTACCCTTAACCTTACCCTTGCCCTTGCTTTTACCCTTAAGCTAACCCTTACCCTTACCCTTACCCTTACCCTTACCCTTAACCTTACCCTTACCCTTGCTTTTACCCTTAAGCTCACCCATACCCTTACCCTCACCCTTACCCTTACACTTACCCTTACCCTGACCCTTACCCTTGCTTTTACCCTTAAGCTTACCCTTACCCTTACCCTCACCCTTACCCTTAAGCTTACCCTTACCCTTACCCTTACCCTTACCCTTACCCTTACCCTTACCCTTGCTTTTACCCTTAAGCTTACCCTTACCCTTACCCTTACCCTTACCCTTACCCTTGCTTTTACCCTTAAGCTTACCCTTACCCTTACCCTTACCCTTACCCTTAAGCTTACCCTTACCCTTACCCTTACCCTTACCCTTACCCTTACCCTTACCCTTGCTTTTACCCTTAAGCTTACCCTTACCCTTACCCTTACCCTTACCCTAACCCTTACCCTTAACCTTACCCTTACCCTTACCCTTACCCTTACCCTTACCCTTACCCTTGCTTTTACTCTTAGGCTTACCCTTACCTTTACCCTTACCCTTACCCTTACCCTTACCCTTACCCTTACCCTTACCCTTGCTTTTACCCTTAAGCTTACCCTTACCCTTACCCTTACCCTTACCCTTACCCTTACCCTTACCCTTACCCTTACCCTTACCCTTACCCTTACCCTTACCCTTACCCTTACCCTTGCTTTTACCCTTTAGCTTACCCTTACCCTTACCCTTACTCTTACCCTTACCCTTACCCTTACCCTTACCCTTACCCTTGCTTTTACCCTTAAGCTTACCCTTACCCTTACCTTTACCCTTACCCTTACCCTTACCCTTACCCTTACCCTTACCCTTACCCTTACCCTTACCCTTACCCTTGCTTTTACCCTTAGGCTTACCCTTACTTTTAGCCTTACCCTTACCCTTACCCTTACCCTTACCCTTACCCTTACCCTTACCCTTACCCTTGCTTTTACCCTTAAGCTTACCCTTACCCTTACCCTTACCCTTACCCTTACCCTTACCCTTACCCTTGCTTTTACCCTTAAGCTTACCCTTACCCTTACCCTTACCCTTACACTTACCCTTGCTTTTACCCTTAGGCTTACCCTTACCCTTACCCTTACCCTTACCCTTAAGCTTACCCTTACCCTTACCCTTACCCTTACCCTTACCCTTACCCTTACCCTTACCCTTACCCTTGCTTTTACCCTTAAGCTTACCCTTACCCTTACCCTTACCCTTACCCTTACCCTTACCCTTACCCTTACCCTTACCCTTACCCTTACCCTTACCCTTACCCTTGCTTTGACCCTTAGGCTTACCCTTACCTTTACCCTTACCCTTACCCTTACCCTTACCCTTACCCTTACCCTTACCCTTACCCTTACCCTTACCCTTGCTTTTACCCTTAAGCTTACCCTTACCCTTACCCTTACCCTTACCCTTACCCTTACCCTTACCCTTGCTTTTACCCTTAAGCTTACCCTTACCCTTACCCTTACCCTTACCCTTACCCTTGCTTTTACCCTTAGGCTTACCCTTACCCTTACCCTTACCCTTACCCTTGCTTTTACCCTTAAGCTTACCCTTACCCTTACCCTTACCCTTACCCTTACCCTTACCCTTACCCTTACCCTTACCCTTACCCTTACCCTTACCCTTACCCTTACCCTTACCCTTACCCTTACCCTTACCCTTACCCTTACCCTTGCTTTTACCCTTAGGCTTTACCTTACCTTTACCCTTACCCTTACCCTTACCCTTACCCTTACCCTTACCCTTACCCTTACCCTTACCTTTACCCTTACCCTTACCCTTACCCTTACCCTTACCCTTACCCTTACCCTTGCTTTTACCCTTAAGCTTACCCTTACCCTTACCCTTACCCTTACCCTTACCCTTACCCTTACCCTTGCTTTTACCCTTAAGCTTACCCTTACCCTTACCCTTACCCTTACCCTCACCCTTACCCTTACCCTTACCCTTGCTTATACCCTTAAGCTTACCCTTACCCTTACCCTTACCCTTACCCTTACCCTTACCCTTACCCTTACCCTTACCCTTACCCTTACCCATACCCTTACCCTTACCCTTACCCTTACCCTTACCCTTACCCTTACCCTTGCTTTTACTCTTAGGCTTACCCTTACCTTTACCCTTACCCTTACCCTTACCCTTACCCTTACCCTTACCCTTACCCTTGCTTTTACCCTTAAGCTTACCCTTACCCTTACCCTTACCCTTACCCTTACCCTTACCCTTACCCTAACCCTTACCCTTGCTTTTACCCTTAAGCTTACCCTTACCCTTACCCTTACCCTTACCCTTACCCTTACCCTTACCCTTACCCTTACCCTTACCCTTACCCTTACCCTTGCTTTTACCCTTAAGCTTACCCTTACCCTTACCCTTACCCTTACCCTTACCCTTACCCTTACCCTTACCCTTACCCTTGCTTTTACTCTTAGGCTTACCCTTACCTTTACCCTTACCCTTACCCTTACCCTTACCCTCACCCTTACCCTTACCCTTGCTTTTACCCTTAAGCTTACCCTTACCCTTACCCTTACCCTTACCCTTACCCTTGCTTTTACCCTTAAGCTTACCCTTACCCTTACCCTTAACCTTACCCTTACCCTTGCTTTTACCCTTAGGCTTACCCTTACCCTTACCCTTACCCTTACCCTTGCTTTTACCCTTAAGCTTACCCTTACCCTTACCCTTACTCTTACCCTTACCCTTACCCTTACCCTTACCCTTACCCTTACCCTTACCCTTACCCTTACCCTTACCCTTACCCTTACCCTTGCTTTTACCCTTAGGCTTACCCTTACCTTTACCCTTACCCTAACCCTTACCCTTACCCTAACCCTTACCCTTACCCTTGCTTTTACCCTTAAGCTTACCCTTACCCTCACCCTTACCCTTACCCTTACCCTTACCCTTACCCTTACCCTTACCCTTACCCTTACCCTTGCTTTTACCCTTAAGCTTACCCTTACCCTTACCCTTAACCTCACCCTTACCCTTACCCTGACCCTTACCCTTACCCTTACCCTTACCCTTGCTTTTACCCTTAAGCTTACCCTTACCCTTACCCTTACCCTTACCCTTACCCTTACCCTTACCCTTACCCTTACCCTTACCCTAACCCTTACCCTTACCCTTGCTTTTACCCTTAGGCTTACCCTTACCTTTACCCTTACCCTTACCCTTACCCTTACCCTTACCCTTGCTTTTACCCTTAAGCTTACCCTTACCCTTACCCTTACCCTTAAGCTTACCCTTACCCTTACCCTTACCCTTACCCTTACCCTTACCCTTACCCTTACCCTTACCCTTACCCTTACCCTTACCCTTACCCTTGCTTTTACCCTTAAGCTTACCCTTACCCTTACCCTTACCCTTACCCTTACCCTTACCCTTGCTTTTACCCTTAAGCTTACCCTTACCCTTACCCTTACCCTTAAGCTTACCCTTACCATTACCCTTACCCTTACCCTTACCTTTACCCTTACCCTTACCCTTACCCTTACCCTTACCCTTACCCTTACCCTTACCCTTGCTTTTACCCTTAAGCTTACCCTTACCCTTACCCTTACCCTTACCCTTAAGCTTACCCTTACCCTTACCCTTACCCTTACCCTTACCCTTAACCTTACCCTTGCTCTTACCCTTAAGCTTACCCTTACCTTTACCCTTACCCTTACCCTTAAGCTTACCCTTACCCTTACCCTTACCCTTACCCTTACCCTTGCTTTTACCCTTAAGCTTACCCTTACCCTTACCCTTACCCTTACCCTTAAGCTTACCCTTACCCTTACCCTTACCCTTACCCTTACCCTTACCCTTACCCTTGCTTTTACCCTTAAGCTTACCCTTACCCTTACCCTTACCCTTACCCTTGCTTTTACCCTTAAGCTTACCCTTACCCTTACCCTTACCCTTAAGCTTACCCTTACCCTTACCCTTACCCTTACCCTTACCCTTACCCTTACCCTTACCCTTACCCTTGCTTTTACCCTTAAGCTTACCCTTACCCTTACCCTTACCCTTACCCTTACCCTTACCCTTACCCTTACCCTTGCTTTTACCCTTAGGCTTACCCTTACCTTTACCCTTACCCTTACCTTTACCCTTACCCTTACCCTTACCCTTACCCTTGCTTTTACCCTTGAGCTTACCCTTACCCTTACCCTTACCCTTACCCTTACCCTTACCCTTGCTTTTACCCTTAAGCTTACCCTCACCCTTACCCTTACCCTTACCCTTACCCTTGCTTTTACCCTTAGGCTTACCCTTACCCTTACCCTTACCCTTACCCTTGCTTTTACCCTTAAGCTTACCCTTACCATTACCCTTACCCTTACCCTTACCTTTACCCTTACCCTTACCCTTACCCTTACCCTTACCCTTACCCTTACCCTTACCCTTGCTTTTACCCTTAAGCTTACCCTTACCCTTACCCTTACCCTTACCCTTAAGCTTACCCTTACCCTTACCCTTACCCTTACCCTTACCCTTAACCTTACCCTTGCTTTTACCCTTAAGCTTACCCTTACCTTTACCCTTACCCTTACCCTTAAGCTTACCCTTACCCTTACCCTTACCCTTACCCTTACCCTTGCTTTTACCCTTAAGCTTACCCTTACCCTTACCCTTACCCTTACCCTTAAGCTTACCCTTACCCTTACCCTTACCCTTACCCTTACCCTTACCCTTACCCTTACCCTTACCCTTACCCTTACCCTTACCCTTACCCTTACCCTTACCCTTACCCTTACCCTTACCCTTACCCTTACCCTTACCCTTACCCTTACCCTTACCCTTACCCTTACCCTTACCCTTACCCTTACCCTTACCCTTACCCTTACCCTTACCCTTACCCTTACCCTTACCCTTACCCTTACCCTTACCCTTACCCTTACCCTTACCCTTACCCTTACCCTTACCCTTACCCTTACCCTTACCCTTACCCTTACCCTTACCCTTACCCTTACCCTTACCCTTGCTTTTACCCTTAGGCTTACCCTTACCTTTACCCTTACCCTTACCCTTACCCTTACCCTTACCCTTGCTTTTACCCTTAAGCTTACCCTTACCCTTACCCTTACCCTTACCCTTACCCTTACCCTTACCCTTACCCTTACCCTTACCCTTACCCTTACCCTTACCCTTACCCTTGCTTTTACCCTTAAGCTTACCCTTACCCTTACCCTTACCCTTACCCTTGCTTTTACTCTTAGGCTTACCCTTACCTTTACCCTTACCCTTACCCTTACCCTTACCCTTACCCTTACCCTCACCCTTACCCTTACCCTTGCTTTTACCCTTAAGCTTACCCTTACCCTTACCCTTACCCTTACCCTTACCCTTGCTTTTACCCTTAAGCTTACCCTTACCCTTACCCTTAACCTTACCCTTACCCTTGCTTTTACCCTTAGGCTTACCCTTACCCTTACCCTTACCCTTACCCTTGCTTTTACCCTTAAGCTTACCCTTACCCTTACCCTTACTCTTACCCTTTTCTTACCCTTACCCTTACCCTTACCCTTACCCTTTCCCTTACCCTTACCCTTACCCTTGCTTTTACCCTTAGGCTTACCCTTACCTTTACCCTTACCCTAACCCTTACCCTTACCCTTACCCTTACCCTTACCCTTGCTTTTACCCTTAAGCTTACCCTTACCCTTACCCTTACCCTTACCCTTACCCTTACCTATACCCTTACCCTTACCCTTACCCTTACCCTTGCTTTTACCCTTAAGCTTACCCTTACCCTTACCCTTAACCTTACCCTTACCCTTACCCTTACCCTTACCCTTACCCTTACCCTTACCCTTACCCTTACCCTTACCCTTGCTTTTACCCTTAAGCTTACCCTTACACTTACCCTTACCCTTACCCTTACCCTTACCCTTACCCTTACCCTTACCCTTACCCTTACCCTTACCCTTACCCTTGCTTTTACCCTTAGGCTTACCCTTACCTTTACCCTTACCCTTACCCTTACCCTTACCCTCACCCTTGCTTTTACCCTTAAGCTTACCCTTACCCTTACCCTTACCCTTAAGCTTACCCTTAACCTTACCCTTACCCTTACCCTTACCCTTACCCTTACCCTTACCCTTACCCTTACCCTTACCCTTGCTTTTACCCTTAAGCTTACCCTTACCCTTACCCTTACCCTTACCCTTACCCTTGCTTTTACCCTTAAACTTACCCTTACCCTTACCCTTACCCTTAAGCTTACCCTTACCCTTACCCTTACCCTTACCCTTACCCTTACCCTTACCCTTACCCTTACCCTTACCCTTACCCTTACCCTTACCCTTACCCTTACCCTTACCCTTGCTTTTACCCTTAAGCTTACCCTTACCCTTACCCTTACCCTAACCCTTAAGCTTACCCTTACCCTTACCCTTACCCTTACCCTTACCCTTAACCTTACCCTTGCTTTTACCCTTAAGCTTACCCTTACCCTTACCCTTACCCTTACCCTTAAGCTTACCCTTACCCTTACCCTTACCCTTACCCTTACCCTTGCTTTTACCCTTAAGCTTACCCTTACTCTTACCCTTACCCTTACCCTTAAGCTTACCCTTACCCTTACCCTTACCCTTACCCTTACCCTTACCCTTACCCTTACCCTTGCTTGTACCCTTAAGCTTACCCTTACCCTTACCCTTACCCTTACCCTTGCTTTTACCCTTAAGCTTACCCTTACCCTTACCCTTACCCTTGAACTTACCCTTACCCTTACCCTTACCCTTACCCTTACCCTTACCCTTACCCTTACCCTTACCCTTACCCTTACCCTTGCTTTTACCCTTAAGCTTACCCTTACCCTTACCCTTACCCTTACCCTTACCCTTACCCTTACCCTTACCCTTACCCTTACCCTTGCTTTTACCCTTAGGCTTACCCTTACCTTTACCCTTACCCTTACCTTTACCCTTACCCTTACCCTTACCCTTACCCTTGCTTTTACCCTTGAGCTTACCCTTACCCTTACCCTTACCCTTACCCTTACCCTTACCCTTGCTTTTACCCTTAAGCTTACCCTTACCCTTACCCTTACCCTTACCCTTACCCTTGCTTTTACCCTAAGGCTTACCCTTACCCTTACCCTTACCCTTACCCTTGCTTTTACCCTTAAGCTTACCCTTACCCTTACCCTTACCCTTACCCTTACCCTTACCCTTACCCTTACCCTTACCCTTACCCTTACCCTTACCCTTACCCTTACCCTTACCCTTACCCTTACCCTTACCCTTACCCTTACCCTTACCCTTACCCTTACCCTTACCCTTGCTTTTACCCTTAGGCTTACCCTTACCTTTACCCTTACCCTTACCCTTACCCTTACCCTTACCCTTGCTTTTACCCTTAAGCTCACCCTTACCCTTACCCTTACCCTTACCCTTACCCTTACCCTTACCCTTACCCTTACCCTTACCCTTACCCTTACCCTTACCCTTACCCTTGCTTTTACCCTTAAGCTTACCCTTACCCTTACCCTTACCCTTACCCTTACCCTTACCCTTACCCTTACCCTTACCCTTACCCTTGCTTTTACCCTTACCCTTACCCTTACCCTTACCCTTACCCTTACCCTTACCCTTACCCTTACCCTTACCCTTACCCTTGCTTTTACCCTTAAGCTTACCCTTACCCTTACCCTTACCCTTACCCTTACCCTTACCCTTACCCTTACCCTTACCCTTACCCTCACCCTTGCTTTTACCCTTAAGCTTACCCTTACCCTTACCCTTACCCTTACCCTTACCCTTACCCTTACCCTTACCCTTGCTTTTACCCTTAGGCTTACCCTTACCCTTACCCTTACCCTTACCCTTGCTTTTACCCTTAAGCTTACCCTTACCCTTACCCTTACCCTTACTCTTACCCTTACCCTTACCCTTACCCTTACCCTTACCCTTGCTTTTACCCTTAGGCTTACCCTTACCTTTACCCTTACCCTTACCCTTACCCTTACCCTTACCCTTACCCTTACCCTTACCCTTACCCTTACCCTTGCTTTTACCCTTAAGCTTACCCTTACCCTTACCCTTACCCTTACCCTTACCCTTACCCTTACCCTTACCCTTACCCTTACCCTTACCCTTACCCTTGCTTTTACCCTTAAGCTCACCCTTACCCTTACCCTTACCCTTACCCTTACCCTTACCCTTACTCTTACCCTTACCCTTGCTTTTACCCTTAAGCTTACCCTTACCCTTACCCTTACCCTTACCCTTACCCTTACCCTTGCTTTTACCCTTAAGCTTACCCTTACCCTTACCCTTACCCTTAAGCTTACCCTTACCCTTACCCTTACCCTTACCCTTACCCTTACCCTTACCCTTACCCTTACCCTTGCTTTTACCCTTAAGCTTACCCTTACCCTTACCCTTACCCTTACCCTTACCCTTACCCTTACCCTTACCCTTACCCTTACCCTTACCCTTACCCTTACCCTTGCTTTTACCCTTAGGCTTACCCTTACCTTTACCCTTACCCTTACCTTTACCCTTACCCTTACCCTTACCCTTACCCTTGCTTTTACCCTTGAGCTTACCCTTACCCTTACCCTTACCCTTACCCTTACCCTTACCCTTGCTTTTACCCTTAAGCTTACCCTTACCCTTACCCTTACCCTTACCCTTACCCTTACCCTTGCTTTTACCCTTAGGCTTACCCTTACCCTTACCCTTACCCTTACCCTTGCTTTTACCCTTAAGCTTACCCTTACCCTTACCCTTACCCTTACCCTTACCCTTACTCTTACCCTTACCCTTACCCTTACTCTTACCCTTACCCTTACCCTTACCCTTACCCTTACCCTTACCCTTACCCTTACCCTTACCCTTACCCTTACCCTTACCCTTACCCTTGCTTTTACCCTTAGGCTTACCCTTACCTTTACCCTTACCCTTACCCTTACCCTTACCCTTACCCTTGCTTTTACCCTTAAGCTTACCCTTACCCTTACCCTTACCCTTACCCTTACCCTTACCCTTACCCTTACCCTTACCCTTACCCTTACCCTTACCCTTACCCTTACCCTTACCCTTACCCTTACCCTTGCTTTTACCCTTAAGCTTACCCTTACCCTTACCCTTACCCTTACCCTTACCCTTACCCTTACCCTTACCCTTACCCTTACCCTTACCCTCACCCTTGCTTTTACCCTTAAGCTTACCCTTACCCTTACCCTTACCCTTACCCTTACCCTTACCCTTGCTTTTACCCTTAAGCTTACCCTTACCCTTACCCTTACCCTTACCCTTACCCTTGCTTTTACCCTTAGGCTTACCCTTACCCTTACCCTTACCCTTACCCTTGCTTTTACCCTTAAGCTTACCCTTACCCTTACCCTTACCCTTACTCTTACCCTTACCCTTACCCTTACCCTTACCCTTACCCTTGCTTTTACCCTTAGGCTTACCCTTACCTTTACCCTTACCCTTACCCTTACCCTTACCCTTACCCTTACCCTTACCCTTACCCTTACCTTTACCCTTACCCTTACCCTTGCTTTTACCCTTAAGCTTACCCTTACCCTTACCCTTACCCTTACCCTTACCCTTACCCTTACCCTTACCCTTGCTTTTACCCTTAAGCTCACCCTTACCCTTACCCTTACCCTTACCCTTACCCTTACCCTTACTCTTACCCTTACCCTTGCTTTTACCCTTAAGCTTACCCTTACCCTTACCCTTACCCTTACCCTTAAGCTTACCCTTACCCTTACCCTTACCCTTACCCTTACCCTTACCCTTACCCTTACCCTTGCTTTTACCCTTAAGCTTACCCTTACCCTTACCCTTACCCTTACCCTTACCCTTACCCTTACCCTTGCTTTTACCCTTAAGCTTACCCTTACCCTTACCCTTACCCTTACCCTTAAGCTTACCCTTACCCTTACCCTTACCCTTACCCTTACCCTTACCCTTACCCTTGCTTTTACCCTTAAGCTTACCCTTACCCTTACCCTTACCCTTACCCTTACCCTTACCCTTACCCTTACCCTTACCCTTACCCTTACCCTTACCCTTACCCTTACCCTTGCTTTTACCCTTAGGCTTACCCTTACCTTTACCCTTACCATTACCCTTACCCTTACCCTTACCCTTACCCTTACCCTTACCCTTGCTTTTACCCTTAAGCTTACCCTTACCCTTACCCTTACCCTTACCCTTACCCTTACCCTTACCCTTACCCTTACCCTTACCCTTACCCTTACCCTTACCCTTACCCTTACCCTTGCTTTTACCCTTAAGCTTACCCTTACCCTTACCCTTACCCTTACCCTTACCCTTACCCTTGCTTTTACCCTTAAGCTTACCCTTACCCTTACTCTTACCCCTACCCTTACCCTTACCCTTACCCTTACCCTTACCCTTACCCTTACCCTTACCCTTACCCTTGCTTTTACCCTTAGGCTTACCCTCACCTTTACCCTTACCCTTACCCTTACCCTTACCCTTACCCTTACCCTTACCCTTGCTTTTACCCTTAAGCTTACCCTTACCCTTACCCTTACCCTTACCCTTAGCCTTACCCTTACCCTTGCTTTTACCCTTAAGCTTACCCTTACCCTTACCCTTACCCTTACCCTTACCCTTACCCTTACCCTTACCCTTACCCTTACCCTTACCCTTACCCTTACCCTTACCCTTACCCTTACCCTTACCCTTACCCTTACCCTTACCCTTGCTTTTACACTTAAGCTTACCCTTACCCTTACCCTTACCCTTACCCTTACCCTTACCCTTACCCTTACCCTTGCTTTTACCCTTAAGCTTACCCTTACCCTTACCCTTACCCTTACCCTTACCCTTACCCTTACCCTTACCCTTACCCTTACCCTTACCCTTACCCTTACCCTTACCCTTACCCTAACCCTTACCCTTACTTAGGGTAAGGGTAAGGGTAAGCTTAAGGGTAAAAGCAAGGGTAAGGGTAAGGGTAAGGGTAAGGGTAAGGGTAAGGGTTAGGGTAAGGGTAAGGGTAAGCTTAAGGGTAAGGGTAAGGGTAAGGGTAAGGGTAAGCTTAAGGGTAAAAGCAAGGGTAAGGGTAAGGGTAAGGGTAAGGGTAAGGGTGAGCTTAAGGGTAAGGGTAAGGGTAAGGGTAAGGGTAAGCTTAAGGGTAAAAGCAAGGGTAAGGTTAAGGGTAAGGGTAAGGGTAAGGGTAAGGGTAAGGGTAAGCTTAAGGGTAAGGGTAAGGGTAAGGGTAAGGGTAAGCTTAAGGGTAAAAGCAAGGGTAAGGGTAAGGGTAAGGGTAAGGGTAAGGGTAAGGGTAAGGGTAAGGGTAAGGGTAAGGGTAAGGGTAAGCTTAAGGGTAAGGGTAAGGGTAAGGGTAAGCTTAAGGGTAAAAGCAAGGGTAAGGGTAAGGGTAAGGGTAAGGGTAAGGGTAAGCTAAAGGGTAAAAGCAAGGGTAAGGGTAAGGGTAAGGGTAAGGGTAAGGGTAAGGGTAAGGGTAAGGGTAAGGGTAAGGGTAAGGGTAAGGGTAAGGGTAAGGGTAAGGGTAAGCTTAAGGGTAAGGGTAAGGGTAAGGGTAAGCTTAAGGGTAAAAGCAAGGGTAAGGGTAAGGGTAAGGGTGAGGGTAAGGGTAAAGGTAAGGGTTACCCTTACCCTTACCCTTACCCTTACCCTTACCCTTGCTTTTACCCTTAAGCTTACCCTTACCCTTACCCTTACCCTTACCCTTACCCTTACCCTTACCCTTACCCTTACCCTTACCCTTACCCTCACCCTTGCTTTTACCCTTAAGCTTACCCTTACCCTTACCCTTACCCTTACCCTTACCCTTACCCTTACCCTTGCTTTTACCCTTAAGCTTACCCTTACCCTTACCCTTACCCTTACCCTTACCCTTACCCTTGCTTTTACCCTTAGGCTTACCCTTACCCTTACCCTTACCCTTACCCTTGCTTTTACCCTTAAGCTTACCCTTACCCTTACCCTTACCCTTACTCTTACCCTTACCCTTACCCTTACCCTGACCCTTACCCTTACCCTTGCTTTTACCCTTAGGCTTACCCTTACCTTTACCCTTACCCTTACCCTTACCCTTACCCTTACCCTTACCCTTACCCTTACCCTTACCCTTACCCTTACCCTTACCCTTGCTTTTACCCTTAAGCTTACCCTTACCCTTACCCTTACCCTTACCCTTACCCTTATCCTTACCCTTACCCTTACCCTTACCCTTGCTTTTACCCTTAAGCTCACCCTTACCCTTACCCTTACCCTTACCCTTACCCTTACCCTTACTCTTACCCTTACCCTTGCTTTTACCCTTAAGCTTACCCTTACCCTTACCCTTACCCTTACCCTTGCTTTTACCCTTAAGCTTACCCTTACCCTTACCCTTACCCTTAAGCTTACCCTTACCCTTACCCTTACCCTTACCCTTACCCTTACCCTTACCCTTACCCTTACCCTTGCTTTTACCCTTAAGCTTACCCTTACCCTTACCCTTACCCTTACCCTTACCCTTACCCTTACCCTTACCCTTACCCTTGCTTTTACCCTTAGGCTTACCCTTACCTTTACCCTTACCCTTACCTTTACCCTTACCCTTACCCTTACCCTTACCCTTGCTTTTACCCTTGAGCTTACCCTTACCCTTACCCTTACCCTTACCCTTACCCTTACCCTTGCTTTTACCCTTAAGCTTACCCTTACCCTTACCCTTACCCTTACCCTTAGACTTGCTTTTACCCTTAGGCTTACCCTTACCCTTACCCTTACCCTTACCCTTGCTTTTACCCTTAAGCTTACCCTTACCCTTACCCTTACCCTTACCCTTACCCTTACCCTTACCCTTACCCTTACCCTTACCCTTACCCTTACCCTTACCCTTACCCTTACCCTTACCCTTACCCTTACCCTTACCCTTACCCTTACCCTTACCCTTACCCTTACCCTTGCTTTTACCCTTAGGCTTACCCTTACCTTTACCCTTACCCTTACCCTTACCCTTACCCTTACCCTTGCTTTTACCCTTAAGCTTACCCTTACCCTTACCCTTACCCTTACCCTTACCCTTACACTTACCCTTACCCTTACCCTTACCCTTACCCTTACCCTTACCCTTACCCTTACCCTTACCCTTGCTTTTACCCTTAAGCTTACCCTTACCCTTACCCTTACCCTTACCCTTACCCTTACCCTTACCCTTACCCTTACCCTCACCCTTGCTTTTACCCTTAAGCTTACCCTTACCCTTACCCTTACCCTTGCCCTTACCCTTACCCTTGCTTTTACCCTTAAGCTTACCCTTACCCTTACCCTTACCCTTACCCTTACCCTTGCTTTTACCCTTAGGCTTACCCTTACCCTTACCCTTACCCTTACCCTTGCTTTTACCCTTAAGCTTACCCTTACCCTTACCCTTACCCTTACTCTTACCCTTACCCTTACCCTTACCATTACCCTTACCCTTGCTTTTACCCTTAGGCTTACCCTTACCTTTACCCTTACCCTTACCCTTACCCTTACCCTTACCCTTACCCTTACCCTTACCCTTACCCTTACCCTTACCCTTACCCTTGCTTTTACCCTTAAGCTTACCCTTACCCTTACCCTTACCCTTACCCTTACCCTTACCCTTACCCTTACCCTTGCTTTTACCCTTAAGCTCACCCTTACCCTTACCCTTACCCTTACCCTTACCCTTACCCTTACCCTTACTCTTACCCTTACCCTTGCTTTTACCCTTAAGCTTACCCTTACCCTTACCCTTACCCTTACCCTTAAGCTTACCCTTACCCTTACCCTTACCCTTACCCTTACCCTTACCCTTACCCTTACCCTTGCTTTTACCCTTAAGCTTACCCTTACCCTTACCCTTACCCTTACCCTTACCCTTACCCTTGCTTTTACCCTTAAGCTTACCCTTACCCTTACCCTTACCCTTACCCTTAAGCTTACCCTTACCCTTACCCTTACCCTTACCCTTACCCTTACCCTTACCCTTGCTTTTACCCTTACCCTTACCCTTACCCTTACCCTTACCCTTACCCTTACCCTTACCCTTACCCTTACCCTTACCCTTACCCTTACCATTACCCTTACCCTTACCCTTACCCTTACCCTTGCTTTTACCCTTAGGCTTACCCTTACCTTTACCCTTACCATTACCCTTACCCTTACCCTTACCCTTACCCTTACCCTTACCCTTGCTTTTACCCTTGAGCTTACCCTTACCCTTACCCTTACCCTTACCCTTACCCTTACCCTTACCCTTACCCTTACCCTTACCCTTACCCTTACCCTTACCCTTACCCTTGCTTTTACCCTTAAGCTTACCCTTACCCTTACCCTTACCCTTACCCTTACCCTTACCCTTACCCTTGCTTTTACCCTTAAGCTTACCCTTACCCTTACTCTTACCCCTACCCTTACCCTTACCCTTACCCTTACCCTTACCCTTACCCTTACCCTTACCCTTACCCTTACCCTTACCCTTACCCTTGCTTTTACCCTTAGGCTTACCCTCACCTTTACCCTTACCCTTACCCTTACCCTTACCCTTACCCTTACCCTTACCCTTGCTTTTACCCTTAAGCTTACCCTTACCCTTACCCTTACCCTTACCCTTAGCCTTACCCTTACCCTTGCTTTTACCCTTAAGCTTACCCTTACCCTTACCCTTACCCTTACCCTTACCCTTACCCTTACCCTTACCCTTACCCTTACCCTTACCCTTACCCTTACCCTTACCCTTACCCTTACCCTTACCCTTACCCTTACCCTTACCCTTGCTTTTACCCTTAAGCTTACCCTTACCCTTACCCTTACCCTTACCCTTACCCTTACCCTTACCCTTACCCTTGCTTTTACCCTTAAGCTTACCCTTACCCTTACCCTTACCCTTACCCTTACCCTTACCCTTACCCTTACCCTTACCCTTACCCTTACCCTTACCCTTACCCTTACCCTTAGCCTTACTTAGGGTAAGGGTAAGGGTAAGCTTAAGGGTAAAAGCAAGGGTAAGGGTAAGGGTAAGGGTAAGGGTAAGGGTAAGGGTTAGGGTAAGGGTAAGGGTAAGCTTAAGGGTAAGGGTAAGGGTAAGGGTAAGGGTAAGGGTAAGCTTAAGGGTAAAAGCAAGGGTAAGGGTAAGGGTAAGGGTAAGGGTAAGGGTAAGCTTAAGGGTAAGGGTAAGGGTAAGGGAAAGGGTAAGCTTAAGGGTAAAAGCAAGGGTAAGGTTAAGGGTAAGGGTAAGGGTAAGGGTAAGGGTAAGGGTAAGCTTAAGGGTAAGGGTAAGGGTAAGGGTAAGGGTAAGCTTAAGGGTAAAAGCAAGGGTAAGGGTAACGGTAAGGGTAAGGGTAAGGGTAAGGGTAAGGGTAAGGGTAAGGGTAAGGGTAAGGGTAAGCTTAAGGGTAAGGGTAAGGGTAAGGGTAAGCTTAAGGGTAAAAGCAAGGGTAAGGGTAAGGGTAAGGGTAAGGGTAAGGGTAAGCTAAAGGGTAAAAGCAAGGGTAAGGGTAAGGGTAAGGGTAAGGGTAAGGGTAAGGGTAAGGGTAAGGGTAAGGGTAAGGGTAAGGGTAAGGGTAAGGGTAAGGGTAAGCTTAAGGGTAAGGGTAAGGGTAAGGGTAAGCTTAAGGGTAAAAGCAAGGGTAAGGGTAAGGGTAAGGGTAAGGGTAAGGGTAAAGGTAAGGGTAAGCCTAAGGGTAAAAGCAAGGGTAAGGGTAAGGGTAAGGGTAAGGGTAAGGGTAAGGGTAAGGGTAAGGGTAAGGGTAAGCTTAAGGGTAAAAGCAAGGGTAAGGGTAAGGGTAAGGGTAAGGGTAAGGGTAAGGGTAAGGGTAAGGGTAAGGGTAAGGGTAAGCTTAAGGGTAAAAGCAAGGGTAAGGGTAAGGGTAAGGGTAAGGGTAAGGGTAAGGGTAAGGGTAAGGGTAAGGGTAAGGGTAAGCTTAAGGGTAAAAGCAAGGGTAAGGGTAAGGGTAAGGGTAAGGGTAAGGGTTAGGGTAAGGGTAAAGGTAAGGGTAAGCCTAAGGGTAAAAGCAAGGGTAAGAGTAAGGGTAAGGGTAAGGGTAAGGGTAAGGGTAAGGGTAAGGGTAAGGGTAAGGGTAAGGGTAAGGGTTAGAGTAAGGGTAAGGGTAAGGGTAAGCTTAAGGGTAAAAGCAAGGGTAAGGGTAAGGGTAAGGGTAAGGGTAAGCCTAAGGGTAAAAGCAAGGGTAAGGGTAAGGTTAAGGGTAAGGGTAAGGGTAAGCTTAAGGGTAAAAGCAAGGGTAAGGGTAAGGGTAAGGGTAAGGGTAAGGGTAAGCTTAAGGGTAAAAGCAAGGGTAAGGGTAAGGGTGAGGGTAAGGGTAAGGGTAAGGGTAAGGGTAAAGGTAAGGGTAAGGGTAAGGGTAAGGGTAAGGGTAAGGGTAAGCTTAAGGGTAAAAGCAAGGGTAAGGGTAAGGGTAAGGGTAAGGGTAAGGGTAAGGGTAAGGGTAAGGGTAAGGGTAAGGGTAAGGGTAAGGGTAAGGGTAAGGGTAAGCTTAAGGGTAAAAGCAAGGGTAAGGGTAAGGGTAAGGGTAAGGGTAAAGGTAAGGGTAAGCCTAAGGGTAAAAGCAAGGGTAAGGGTAAGGGTAAGGGTAAGGGTAAGGGTAAGGGTAAGGGTAAGGGTAAGGGTAAGGGTAAGGGTAAGCTTAAGGGTAAAAGCAAGGGTAAGGGTAAGGGTAAGGGTAAGGGTAAGGGTAAGGGTAAGGGTAAGGGTAAGGGTAAGGGTAAGCTTAAGGGTAAAAGCAAGGGTAAGGGTAAGGGTAAGGGTAAGGGTAAGGGTAAGGGTAAGGGTAAGGGTAAGGGTAAGGGTAAGCTTAAGGGTAAAAGCAAGGGTAAGGGTAAGGGTAAGGGTAAGGGTAAGGGTTAGGGTAAGGGTAAAGGTAAGGGTAAGCCTAAGGGTAAAAGCAAGGGTAAGGGTAAGGGTAAGGGTAAGCTTAAGGGTAAAAGCAAGGGTAAGGGTAAGGGTGAGGGTAAGGGTAAGGGTAAGGGTAAGGGTAAGGGTAAGGGTAAGGGTAAGGGTAAGGGTAAGGGTAAGCTTAAGGGTAAAAGCAAGGGTAAGGGTAAGGGTAAGGGTAAGGGTAAGGGTAAGGGTAAGGGTAAGGGTAAGGGTAAGGGTAAGCTTAAGGGTAAAAGCAAGGGTAAGGGTAAGGGTAAGGGTAAGGGAAAGGGTTAGGGTAAGGGTAAAGGTAAGGGTAAGCCTAAGGGTAAAAGCAAGGGTAAGGGTAAGGGTAAGGGTAAGGGTAAGGGTAAGGGTAAGGGTAAGGGTAAGGGTAAGGGTAAGGGTAAGGGTTAGAGTAAGGGTAAGGGTAAGGGTAAGCTTAAGGGTAAAAGCAAGGGTAAGGGTAAGGGTAAGGGTAAGGGTAAGCCTAAGGGTAAAAGCAAGGGTAAGGGTAAGGTTAAGGGTAAGGGTAAGGGTAAGCTTAAGGGTAAAAGCAAGGGTAAGGGTAAGGGTAAGGGTAAGGGTAAGGGTAAGCTTAAGGGTAAAAGCAAGGGTAAGGGTAAGGGTGAGGGTAAGGGTAAGGGTAAGGGTAAGGGTAAAGGTAAGGGTAAGCCTAAGAGTAAAAGCATGGGTAAGGGTAAGGGTAAGGGTAAGGGTAAGGGTAAAGGTAAGGGTAAGGGTAAGGGTAAGGGTAAGGGTAAGGGTAAGGGTAAGCTTAAGGGTAAAAGCAAGGGTAAGGATAAGGGTAAGGGTAAGGGTAAGGGTAAGGGTAAGGGTAAGCTTAAGGGTAAAGGCAAGGGTAAGGGTAAGGGTAAGGGTAAGGGTAAGGGTAAGGGTAAGGGTAAGGGTAAGGGTAAGGGTAAGGGTAAGGGTAAGCTTAAGGGTAAAAGCAAGGGTAAGGGTTAGGGTAAGGGTAAGGGTAAGGGTAAGGGTAAGGGTAAGCTTAAGGGTAAAAGCAAGGGTAAGGGTAAGGGTAAGGGTAAGGGTAAGGGTAAGGGTAAGGGTAAAGGTAAGGGTAAGCCTAAGGGTAAAAGCAAGGGTAAGGGTAAGGGTAAGGGTAAGGGTAAGGGTAAGGGTAAGGGTAAGGGTAAGGGTAAGGGTAAGGGTAAGGGTAAGGGTAAGGGTAAGCTTAAGGGTATAAGCAAGGGTAAGGGTAAGGGTAAGGGTGAGGGTAAGGGTAAGGGTAAGGGTAAGGGTAAGCTTAAGGGTAAAAGCAAGGGTAAGGGTAAGGGTAAGGGTAAGGGTAAGGGTAAGGGTAAGGGTAAGCTTAAGGGTAAAAGCAAGGGTAAGGGTAAGGGTAAGGGTAAGGGTAAGGGTAAGGGTAAGGGTAAGCTTAAGGGTAAAAGCAAGGGTAAGGGTAAGGGTAAGGGTAAGGGTAAGGGTAAGGGTAAGGGTAAGGGTAAGGGTAAGGGTAAGGGTAAGGGTAAGGGTAAGGGTAAAGGTAAGGTTAAGCCTAAGGGTAAAAGCAAGGGTAAGGGTAAGGGTAAGGGTAAGGGTAAGGGTAAGGGTAAGGGTAAGGGTAAGGGTAAGGGTAAGGGTAAGGGTAAGGGTAAGGGTAAGGGTAAGGGTAAGGGTAAGGGTAAGCTTAAGGGTAAAAGCAAGGGTAAGGGTAAGGGTAAGGGTAAGGGTAAGCCTAAGGGTAAAAGCAAGGGTAAGGGTAAGGGTAAGGGTAAGGGTAAGGGTAAGCTTAAGGGTAAAAGCAAGGGTAAGGGTAAGGGTAAGGGTAAGCTTAAGGGTAAAAGCAAGGGTAAGGGTAAGGGTAAGGGTAAGGGTAAGGGTAAGGGTAAGGATAAGGGTAAGGGTAAGGGTAAAGGTAAGGGTAAGCCTAAGGGTCAAAGCAAGGGTAAGGGTTAGGGTAAGGGTAAGGGTAAGGGTAAGGGTAAGGGTAAGGGTAAGGGTAAGGGTAAGGGTAAGGGTAAGCTTAAGGGTAAAAGCAAGGGTAAGGGTAAGGGTAAGGGTAAGGGTAAGGGTGAGGGTAAGGGTAAGGGTAAGGGTAAGGGTAAGGGTAAGCTTAAGGGTAAGGGTAAGGGTAAGGATAAGGGTAAGCCTAAGGGTAAAAGCAAGGGTAAGTGTAAGGGTAAGGGTAAGGGTAAGGGTAAGCTTACCCTTACCCTTACCCTTACCCTTACCCTTACCCTTGCTTTTACCCTTGAGCTTACCCTTACCCTTACCCTTACCCTTACCCTTACCCTTATCCTTACCCTTGCTTTTACCCTTAAGCTTACCCTTACCCTTACCCTTACCCTTACCCTTACCCTTACCCTTACCCTTACCCTTGCTTTTACTCTTAGGCTTACCCTAACCTTTACCCTTACACTTACCCTTACCCTTACCCTCACCCTTACCCTTACCCTTGCTTTTACCCTTAAGCTTACCCTTACCCTTACCCTTACCCTTACCCTTGCTTTTACCCTTAAGCTTACCCTTACCCTTACCCTTAACCTCACCCTTACCCTTGCTTTTACCCTTAGGCTTACCCTAACCTTACCCTTACCCTTACCCTTGCTTTTACCCTTAAGCTTACCCTTACCCTTACCCTTACTCTTACCCTTACCCTTACCCTTACCCTTACCCTTACCCTTACCCTTACCCTTACCCTTACCCTTACCCTTACCCTTACCCTTACCCTTACCCTTACCCTTGCTTTTACCCTTAGGCTTACCCTTACCTTTACCCTTACCCTAACCCTTACCCTTACCCTTACCCTTACCCTTACCATTGCTTTTACCCTTAAGCTTACCCTTACCCTTACCCTTACCCTTACCCTTACCCTTACCCTTACCCTTACCCTTACCCTTACCCTTACCCTTGATTTTACCCTTAAGCTTACCCTTACCCTTACCCTTACCCTTACCCTTACCCTTACCCTTACCCTTACCCTTACCCTTACCCTTGCTTTTACCCTTAGGCTTACCCTTACCTTTACCCTTACCCTTACCCTTACCCTTACCCTTACCCTTACCCTTACCCTTACCCTTGCTTTTACCCTTAAGCTTACCCTTACCCTTACCCTTACCCTTAAGCTTACCCTTACCCTTACCCTTACCCTTACCCTTACCCTTACCCTTACCCTTACCCTTACCCTTACCCTTACCCTTACCCTTGCTTTTACCCTTAAGCTTACACTTACCCTTACCCTTACCCTTACCCTTGCCCTTGCTTTTACCCTAAAGCTTACCCTTACCCTTACCCTTACCCTTAAGCTTACCCTTACCCTTACCCTTACCCTTACCCTTACCCTTACCCTTACCCTTACCCTTACCCTTACCCTTACCCTTACCCTTACCCTTACCCTTACCCTTACCCTTACCCTTGCTTTTACCCTTAAGCTTACCCTTACCCTTACCCTTACCCTTACCCTTAAGCTTACCCTTACCCTTACCCTTACCCTTACCCTTACCCTTAACCTTACCCTTGCTTTTACCCTTAAGCTTACCCTTACCCTTACCCTTACCCTTACCCTTAAGCTTACCCTTACCCTTACCCTTACCCTTACCCTTACCCTTGCTTTTACCCTTAAGCTTACCCTTACCCTTTACCCTTACCCTTACCCTTAAGCTTACCCTTACCCTTACCCTTACCCTTACCCTTACCCTTACCCTTACCCTTACCCTTGCTTTTACCCTTAAGCTTACCCTTACCCTTACCCTAAGTAAGGGTAAGGGTAAGGGTAAGGGTAAGGGTAAGGGTAAGGGTAAGGGTAAGGGTAAGGGTAAGGGTAAGCTTAAGGGTAAAAGCAAGGGTAAGGGTAAGGGTAAGGGTAAGGGTAAGGGTAAGGGTAAGGGTAAGGGTAAGGGTAAGGGTAAGGGTAAGGGTAAGCTTAAGGGTAAGGGTAAGGGTAAGGGTAAGGGTAAGCCTAAGGGTAAAAGCAAGGGTAAGGGTAAGGGTAAGGGTAAGGGTAAGGGTAAGCTTAAGGGTAAAAGCAAGGGTAAGGGTAAGGCTAAGGGTAAGGGTAAGGGTAAGGGTAAGGGTAAGGGTAAGCTTAAGGGTAAAAGCAAGGGTAAGGGTAAGGGTAAGGGTAAGGGTAAGGGTAAGGGTAAGGGTAAAGGTGAGGGTAAGCCTAAGGGTAAAAGCAAGGGTAAGGGTAAGGGTAAGGGTAAGGGTAAGGGTAAGGGTAAGGGTAGGGGTAAGAGTAAGGGTAAGGGTAAGCTTAAGGGTAAAAGCAAGGGTAAGGGTAAGGGTAAGGGTAAGGGTAAGGGTAAGGGTAAGCTTAAGGGTAAAAGCAAGGGTAAGGGTAAGGGTAAGGGTAAGGGTAAGGGTAAGGGTAAGGGTAAGGGTAAGGGTAAGGGTAAGGGTAAGGGTAAGGGTAAGGGTAAGGGTAAGGGTGAGGGTAAGGGTAAGGGTAAGGGTAAGGGTAAGCTTAAGGGTAAAAGCAAGGGTAAGGGTAAGGGTGAGGGTAAGGGTAAGGGTAAGGGTAATGGTAAGGGTAAAGGTAAGGGTAAGCCTAAGGGTAAAAGCAAGGGTAAGGGTAAGGGTAAGGGTAAGGGTAAGGGTAAGGGTAAGGGTAAGGGTAAGGGTAAGGGTAAGGGTAAGGGTAAGGGTAAGGGTAAGGGTAAGGGTAAGGGTAAGGGTAAGGGTAAGGGTAAGGGTAAGGGTAAGCTTAAGGGTAAAAGCAAGGGTAAGGGTAAGGGTAAGGGTAAGGGTAAGGGTAAGGGTAAGGGTAAGGGTAAGGGTAAGCTTAAGGGTAAGGGTAAGGGTAAGGGTAAGGGTAAGCTTAAGGGTAAAAGCAAGGGTAAGGGTAAGGGTAAGGGTAAGCTTAAGGGTAAAAGCAAGGGTAAGGGTAAGGGTAAGGGTAAGGGTAAGGGTAAGGGTAAGGGTAAGCTTAAGGGTAAGGGTAAGGGTAAGGGTAAGGGTAAGCTTAAGGGTAAAAGCAAGGGTAAGGGTAAGAGTAAGGGTTAGGGTAAGGGTAAGGGTAAGGGTAAGGGTAAGGGTGAGCTTAAGGGTAAAAGCAAGGGTAAGGGTAAGGGTAAGGGTAAGGGTAAGGGTAAAGGTAAGGGTAAGGGTAAGCTTAAGGGTAAAAGCAAGGGTAAGGGTAAGGGTAAGGGTAAGGGTAAGGGTAAGGGTAAGGGTAAGGGTAAGGGTAAAGGTAAGGGTAAGCCTAAGGGTAAAAGCCCTTACCCTTACCCTTACCCTTACCCTTGCTTTTACCCTTAGGCTTACCCTCACCTTTACCCTTACCCTTACCCTTACCCTTACCCTTACCCTTACCCTTACCCTTACCCTTGCTTTTACCCTTAAGCTTACCCTTACCCTTACCCTTACCCTTACCCTTAGCCTTACCCTTACCCTTGCTTTTACCCTTAAGCTTACCCTTACCCTTACCCTTACCCTTACCCTTACCCTTGCTTTTACCCTTAGGCTTACCCTTACCCTTACCCTTACCCTTACCCTTGCTTTTACCCTTAAGCTTACCCTTACCCTTACCCTAAGTAAGGGTAAGGGTAAGGGTAAGGGTAAGGGTAAGGGTAAGGGTAAGGGTAAGGGTAAGGGTAAGGGTAAGGGTAAGGGTAAGGGTAAGCTTAAGGGTAAAAGCAAGGGTAAGGGTAAGGTTAAGGGTAAGGGTAAGGGTAAGGGTAAGGGTAAGGGTAAGGGTAAGGGTAAGGGTAAGGGTAAGCTTAAGGGTAAGGGTAAGGGTAAGGGTAAGGGTAAGCCTAAGGGTAAAAGCAAGGGTAAGGGTAAGGGTAAGGGTAAGGGTAAGGGTAAGCTTAAGGGTAAAAGCAAGGGTAAGGGTAAGGCTAAGGGTAAGGGTAAGGGTAAGGGTAAGGGTAAGCTTAAGGGTAAAAGCAAGGGTAAGGGTAAGGGTAAGGGTAAGGGTAAGGGTAAGGGTAAGGGTAAAGGTGAGGGTAAGCCTAAGGGTAAAAGCAAGGGTAAGGGTAAGGGTAAGGGTAAGGGTAAGGGTAAGGGTAGGGGTAAGAGTAAGGGTAAGGGTAAGCTTAAGGGTAAAAGCAAGGGTAAGGGTAAGGGTAAGGGTAAGGGTAAGGGTAAGGGTAAGGGTAAGGGTAAGGGTAAGGGTAAGGGTAAGGGTAAGGGTAAGGGTAAGGGTAAGGGTAAGGGTAAGGGTAAGGGTAAGGATAAGGGTAAGGGTAAGGGTAAGGGTAAGGGTAAGCTTAAGGGTAAAAGCAAGGGTAAGGGTAAGGGTAAGGGTAAGGGTAAGGGTAAGGGTAATGGTAAGGGTAAAGGTAAGGGTAAGCCTAAGGGTAAAAGCAAGGGTAAGGGTAAGGGTAAGGGTAAGGGTAAGGGTAAGGGTAAGGGTAAGGGTAAGGGTAAGGGTAAGCTTAAGGGTAAAAGTAAGGGTAAGGGTAAGGGTAAGGGTAAGGGTAAGGGTAAGGGTAAGGGTAAGGGTAAGCTTAAGGGTAAGGGTAAGGGTAAGGGTAAGGGTAAGCTTAAGGGTAAAAGCAAGGGTAAGGGTAAGGGTAAGGGTAAGGGTAAGGGTAAGCTTAAGGGTAAAAGCAAGGGTAAGGGTAAAGGTAAGGGTAAGGGTAAGGGTAAGGGTAAGGGTAAGCTTAGGGGTAAGGGTAAGGGTAAGGGTAAGGGTAAGCTTAAGGGTAAAAGCAAGGGTAAGGGTAAGAGTAAGGGTTAGGGTAAGGGTAAGGGTAAGGGTAAGGGTAAGGGTGAGCTTAAGGGTAAAAGCAAGGGTAAGGGTAAGGGTAAGGGTAAGGGTAAGGGTAAAGGTAAGGGTAAGGGTAAGCTTAAGGGTAAAAGCAAGGGTAAGGGTAAGGGTAAGGGTAAGGGTAAGGGTAAGGGTAAGGGTAAGGGTAAAGGTAAGGGTAAGCCTAAGGGTAAAAGCAAGGGTAAGGGTAAGGGTAAGGGTAAGGGTAAGAGTAAGGGTAATGGTAAGGGTAAGGGTAAGCTTAAGGGTAAAAGCAAGGGTAAGGGTAAGGGTAAGGGTAAGGGTAAGCCTAAGGGTAAAAGCAAGGGTAAGGGTAAGGGTAAGGGTAAGGGTAAGGGTGAGCTTAAGGGTAAAAGCAAGGGTAAGGGTAAGAGTAAGGGTAAGGGTAAGGGTAAGGGTAAGCTTAAGGGTAAAAGCAAGGGTGAGGGTGAGGGTAAGGGTAAGGGTAAGGGTAAGGGTAAGAGTAAGGGTAAGGGTAAGGGTAAGCTTAAGGGTAAAAGCAAGGGTAAGGGTAAGGGTAAGGGTAAGGGTAAGGGTTAGGGTAAGGGTAAGGGTAAGGGTAAGGGTAAGGGTAAGGGTAAGCTTAAGGGTAAAAGCAAGGGTAAGGGTAAGGGTAAGGGTAAGGGTAAGGGTAAAGGTAAGGGTAAGCCTAAGGGTAAAAGCAAGGGTAAGGGTAAGGGTAAGGGTAAGGGTAAGGGTAAGGGTAAGGGTAAGGGTGAGGGTAAGGGTAAGGGTAAGGGTAAGGGTAAGGGTAAGGGTAAGGGTAAGGGTAAGGGTAAGGGTAAGGGTAAGGGTAAGGGTAAGGGTAAGGGTAAGGGTAAAGGTAAGCTTAAGGGTAAAAGCAAAGGTAAGGGTAAGGGTAAGGGTAAGGGTAAGCCTAAGGGTAAAAGCAAGGGTAAGGGTAAGGGTAAGGGTAAGGGTAAGGGTAAGCTTAAGGGTAAAAGCAAGGGTAAGGGTAAGGGTAAGTGTAAGGGTAAGGGTAAGGGTAAGGGTAAGGGTAAGCTTAAGGGTAAAAGCAAGGGTAAGGGTAAGGGTAAGGGTAAGGGTAAGGGTAAGGGTAAGGGTAAGGGTAAGGGTAAGGGTAAGGGTAAAGGTAAGGGTAAGCCTAAGGGTAAAAGCAATGGTAAGGGTAAGGGTAAGGGTAAGGGTAAGGGCAAGGGTAAGGGT
The DNA here is from genome assembly GCA_958510865.1 of Myrrha octodecimguttata. Taxonomy (NCBI): domain Eukaryota; kingdom Metazoa; phylum Arthropoda; class Insecta; order Coleoptera; family Coccinellidae; genus Myrrha; species Myrrha octodecimguttata. The sequence continues at coordinate 43,138 of CAUEHS010000782.1, forward strand.
AAGCTTAAGGGTAAAAGCAAGGGTAAGGGTAAGGGTAAGGGTAAGGATAAGGGTAAGAGTAAGGGTAAGGGTAAGGGTAAGGGTAAGCTTAAGGGTAAGGGTAAGGGTAAGGGTAAGGGTAAGCTTAAGGGTAAAAGCAAGGGTAAGGGTAAGGGTAAGGGTAAGGGTAAGCTTAAGGGTAAAAGCAAGGGTAAGGGTAAGGGTAAGGGTAAGGGTAAGGGTAAGGGTAAGGGTAAGCTTAAGGGTAAGGGTAAGGGTAAGGGTAAGGGTAAGCTTAAGGGTAAAAGCAAGGGTAAGGGTAAGGGTAAGGGTAAGGGTAAGGGTAAGCTTAACGGTAAGGGTAAGGGTAAGGGTAAGGGTAAGCTTAAGGGTAAAAGCAAGGGTAAGGTTAAGGGTAAGGGTAAGGGTAAGGGTAAGGGTAAGCTTGAGGGTAAGGGTAAGGGTAAGGGTAAGGGTAAGCTTAAGGGTAAAAGCAAGGGTAAGGGTAAGGGTAAGGGTAAGGGTAAGGGTAAGGGTAAGGGTAAGGGTAAGGGTAAGGGTAAGGGTAAGGGTAAGGGTAAGCTTAAGGGTAAGGGTAAGGGTAAGCTTAAGGGTAAAAGCAAGGGTAAGGGTAAGGGTAAGGGTAAGGGTAAGGGTAAGCTTAAGGGTAAAAGCAAGGGTAAGGGTAAGGGTAAGGGTAAGGGTAAGGGTAAGGGTAAGGGTAAGGGTAAGGGTAAGGGTAAGGGTTAGGGTAAGGGTAAGGGTAAGGGTAAGGGTAAGCTTAAGGGTAAGGGTAAGCTTAAGGGTAAAAGCAAGGGTAAGGGTAAGGGTAAGGGTAAGGGTAAGGGTAAAGGTAAGGGTAAGCCTAAGGGTAAAAGCAAGGGTAAGGGTAAGGGTAAGGGTAAGGGTAAGGGTAAGGGTAAGGGTAAGGGTAAGGGTAAGGGTAAGGGTAAGCTTAAGGGTAAAAGCAAGGGTAAGGGTAAGGCTAAGGGTAAGGGTAAGGGTAAGGGTAAGGGTAAGCTTAAGGGTAAAAGCAAGGGTAAGGGTAAGGGTAAGGGTAAGGGTAAGGGTAAGGGTAAGGGTAAGGGTAAGGGTAAGGGTAAGGGTAAGGGTAAGGGTAAGGGTAAGGGTAAGGGTAAGGGTAAGGGTAAGCTTAAGGGTAAAAGCAAGGGTAAGGGTAAGGGTAAGGGTAAGGGTAAGGGTTAGGGTAAGGGTAAAGGTAAGGGTAAGCCTAAGGGTAAAAGCAAGGGTAAGGGTAAGGGTAAGGGTAAGGGTAAGGGTAAGGGTAAGGGAAAGGGTAAGGGTAAGGGTAAGGGTAAGAGTAAGGGTAAGGGTAAGGGTAAGCTTAAGGGTAAAAGCAAGGGTAAGGGTAAGGGTAGGGGTAAGGGTAAGCCTAAGGGTAAAAGCAAGGGTAAGGGTAAGGTTAAGGGTAAGGGTAAGGGTAAGCTTAAGGGTAAAAGCAAGGGTAAGGGTAAGGGTAAGGGTAAGGGTAAGGGTAAGCTTAAGGGTAAAAGCAAGGGTAAGGGTAAGGGTGAGGGTAAGGGTAAGGGTAAGGGTAAGGGTAAGGGTAAAGGTAAGAGTAAGCCTAAGAGTAAAAGCAAGGGTAAGGGTAAGGGTAAGGGTAAGGGTAAGGGTAAGGGTAAGGTTAAGGGTAAGGGTAAGCTTAAGGGTAAAAGCAAGGGTAAGGATAAGGGTAAGGGTAAGGGTAAGGGTAAGGGTAAGGGTAAGGGTAAGGGTAAGGGTAAGCTTAAGGGTAAAAGCAAGGGTAAGGGTAAGGGTAAGGGTAAGGGTAAGGGTAAGGGTAAGGGTAAGGGTAAGGGTAAGGGTAAGGGTAAGGGTAAGGGTAAGCTTAAGGGTAAAAGCAAGGGTAAGGGTTAGGGTAAGGGTAAGGGTAAGGGTAAGGGTAAGGGTAAGGGTAAGCTTAAGGGTAAAAGCAAGGGTAAGGGTAAGGGTAAGGGTAAGGGTAAGGGTAAGGGTAAGGGTAAAGGTAAGGGTAAGCCTAAGGGTAAAAGCAAGGGTAATGGTAAGGGTAAGGGTAAGGGTAAGGGTAAGGGTAAGGGTAAGGGTAAGGGTAAGGGTAAGGGTAAGGGTAAGGGTAAGCTTAAGGGTATAAGCAAGGGTAAGGGTAAGGGTAAGGGTGAGGGTAAGGGTAAGGGTAAGGGTAAGGGTAAGCTTAAGGGTAAAAGCAAGGGTAAGGGTAAGGGTAAGGGTAAGGGTAAGAGTAAGGGTAAGCTTAAGGGTAAAAGCAAGGGTAAGGGTAAGGGTAAGGGTAAGGGTAAGGGTAAGGGTAAGGGTAAGGGTAAGGGTAAGGGTAAGGGTAAAGGTAAGGTTAAGCCTAAGGGTAAAAGCAAGGGTAAGGGTAAGGGTAAGGGTAAGGGTAAGGGTAAGGGTAAGGGTAAGGGTGAGGGTAAGGGTAAGGGTAAGGGTAAGGGTAAGGGTAAGGGTAAGCTTAAGGGTAAAAGCAAGGGTAAGGGTAAGGGTAAGGGTAAGGGTAAGCCTAAGGGTAAAAGCAAGGGTAAGGGTAAGGGTAAGGGTAAGGGTAAGGGTAAGGGTAAGGGTAAGGGTAAGGGTAAGGGTAAGGGTAAGGGTAAGGGTAAGGGTAAAGGTAAGGGTAAGCCTAAGGGTCAAAGCAAGGGTAAGGGTAAGGGTAAGGGTAAGGGTAAGGGTAAGGGTAAGGGTAAGGGTAAGGGTAAGCTTAAGGGTAAAAGCAAGGGTAAAGGTAAGGGTAAGGGTAAGGGTAAGGGTAAGGGTAAGGGTAAGGGTAAGCTTAAAGGTAAGGGTAAGGGTAAGGGTAAGGGTAAGGGTAAGGGTAAGGGTAAGGGTAAGGGTAAGCCTAAGGGTAAAAGCAAGGGTAAGTGTAAGGGTAAGGGTAAGGGTAAGGGTAAGCTTTAGGGTAAAAGCAAGGGTAAGGGTAAGGGTAAGGGTAAGGGTAAGGGTAAGGGTAAGGGTAAGGGTAAGCTTAAGGGTAAAAGCAAGGGTAAGGGTAAGGGTAAGGGTAAGGGTAAGGGTAAGGGTAAGGCTAAAGGTAAGGGTAAGCCTAAGGGTAAAAGCAAGGGTAAGGGTAAGGGTAAGGGTAAGGGTAAGGGTAAGGGTAAGGGTAAGGGTAATGGTAAGGGTAAGGGTAAGGGTAAGGGTAAGGGTAAGGGTAAAGGTAAGGGTAAGGGTAAGCTTAAGGGTAAAAGCAAGGGTAAGGGTAAGGGTAAGGGTAAGGGTAAGAGTAAGGGTAAGGGTAAGGGTAAGCTTAAGGGTAAAAGCAAGGGTAAGGGTAAGGGTAAGGGTAAGGCTAAGGGTAAGGGTAAGGGTAAGGGTAAGGGTAAGGGTAAGGGTAAGGGTAAGCTCAAGGGTAAAAGCAAGGGTAAGGGTAAGGGTAAGGGTAAGGGTAAGGGTAAGGGTAAGGGTAAGGGTAAGGGTAAGGGTAAGGGTAAGGGTAAGCTTAAGGGTAAAAGCAAGGGTAAGGGTAAGGGTAAGGGTAAGGGTAAGGGTAAGGGTAAGGTTAAGGGTAAGGGTTAGGGTAAGGGTAAGGGTAAGGGTAAGGGTAAGGGTAAGGGTAAAGGTAAAGGTAAGGGTAAGCCTAAGGGTAAAAGCAAGGGTAAGGGTAAGGGTAAGGGTAAGGGTAAGGGTAAGGTTAAGGGTAAGGGTTAGGGTAAGGGTAAGGGTAAGGGTAAGGGTAAGCTTAAGGGTAAAAGCAAGGGTAAGGGTAAGGGTAAGGGTAAGGGTAAGTGTAAGGGTAAGGGTAAGCTTAAGGGTAAGGGTAAGGGTAAGGGTAAGCTTAAGGGTAAAAGCAAGGGTAAGGGTAAGGGTAAGGGTAAGGGTAAGGGTAAGGGTAAGCTTAAGGGTAAAAGCAAGGGTAAGGGTAAGGGTAAGGGTAAGGGTAAGGGTAAGCTTAAGGGTAAGGGTAAGGGTAAGGGTAAGGGTAAGCTTAAGGGTAAAAGCAAGGGTAAGGGTCAGGGTAAGGGTAAGTGTAAGGGTAAGGGTAAGGGTAAGGGTAAGGGTGAGCTTAAGGGTAAAAGCAAGGGTAAGGGTAAGGTTAAGGGTAAGGGTAAGGGTAAGGGTAAGGGTTAGCTTAAGGGTAAAAGCAAGGGTAAGGGTAAGGGTAAGGGTAAGGGTAAGGGTAAGGGTAAGGGTAAGGGTAAGGGTAAGGGTAAGGTAAGGGTAAGCCTAAGGGTAAAAGCAAGGGTAAGGGTAAGGGTAAGGGTAAGGGTAAGAGTAAGGGTAAGGGTAAGGGTAAGGGTAAGCTTAAGGGTAAAAGCAAGGGTAAGGGTAAGGGTAAGGTAAAAGCAAGGGTAAGGGTAAGGGTAAGGGCAAGGGTAAGGGTAAGCTTAAGGGTAAAAGCAAGGGTAAGGGTAAGGGTAAGGGTAAGGGTAAGGGTAAGGGTAAGCTTAAGGGTAAAAGCAAGGGTGAGGGTAAGGGTAAGGGTAAGGGTAAGGGTAAGGGTAAGGGTAAGGGTAAGCTTAAGGGTAAAAGCAAGGGTAAGGGTAAGGGTAAGGGTAAGGGTAAGGGTAAGGGTAAGGGTAAGGGTAAGGGTAAGCTTAAGGGTAAAAGCAAGGGTAAGGGTAAGGGTAAGGGTAAGGGTAAGGGTAAAGGTAAGGGTAAGCCTAAGGTAAAAGCAAGGGTAAGGGTAAGGGTAAGGGTAAGGGTAAGGGTAAGGGTAAGGGTAAGCTCAAGGGTTAAGGCAAGGGTAAGGGTGAGGTAAGGGTAAGGGTAAGGGTAAGGGTAAGGGTAAGGGTAAGGGTAAGGGTAAGGGTAAGGGTAAGGGTAAGGTAAGCTTAAGGGTTAAGGCAAGGGTAAGGGTAAGGGTAAGGGTAAGGGTAAGCCTAAGGGTAAAAGCAAGGATAAGGGTAAGGGTAAGGGTAAGGGTAAGGGTGAGCTTAAGGGTAAAAGCAAGGGTAAGGGTAAGAGTAAGGGTAAGGGTAAGGGTAAGGGTAAGCTTAAGGGTAAAAGCAAGGGGTGAGGGTGAGGGTAAGGGTAAGGGTAAGGGTAAGGGTAAGGGTAAGGGTAAGGGTAAGCTTAAGGGTAAAAGCAAGGGTAAGGGTAAGGGTAAGGGTAAGGGTAAGGGTAAGGGTTTAGGGTAAGGGTAAGGGTAAGGGTAAGGGTAAGGGTAAGCTTAAGGGTAAAAGCAAGGGTAAGGGTAAGGGTAAGGGTAAGGGTAAGGGTAAAGGTAAGGGTAAGCCTAAGGGTAAAAGCAAGGGTAAGGGTAAGGGTAAGGGTAAGGGTAAGGGTAAGGGTAAGGGTAAGGGTAGGGTAAGGGTAAGGGTAAGGGTAAGGGTAAGGGTAAGGGTAAGGGTAAGGGTAAGGGTAAGGGTAAGGGTAAGGGTAAGGGTAAGGGTAAGGGTAAGGGTAAGGGTAAGGGTAAGGGTAAGGGTAAGGGTAAGGGTAAGGGTAAGGGTAAGGGTAAGGGTAAGGGTAAGGGTAAGGTAAGCTTAAGGGTAAAAGCAAGGGTAAGGGTAAGGGTAAGGGTAAGGGGTAAGCCTAAGGGTAAAAGCAAGGGTAAGGGTAAGGGTAAGGGTAAGGGTAAGGGTAAGCTTAAGGGTAAAAGCAAGGGTAAGGGTAAAGGGTAAGGGTAAGGGTAAGGGTAAGGGTAAGGGTAAGCTTAAGGGTAAAAGCAAGGGTAAGGGTAAGGGTAAGGGTAAGGGTAAGGGTAAGGGTAAGGGTAAGGTAAAGGTAAGGGTAAGCCTAAGGGTAAAAGCAATGGTAAGGGTAAGGGTAAGGGTAAGGGTAAGGGTAAGGGTAAGGGTAAGCTTAAGGTAAAAGCAAGGTAAGGGTAAGGGTAAGGGTAAGGATAAGGGTAAGAGTAAGGGTAAGGGTAAGGGTAAGGGTAAGCTTAAGGGTAAGGGTAAGGGTAAGGGTAAGGGTAAGCTTAAGGGTAAAAGCAAGGGTAAGGGTAAGGGTAAGGGTAAGGGTAAGCTTAAGGGTAAAAGCAAGGGTAAGGGTAAGGGTAAGGGTAAGGGTAAGGGTAAGGGTAAGGGTAAGCTTAAGGGTAAGGGTAAGGGTAGGGTAAGGGTAAGCTTAAGTGGTAAAAGCAAGGGTAAGGGTAAGGGTAAGGGTAAGGGTAAGTGTAAGCTTAAGGGTAAGGGTAAGGGTAAGGGTAAGGTAAGCTTAAGGGTAAAAGCAAGGGTAGGTTAAGGGTAAGGGTAAGGGTAAGGGTAAGGGTAAGCTTGAGGGTAAGGGTAAGGGTAAGGGTAAGGGTAAGCTTAAGGGTAAAAGCAGGGTAAGGGTAAGGGTAAGGGTAAGGGTAAGGATGTAAGGGTAAGGGTAAGGGTAAGGGTAAGGGTAAGGGTAAGGGTAAGGGTAAGGGTAAGGGTAAGGGTAAGCTTAAGGGTAAGGGTAAGGGTAAGCTTAAGGGTAAAAGCAAGGGTAAGGGTAAGGGTAAGGGTAAGGGTAAGGGTAAGCTTAAGGGTAAAAGCAAGGGTAAGGGTAAGGGTAAGGGTAAGGGTAAGGGTAAGGTTAAGGGTAAGGGTAAGGGTAAGGGTAAGGGTAAGGGTAAGGGTAAGGGTAAGGGTAAGGGTAAGCTTAAGGGTAAGGGTAAGGGTAAGCTTAAGGTAAAAGCAAGGGTAAGGGTAAGGGTAAGGGTAAGGGTAAGGGTAAGGGTAAAGGTAAGGGTAAGCCTAAGGGTAAAAGCAAGGGTAAGGGTAAGGGTAAGGGTAAGGGTAAGGGTAAGGGTAAGGGTAAGGGTAAGGGTAAGGGTAAGCTTAAGGGTAAAAGCAAGGGTAAGGGTAAGGGTAAGGGTAAGGGTAAGGGTAAGGGTAAGGGTAAGGGTAAGCCTAAGGGTAAAAGCAAGGGCAAGGGTAAGGGTAAGGGTAAGGGTAAGGGTAAGGGTAAGGGTAAGGGTAAGGGTAAGGGTAAGGGTAAGGGTAAGAGTAAGGGTAAGGGTAAGGGTAAGGGTAAGCTTAAGGGTAAAAGCAAGGGTAAGGGTAAGGGTAAGGGTAAGGGTAAGGGTTAGGGTAAGGGTAAGAGGTAAGGGTAAGCCTAAGGGTAAAAGCAAGGGTAAGGGTAAGGGTAAGGGTAAGGGTAAGGGTTAAGGGTAAGGGTAAGGGTAAGGGTAAGGGTAAGGGTAAGGGTAAGGGTAAGAGTAAGGGTAAGGGTAAGGGTAAGCTTAAGGGTAAAAGCAAGGGTAAGGGTAAGGGTAGGGGTAAGGGTAAGCCTAAGGGTAAAAGCAAGGGTAAGGGTAAGGTTAAGGGTAAGGGTAAGGGTAAGCTTAAGGGTAAAAGCAAGGGTAAGGGTAAGGGTAAGGGTAAGGGTAAGGGGTAAGCTTAAGGTAAAAGCAAGGGTAAGGGTAAGGGTGAGGGTAAGGGTAAGGGTAAGGGTAAGCCTGAGGGTAAAAGCAAGGGTAAGGGTAAGGTAAGGGTAAGGGTAAGGGTAAGGTTAAGGGTAAGGGTTAGGGTAAGGGTAAGGGTAAGGGTAAGGGTAAGCTTAAGGGTAAAAGCAAGGTCAAGGGTAAGGGTAAGGGTAAGGGTAAGTGTAAGGGTAAGGGTAAGCTTAAGGGTAAGGGTAAGGGTAAGGGTAAGCTTAAGGGTAAAAGCAAGGGTAAGGGTAAGGGTAAGGGTAAGGGTAAGGTAAGCTTAAGGGTAAAAGCAAGGGTAAGGGTAAGGGTAAGGGTAAGGGTAAGGGTAAGCTTAAGGGTAAGGGTGAGGGTAAGGGTAAGGGTAAGCTTAAGGGTAAAAGCAAGGGTAAGGGTCAGGGTAAGGGTAAGTGTAAGGGTAAGGGTAAGGGTAAGGGGTAAGGGTGAGCTTAAGGGTAAAAGCAAGGGTAAGGGTAAGGTTAAGGGTAAGGGTAGGTAAGGAGTAAGGGTAAGGGTTAGCTTAAGGGTAAAAGCAAGGGTAAGGGTAAGGGTAAGGGTAAGGGTAAGGGTAAGGGTAAGGGTAAGGGTAAGGGTAAGGTAAGGGTAAGCCTAAGGGTAAAAGCAAGGGTAAGGGTAAGGGTAAGGGTAAGGGTAAGAGTAAGGGTAAGGGTAAGGGTAAGGTAAGCTTAAGGGTAAAAGCAAGGGTAAGGGTAAGGGTAAGGGTAAGGGTAAGCCTAAGGGTAAAAGCAAGGGTAAGGTAAGGGTAAGGGTAAGGGTAAGGGTAAGCTTAAGGGTAAAAGCAAGGGTAAGGGTAAGGGTAAGGGTAAGGGTAAGGGTAAGGGTAAGCTTAAGGGTAAAAGCAAGGGTGAGGGTAAGGGTAAGGGGTAAGGGTAAGGGTAAGGGTAAGGGTAAGGGTAAGCTTAAGGGTAAAAGCAAGGGTAAGGGTAAGGGTAAGGGTAAGGGTAAGGGTAAGGGTAAGGGTAAGGGTAAGGGTAAGCTTAAGGGTAAAAGCAAGGGTAAGGGTAAGGGGAAAGGGTAAGGGTAAGCCTAAGGGTTAAGGCAAGGGTAAGGGTAAGGGTAAGGGTAAGGGTAAGGGTAAGCTTAAGGGTAAAAGCAAGAGTAAGGGTAAGGGTAAGGGTAAGGGTAGGGTAAGGGTAAGCTTAAGGGTAAAAGCAAGGTAAGGGTAAAGGTTAAGGGTAAGGGTAAGGGTAAGGGTAAGGGTAAGGGTAAGGGTAAGGGTAAGGGTAAGGGTAAAGGTAAGGGTAAGCCTAAGGGTAAAAGCAAGGGTAAGGGTAAGGGTAAGGTTAAGGGTAAGGGTAAGGTAAGGGTAAGGGTAAGGGTAAGCTAAGGGTAAAGCAAGGGTAAGGGTAAGGGTAAGGGTAAGGGTAAGGGTAAGGGTAAGGGTAAGGGTAAGGGTAAGGGTAAGCTTAAGGGTAAGGTAAGGGTAAGGGTAAGGTAAGGTAAGCTTAAGGGTAAAAGCAAGGGTAAGGTAAGGGTAAGGGTAAGGGGTAAGCTTAAGGGTAAGAAGGGTAAGGGTAAGGGTAAGGGTAAGGGTAAGGGTAAGGGTAAGGGTAAGGGTAAGGGTAAGGGTAAGGGTAAGGGTAAGGAAGTTAAGGGTAAGGTTAAGGGAAAGGGTAAGGTAAGGGTAAGCTTAAGGGTAAAAGCAAGGGTAAGGGTAAGGGTAAGTGGTAAGGGTAAGGGTAAGGGTATGGGTAAGCTTAAGGGTAAGGGTAAGGTAAGCTTAAGGGTAAAAGCAAGGGTAAGAGTAAGGGTGAGGGTAAGGGTAAGGGTAAGGGTAAGGGTAAGCTTAAGGGTAAGGGTAAGGGTAAGGGTAAGGGTAAGCTTAAGGGTAGAAAGGGGTAAGGGTAAGGGTAAGGGTAAGGGTAAGGGTAAGGGTAAGGGTAAGGGTAAGGGTAAGGGTAAGGGAAAGATTAAGGGTAAGGGTAAGGGTAAGGGTAAGGGTAAGCTTAAGGGTAAAAGCAAGGGTAAGGGTAAGGGTAAGGGTAAGGGTAAGGGTAAGCTTAAGGGTAAAAGCAAGGGTGAGGGTAAGGGTAAGGGTAAGGGTAAGGGTAAGGGTAAGGGTAAGGGTAAGGGTAAGGGTAAGCTTAAGGGTAAGGGTAAGGGTAAGGGTAAGGGTAAGCTTAAGGGTAAAAGCAAGGGTAAGGGTAAGGGTAAGGGTAAGGGTAAGGGTAAAGGTAAGGGTAAGCCTAAGGGTAAAAGCAAGGATAAGGGTAAGGGTAAGGGAAAGGGTAAGGGTTAGGGTAAGGGTAAGGGTAAGGGTAGGGGTAAGGGTAAGCTTAAGGGTAAAAGCAAGGGTAAGGGTAAGGGTAAGGGTAAGGGTAAGGGTAAGGGTAAGGGTAAGGGTAAGGGTAAGGGTAAGGGTAAGGGTAAGGGTAAGGGTAAGGGTAAGCTTAAGGGTAAAAGCAAGGGTAAGGGTAAGGGTAAGAGTAAGGGTAAGGGTAAGGGTAAGGGTAAGGGTAGGGGTAAGGGTAAGCTTAAGGGTAAAAGCAAGGGTAAGGGTAAGGCTAAGGGTAAGGGTAAGGGTAAGGGTAAAGGTAAGGGTAAGGGTAAGGGTAAGGGTAAGCTTAAGGGTAAAAGCAAGGGTAAGGGTAAGGGTAAGGGTAAGGGTAAGGGTAAGGGTAAGGGTAAGCTTAAGGGTAAAAGCAAGGGTAAGGGTAAGGGTAAGGGTAAGGGTAAGGGTTAGGGTAAGGGTAAAGGTAAGGGTAAGCCTAAGGGTAAAAGCAAGGGTAAGGGTAAGGGTAAGGGTAAGGGTAAGGGTAAGGGTAAGGGTAAGGGTAAGGGTAAGGGTAAGGGTAAGGGTAAGGGTAAGGGTAAGGGTAAGGGTAAGGGTAAGGGTAAGGGTAAGGGTAAGCTTAAGGGTAAAAGCAAGGGTAAGGGTAAGGGTAAGGGTAAGGGTAAGCCTAAGGGTAAAAGCAAGGGTAAGGGTAAGGGTAAGGGTAAGGGAAAGGGTAAGCTTAAGGGTAAAAGCAAGGGTAAGGGTAAGGGTAAGGGTAGAGGTAAGGGTAAGGGTAAGCTTAAGGGTAAAAGCAAGGGTAAGGGTAAGGGTAAGGGTAAGGGTAAGGGTAAGGGTGAGGGTAAAGGTAAGGGTAAGGGTAAGGGTAAGCTTAAGGGTAAAGGTAAGGATAAGGGTAAGGGTAAGCTTAAGGGTAAAAGCAAGGGTAAGGGTAAGGGTAAGGGTAAGGGTAAGGGTAAGGGTAAGGGTAAGGGTAAGCTTAAGGGTAAGGGTAAGGGTAAGCTTAAGGGTAAAAGCAAGGGTAAGAGTAAGGGTGAGGGTAAGGGTAAGGGTAAGGGTAAGGGTAAGCTTAAGGGTAAGGGTAAGGGTAAGGGTAAGGGTAAGCTTAAGGGTAAAAGCAAGGGTAAGGGTAAGGGTAAGGGTAAGGGTAAGGGTAAGGGTAAGGGTAAGGGTAAGGGTAAGGGTAAGGGTAAGGGTAAGGGTAAGGGAAAGATTAAGGGTAAGGGTAAGGGTAAGGGTAAGGGTAAGCTTAAGGGTAAAAGCAAGGGTAAGGGTAAGGGTAAGGTAAGGGTAAGGGTAAGCTTAAGGGTAAAAGCAAGGGTAAGGGTAAGGGTAAGGGTAAGCTTAAGGGTAAGGGTAAGGGTAAGGGTAAGGGTAAGCTTAAGGGTAAAAGCAAGGGTAAGGGTAAGGGTAAGGGTAAGGGTAAGGGTAAAGGTAAGGGTAAGCCTAAGGGTAAAAGCAAGGATAAGGGTAAGGGTAAGGGAAAGGGTAAGGGTAAGGGTAAGGGTAAGGGTAAGGGTAAGGGTAAGGGTAACTTAAGGGTAAAAGCAAGGGAAAGGGTAAGGGTAAGGGTAAGGGTAAGGGTAAGGGTAAGGGTAAGGGTAAGGGTAAGGGTAAGGGTAAGGGTAAGGGTAAGGGTAAGGGTAAGGGTAAGGGTAAGCTTAAGGGTAAAAGCAAGGGTAAGGGTAAGGGTAAGAGTAAGGGTAAGGGTAAGGGTAAGGGTAAGGGTAGGGGTAAGGGTAAGCTTAAGGGTAAAAGCAAGGGTAAGGGTAAGGGTAAGGTAAGGGTAAGGGTAAGGGTAAGGGTAAGCTTAAGGGTAAAAGCAAGGGTAAGGGTAAGGGTAAGGGTAAGGGTAAGGGTAAGGGTAAGGGTAAGGGTAAGCTTAAGGGTAAAAGCAAGGGTAAGGGTAAGGGTAAGGGTAAGGGTAAGGGTTAGGTAAGGGTAAAGGTAAGGGTAAGCCTAAGGGTAAAAGCAAGGGTAAGGGTAAGGGTAAGGGTAAGGGTAAGGGTAAGGGTAAGGGTAAGGGTAAGGGTAAGGGTAAGGGTAAGGGTAAGGGTAAGGGTAAGGGTAAGGGTAAGGGTAAGGGTAAGAGTAAGGGTAAGGGTAAGGGTAAGCTTAAGGGTAAAAGCAAGGGTAAGGGTAAGGGTAAGGGTAAGGGTAAGCCTAAGGGTAAAAGCAAGGGTAAGGGTAAGGGTAAGGGTAAGGGAAAGGGTAAGCTTAAGGGTAAAAGCAAGGGTAAGGGTAAGGGTAAGGGTAGAGGTAAGGGTAAGGGTAAGCTTAAGGGTAAAGCAAGGGTAAGGGTAAGGGTAAGGGTAAGGGTAAGGGTAAGGGTGAGGGTAAAGGTAAGGGTTAGCCTAAGGGTAAAAGCAAGGGTAAGGGTAAGGGTAAGGGTAAGGGTAAGGGTAAGGGTAAGGGTAAGGGTAAGCTTAAGGGTAAAAGCAAGGGTAAGGGTAAGGGTAAGGGTAAGGGTAAGGTTAAGGGTAAGGGTAAGGGTAAGCTTAAGGGTAAAAGCAAGGGTAAGGGTAAGGGTAAGGGTAAGGGTAAGGGTAAGGGTAAGGGTAAGGGTAAGGGTAAGGGTAAGGTAAAGGTAAGGGTAAGGGTAAGGGTAAGTGTAAGGGTAAGGGTAAGCTTAAGGGTAAAAGCAAGGGTAAGGGTTAGGGTAAGGGTAAGGGTAAGGGTGTAAGGGTAAGGGTAAGCTTAAGGGTAAAAGCAAGGGTAAGGGTAAGGGTAAGGGTAAGGTAAGGGTAAGGGTAAGGGTAAGGGTAAGGGTAAGGGTAAGGGTAAGCTTATGGGTAAAAGCAAGGGTAAGGGTAAGGGTAAGGGTAAGGGTAAGGGTAAGGGTAAGGGTAAGGGTAAGCTTAAGAGTAAAAGCAAGGGTAAGGGTAAGGGTAAGGGTAAGGGTAAGGGTTAGGGTAAGGGTAAAGGTAAGGGTAAGCCTAAGGGTAAAAGCAAGGGTAAGGGTAAGGGTAAGGGTAAGGGTAAGGGTAAGGGTAAGGTTAAGGGTAAGGGTAAGGGTAAGAGTAAGGGTAAGGGTAAGGGTAAGCTTAAGGGTAAAAGCAAGGGTAAGGGTAAGGGTAAGGGTAAGGAAGGGTAAGCCTAAGGGTAAAAGCAAGGGTAAGGGTAAGGGTAAGGGTATGGGTAAGGGTAAGCTTAAGGGTAAAAGCAAGGGTAAGGGTAAGGGTAAGGGTAAGGGTAAGGGTAAGGGTAAGGGTAAGGGTAAGCTTAAGGGTAAAAGCAAGGGTAAGGGTAAGGGTAAGGGTAAGGGTAAGGGTAAGGGTAAGGGTAAGGGTAAGGGTAAGGGTAAAGGTAAGGGAAAGCCTAAGGGTAAAAGCAAGGGTAAGGGTAAGGGTAAGGGTAAGGGTAAGGGTAAGCTTAAGGGTAAAAGCAAGGGTAAGGGTAAGGGTAAGGGTAAGGGTAAGGGTAAGGGTAAGGGTAAGGGTAAGGGTAAGGGTAAGGGTAAGGGTAAGGGTAAGCTTAAGGGTAAAAGCAAGGGTAAGGGTAAGGGTAAGGGTAAGGGTAAGGGTAAGGGTTAGGGTAAGGGTAAGGGTAAGGGTAAGGGTAAGGGTAAGGGTAAGGGTAAGGGTAAGGGTAAGGGTAAGGGTAAGCTAAAGGGTAAAAGCAAGGGTAAGGGTTAGGGTAAGGGTAAGGGTAAGGGTAAGGGTAAGGGTAAGGGTAAGCTTAAGGGTAAAAGCAAGGGTAAGGGTAAGGGTAAGGGTAAGGGTAAGGGTAAGGGTAAGGGTAAGGGTAAGGGTAAGGGGTAAAGGTAAGGGTAAGCCTAAGGGTAAAAGCAAGGGTAAGGGTAAGGGTAAGGGTAAGGTTAAGGGTAAGGGTAAGGGTAAGGGTAAGGGTAAGGGTAAGGGTAAGGGTAAGGGTAAGGGTAAGCTTAAGGGTATAAGCAAGGGTAAGGGTAAGGGTAAGGGTGAGGGTAAGGGTAAGGGTTAGGGTAAGGGTAAGGGTAAGCTTAAGGGTAAAAGCAAGGGTAAGGGTAAGGGTAAGGGTAAGGGTAAGGGTAAGGGTAAGGGTAAGCTTAAGGGTAAAAGCAAGGGTAAGGGTAAGGGTAAGGGTAAGGGTAAGGGTAAGGGTAAGGGTAAGGGTAAGGGTAAGGGTAAGGGTAAGGGTAAGGGTAAGGGTAAGGGTAAGGGTAAGGGTAAGGGTAAAGGTAAGGGTAAGCCTAAGGGTAAAAGCAAGGGTAAGGGTAAGGGTAAGGGTAAGGGTAAGGGTAAGGGTAAGGGTAAGGGTAAGTGTAAGGGTAAGCTTAAGGGTAAAAGCAAGGGTAAGGGTAAGGGTAAGGGTAAGGGTAAGTCTAAGGGTAAAAGCAAGGGTAAGGGTAAGGGTAAGGGTAAGGGTAAGCTTAAGGGTAAAAGCAAGGGTAAGGGTAAGGGTAAGGGTAAGGGTAAGGGTAAGCTTAAGGGTAAAAGCAAGGGTAAGGGTAAGGGTAAGGGTAAGGGTAAGGGTAAGGGTAAGGGTAAGGGTAAGGGTAAGGGTAAGGGTAAGGGTAAGGGTAAGGGTAAGGGTAAGGGTAAGGGTAAGGGTAAGGGTAAGGGTAAGGGTAAGGGTAAGGTAAGCTTAAGGGTAAAAGCAAGGGTAAGGGTAAGGGTAAGGGTATTGGTAAGGGTAAGGGTAAGGGTAAGGGTAAGCTTAAGGGTAAAAGCAAGGGTAAGGGTAAGGGTAAGGGTTAGGGTAAGGGTAAGGGTAAGGGTAAGGGTAAGGGTAAGCTTAAGGGTAAAAGCAAGGGTAAGGGTAAGGGTAAGGGTAAGGGTAAGCTTAAGGGTAAAAGCAAGGGTAAGGGTAAGGGTAAGGGTTAGGGTAAGGGTAAGGGTAAGGGTAAGGGTAAGGGTAAAGGTAAGGGTAAGCCTAAGGGTAAAAGCAAGGGTAAGGGTAAGGGTAAGGGTAAGGTTAAGGGTAAGGGTAAGGGTAAGGGTAAGGGTAAGGGTAAGGGTAAGGGTAAGGGTAAGGGTAAGGGTAAGCTTAAGGGTAAAAGCAAGGGTGAGGGTAAGTGTAAGGGTAAGGGTAAGGGTAAGGGTAAGGGTATGGGTAAGGGTAAGGGTAAGGGTAAGGGTAAGGGTAAGGGTAAGGGTAAGGGTAAGGGTAAGCCTAAGGGTAAAAGCAAGGGTAAGGGTAAGGGTAAGGGTAAGGGTAAGGGTAAGCTTAAGGGTAAAAGCAAGGGTAAGGGTAAGGGTAAGGGTAAGGGTAAGGGTAAACTTAAGGGTAAAAGCAAGGGTAAGGGTAAGGGTAAGGGTAAGGGTAAGGGTAAGGGTAAAGGTAAGGGTAAGCCTAAGGGTAAAAGCAAGGGTATGGGTAAGGGTAAGGGTAAGGGTAAGGGTAAGGGTAAGGGTAAGGGTAAGGGTAAGGGTAAGGGTAAGGGTAAGCTTAAGTGTAAAAGCAAGGGTAAGGGTAAGGGTAAGGGTAAGGGTAAGGGTAAGGGTAAGGGTAAGGGTAAGGGTAAGGGTAAGCTTAAGGGTAAAAGCAAGGGTAAGGGTAAGGGTAAGGGTAAGGGTAAGGGTAAGGGTAAGGGTAAGGGTAAGGGTAAGGGTAAGGGTAAGGGTAAGGGTAAGGGTAAGGGTAAGGGTAAGGGTAAGGGTAAGGGTAAGGGTAAGGGTAAGGGTAAGGGTAAGGGTAAGGGTAAGGGTAAGGGTAAGCTTAAGGGTAAAAGCAAGGGTAAGGGTAAGGGTAAGGGTAAGGGTAAGGGTAAGGGTAAGAGTAAGGGTAAGGGTAAGGGTAAGGGTAAGCTTAAGGGTAAAAGCAAGGGTAAGGGTAAGGGTAAGGGTAAGGGTAAGGGTAAGGGTAAGGGTAAGGGTAAGCCTAAGGGTAAAAGCAAGGGTAAGGGTAAGGGTAAGGGTAAGGGTAAGGGTAAGGGTAAGGGTAAGGGTAAGGGTAAGGGTAAGGGTAAGGGTAAGGGTAAGGGTAAGGGTAAGGGTAAGGGTAAGGGTAAGGGTAAGGGTAAGGGTAAGCCTAAGGGTAAAAGCAAGGGTAAGGGTAAGGGTAAGGGTAAGGGTAAGGGTAAGCTTAAGGGTAAAAGCAAGGGTAAGGGTAAGGGTAAGGGTAAGGGTAAGGGTAAGGGTAAGCTTAAGGGTAAAAGCAAGGGTAAGGGTAAGGGTAAGGGTAAGGGTAAGGGTAAGGGTAAGGGTAAGGGTAAAGGTAAGGGTAAGCCTAAGGGTAAAAGCAAGGGTAAGGGTAAGGGTAAGGGTAAGGGTAAGGGTAAGGGTAAGGGTAAGGGTAAGGGTAAGGGTAAGGGTAAGGGTAAGGGTAAGGGTAAGGGTAAGGGTAAGGGTAAGGGTAAGGGTAAGGGTAAGGGTAAGGGTAAGGGTAAGGGTAAGCTTAAGGGTAAAAGCAAGGGTAAGGGTAAGGGTAAGGGTAAGGGTAAGGGTAAGGGTAAGGGTAAGGGTAAGGGTAAGCTTGAGGGTAAAAGCAAGGGTAAGGGTAAGGGTAAGGGTAAGGGTAAGGGTAAGGGTAAGGGTAAGGGTAAGCTTAAGGGTAAAAGCAAGGGTAAGGGTAAGGGTAAGGGTAAGGGTAAGCTTAAGGATAAAAGCAAGGGTAAGGGTAAGGGTAAGGGTAAGGGTAAGGGTAAGGGTAAGGGTAAGGGTAAGGGTAAGGGTAAGGGTAAAGGTAAGGGTAAGCCTAAGGGTAAAAGCAAGGGTAAGGGTAAGGGTAAGGGTAAGGGTAAGGGTAAGGGTAAGGGTAAGGGTAAGGGTAAGGGTAAGGGTAAGGGTAAGGGTAAGGGTAAGGGTAAGGGTAAGGGTAAGCTTAAGGGTAAAAGCAAGGGTGAGGGTAAGGGTAAGGGTAAGGTTAAGGGTAAGGGTAAGGGTAAGGGTAAGGGTAAGGGTAAGGGTAAGGGTAAGGGTAAGGGTAAGGGTAAGGGTAAGGGTAAGGGTAAGGGTAAGCCTAAGGGTAAAATCAAGGGTAAGGGTAAGGGTAAGGGTAAGGGTAAGGGTAAGCTTGAGGGTAAAAGCAAGGGTAAGGGTAAGGGTAAGGGTAAGGGTAAGGGTAAGGGTAAGCTTAAGGGTAAAAGCAAGGGTAAGGGTAAGGGTAAGGGTAAGGGTAAGGGTAAGGGTAAAGGTAAGGGTAAGCCTAAGGGTAAAAGCAAGGGTATGGGTAAGGGTAAGGGTAAGGGTAAGGGTAAGGGTAAGGGTAAGGGTAAGGGTAAGGGTAAGGGTAAGGGTAAGGGTAAGCTTAAGTGTAAAAGCAAGGGTAAGGGTAAGGGTAAGGGTAAGGGTAAGGGTAAGGGTAAGGGTAAGGGTAAGGGTAAGGGTAAGGGTAAGCTTAAGGGTAAAAGCAAGGGTAAGGGTAAGGGTAAGGGTAAGGGTAAGGGTAAGGGTAAGGGTAAGGGTAAGGGTAAGGGTAAGGGTAAGGGTAAGGGTAAGCTTAAGGGTAAAAGCAAGGGTAAGGGTAAGGGTAAGGGTAAGGGTAAGGGTAAGGGTAAGGGTAAGGGTAAGGGTAAGGGTAAGGGTAAGCTTAAGGGTAAAAGCAAGGGTAAGGGTAAGGGTAAGGGTAAGGGTAAGGGTAAGGGTAAGGGTAAGCCTAAGGGTAAAAGCAAGGGTAAGTGTAAGGGTAAAAGCAAGGGTAAGGGTAAGGGTAAGGGTAAGGGTAAGGGTAAGGGTAAGGGTAAGGGTAAGGGTAAGGGTAAGGGTAAGCTTAAGGGTAAAAGCAAGGGTAAGGGTTAGGGTAAGGGTAAGGGTAAGGGTAAGTGTAAGCTTAAGGGTAAAAGCAAGGGTGAGGGTAAGGGTAAGGGTAAAGGTAAGGGTAAGCCTTAGGGTAAAAGCAAGGGTAAGGGTAAGGGTAAGGGTAAGCTTAAGGGTAATAGCAAGGGTAAGGGTAAGGGTAAGGGTAAGGGTAAGGGTAAGGGTAAGGGTAAGGGTAAGGGTAAGCTTAAGGGTAAAAGCAAGGGTAAGGGTAAGGGTAAGGGTAAGGGTAAGGGTAAGGGTAAGGGTAAGGGTAAGGGTAAGCTTAAGGGTAAAAGCAAGGGTAAGGGTAAGGGTAAGGGTAAGGGTAAGGGTAAGGGTAAGGGTAAGGGTAAGGGTAAGCTTAAGGGTAAAAGCAAGGGTAAGGGTAAGGGTAAGGGTAAGGGTAAGCTTAAGGATAAAAGCAAGGGTAAGGGTAAGGGTAAGGGTAAGGGTAAGGGTAAGGGTAAGGGTAAGGGTAAGGGTAAGGGTAAAGGTAAGGGTAAGCCTAAGGGTAAAAGCAAGGGTAAGGGTAAGGGTAAGGGTAAGGGTAAGGGTAAGGGTAAGGGTAAGGGTAAGGGTAAGGGTAAGGGTAAGGGTAAGGGTAAGGGTAAGGGTAAGGGTAAGGGTAAGCTTAAGGGTAAAAGCAAGGGTGAGGGTAAGGGTAAGGGTAAGGTTAAGGGTAAGGGTAAGGGTAAGGGTAAGGGTAAGGGTAAGGGTAAGGGTAAGGGTAAGGGTAAGGGTAAGGGTAAGGGTAAGGGTAAGGGTAAGGGTAAGGGTAAGGGTAAGCCTAAGGGTAAAATCAAGGGTAAGGGTAAGGGTAAGGGTAAGGGTAAGGGTAAGCTTGAGGGTAAAAGCAAGGGTAAGGGTAAGGGTAAGGGTAAGGGTAAGGGTAAGCTTAAGGGTAAAAGCAAGGGTAAGGGTAAGGGTAAGGGTAAGGGTAAGGGTAAGGGTAAAGGTAAGGGTAAGCCTAAGGGTAAAAGCAAGGGTATGGGTAAGGGTAAGGGTAAGGGTAAGGGTAAGGGTAAGGGTAAGGGTAAGGGTAAGGGTAAGGGTAAGGGTAAGGGTAAGGGTAAGCTTAAGTGTAAAAGCAAGGGTAAGGGTAAGGGTAAGGGTAAGGGTAAGGGTAAGGGTAAGGGTAAGGGTAAGGGTAAGGGTAAGGGTAAGCTTAAGGGTAAAAGCAAGGGTAAGGGTAAGGGTAAGGGTAAGGGTAAGGGTAAGGGTAAGGGTAAGGGTAAGGGTAAGGGTAAGGGTAAGGGTAAGGGTAAGGGTAAGGGTAAGCTTAAGGGTAAAAGCAAGGGTAAGGGTAAGGGTAAGGGTAAGGGTAAGGGTAAGGGTAAGGGTAAGGGTAAGGGTAAGGGTAAGGGTAAGCTTAAGGGTAAAAGCAAGGGTAAGGGTAAGGGTAAGGGTAAGGGTAAGGGTAAGGGTAAGGGTAAGCCTAAGGGTAAAAGCAAGGGTAAGTGTAAGGGTAAAAGCAAGGGTAAGGGTAAGGGTAAGGGTAAGGGTAAGGGTAAGGGTAAGGGTAAGGGTAAGGGTAAGGGTAAGGGTAAGCTTAAGGGTAAAAGCAAGGGTAAGGGTTAGGGTAAGGGTAAGGGTAAGGGTAAGTGTAAGCTTAAGGGTAAAAGCAAGGGTGAGGGTAAGGGTAAGGGTAAAGGTAAGGGTAAGCCTTAGGGTAAAAGCAAGGGTAAGGGTAAGGGTAAGGGTAAGGGTAAGGGTAAGGGTAAGGGTAAGGGTAAGGGTAAGGGTAAGCTTAAGGGTAAAAGCAAGGGTAAGGGTAAGGGTAAGGGTAAGGTTAAGGGTAAGGGTAAGGGTAAGGGAAAGGGTAAGGGTAAGGGTAAGGGTAAGGGTAAGCTTAAGGGTAAAAGCAAGGGTAAGGGTAAGGGTAAGAGTAAGGGTAAGGGTAAGGGTAAGGGTAAGGGTAAGGGTAAGGGTAAGGGTAAGGGTAAGCTTAAGGGTAAAAGCAAGGGTAAGGGTTAGGGTAAGGGTAAGGGTAAGGGTAAGGGTAAGCTTGAGGGTAAAAGCAAGGGTAAGGGTAAGGGTAAGGGTAAGGGTAAAGGTAAGGGTAAGCCTAAGGGTAAAAGCAAGGGTAAGGGTAAGGGTAAGGGTAAGGGTAAAGGTAAGGGTAAGCCTAAGGGTAAAAGCAAGGGTAAGGGTAAGGGTAAGGGTAAGGGTAAGGGTAAGGGTAAGGGTAAGGGTAAGGGTAAGGGTAAGGGTAAGGGTAAGGGTAAGGGTAAGGGTAAGCTTAAGGGTAAAAGCAAGGGTAAGGGTAAGGGTAAGAGTAAGGGTAAGGGTAAGGGTAAGGGTAAGGGTAAGGGTAAGGGTAAGGGTAAGGGTAAGGGTAAGCTTAAGGGTAAAAGCAAGGGTAAGGGTAAGGGTAAGGGTAAGGGTAAGGGTAAGGGTAAGGGTAAGGGTAAGGGTAAGCTTAAGGGTAAAAGCAAGGGTAAGGGTAAGGGTAAGGGTAAGGGTGAGGGTAAGGGTAAACCCTTAAGCTTACCCTTACTCTTACCCTTTCCCTCACCCTTACCCTTACCCTTACCCTTACCCTTACCCTTACCCTTGCTTTTACCCTTAAGCTTACCCTTGCCCTTACCCTTACCCTTACCCTTACCCTTACCCTTACCCTTACCCTTAACCTTGCTTTTACCCTTAGGCTTACTCTTAACCTTACTCTTACCCTTACCCTTATACTTACCCTTACCCTTACCCTTACCCTTACCCTTACCCTTACCCTTACCCTTACCCTTACCCTTACCCTTACCCTTACCCTTACCCTTACCCTTACCCTTACCCTTACCCTTACCCTTACCCTTACCCTTACCCTCACCCTTACCCTTACCCTTACCCTTATTCTTACACTTACCCTTACCCTTACCCTTACCCTTACCCTTACCCTTACCCTTACCCTTACCCTTACCCTTACTCTTACCCTTACCCTTGCTTTTACACTGAAGCTTACCCTTACCCTTACCCTTACCCTTATCCTTACCCTTACCCTTACCCTTACCCTTACCCTTACCCTTACCCTTACCCTTACCCTTACCCTTACCCTTACCCTTACCCTTACCCTTACCCTTACCCTTACCCTTACCCTTACCCTTACCCTTACCCTTACCCTTACCCTTACCCTTACCCTTACCCTTACCCTTACCCTTACCCTTACCCTTACCCTTACCCTTGCTTTTACCCTTAGGCTTACCCTTACCTTTACCCTTACCCTTACCCTTACCCTTACCCTTACCCTTACCCTTACCCTTACCCTTACCCTTACCCTTACCCTTACCCTTACTTTTACCCTTAGGCTTACCCTTACCTTTACCCTTACCCTTACCCTTACCCTTACTCTTACCCTTACCCCTACCCTTACCCTTACCCTTACCCTTACCCTCACCCTTACCCTTACCCTTACCCTTACCCTTACCCTTACCCTTACCCTTACCCTTACCATTACCCTTAAGCTTACCCTTACCCTTACCCTTACCCTTATTCTTACCCTTACCCTTACCCTTACCCTTACCCTTACCCTTACCCTTACCTTTACCCTTACCCTTACCCTTGCTTTTACCCTTAAGCCTAAGGGTAAAAGCAAGGGTAAGGGTAAGGGTAAGGGTAAGGGTAAGGGTAAGGGTAAGGGTAAGGGTAAGGGTAAGGGTAAGGGCAAGGGTAAGCTTAAGGGTAAAAGCAAGGATAAATGTAAGGGTAAGAGTAAGAATAAGGGTAAGGGTAAGGGTAAGGGTAAGGGTAAGGGTAAGGGTAAGGGTAAGGGTAAGGGTGAGGGTAAGGGTAAGGGTAAGGGTAAGGGTAAGAATAAGGGTAAGGGTAAGGGTAAGGGTAAGGGTAAGGGTAAGGGTAAGCTTAAGGGTAAAAGCAGGGGTAAGGGTAAGGGTAAGGGTAAGGGTAAGGGTAAAGGTAAGGGTAAGCCTAAGGGTAAAAGCAAGGGTAAGGGTAAGGGTAAGAGTAAGAATAGAGGTTACCCTTCTTACTCTTACCCTTACCCTAACCCTTGCTTTTACCCTTAAGCTTACCCTTACCCTTACCCTTACCCTTACCCTTAAGCTTACCCTTACCCTTACCCTTACCCTTACCCTTACCCATACTCTTACCCTTACCCTTACCCTTACCCTTGCTTTTACCCTTACCCTTACCCTTACCCTTGCTTTTACCCTTAAGCTTACCCTTGGCCTTACCCTTACCCTTAAGCTTACCCTTACCCTTACCCTTACCCTTACCCTTACCCTTACCCTTACCCTTACCCTTGCTTTTACCCTTAAGCTTACCCTTACCCTTACCCTTACCCTTACCCTTACCCTTACCCTTAACCTTACCCTTACCCTTACCCTTACCCTTGCTTTTACCCTTAGGCTTACCCTTACCTTTACCCTTACCCTTACCCTTACCCTTACCCTTACCCTTACCCTTACCCTTGCTTTTACCCTTAAGCTTACCCTTACCCTTACCCTTACCCTTACCCTTACCCTTACCCTTACCCTTACCCTTACCCTTACCCTTACCCTTACCCTTACCCTTACCCTTACCCTTACCCTTGCTTTTACCCTTAAGCTTACCCTTACCCTTACCCTTACCCTTACCCTTACCCTTACCCTTACCCTTACCCTTGCTTTTACCCTTGAGCTTACCCTTACCCTTACGCTTACCCTTACCCTTACCCTTACCCTTACCCTTACCCTTACCCTTACCCTTGCTTTTACCCTTAGGCTTACCCTTACCTTTACCCTCACCCTTACCCTTACCCTTACCCTTACCCTTACCCTTTCCCTTGCTTTTACCCTTAAGCTTACCCTTACCCTTACCCTTACCCTTACCCTTACCCTTACCCTTTCCCTTACCTTTACCCTTACCCTTTCCCTTGCTTTTACCCTTAAGCTTACCCTTACCCTTACCCTTACCCTTACCTTTACCCTTACCCTTACCCTTACCCTTACCCTTACCCTTGCTTTTACCCTTAAGCTTACCCTTACCCTTACCCTTACCCTTACCCTTACCCTTAACCTTACCCTTACCCTTACCCTTACCCTTACCCTTACCCTTACCCTTACCCTTACCCTTACCCTTACCCTTACCCTTGCTTTTACCCTTAAGCTTACCCTTACCCTTACCCTTACCCTTACCCTTACCCTTACCCTTACCCTTACCCTTGCTTTTACCCTTAAGCTTACCCTTACCCTTACCCTTAACCTTACCCTTACCCTTGCTTTTACCCTTAAGCTTACCTTTACCCTTACCCTTTTCCTTACCCTTAAGCTTAACCTTACCCTTACCCTTACCCTTACCCTTACCCTTACCCTTACCCTTACCCTTGCTTTTACCCTTAAGCTTACCCTTACCCTTACCCTTACCCTTACCCTTACACTTACCCTTACCCTTACCCTTACCCTTACCCTTACCCTTGCACTTACCCTTAGGCTTACCCTTACCTTTACCCTTACCCTTACCCTTACCCTTACCCTTACCCTTACCCTTACCCTTACCCTTACCCTTACCCTTGCTTTTACCCTTAAGCTTAGCCTTACCCTTACCCTTACCCTTACCCTTACCCTTACCCTTACCCTTACCCTTACCCTTACCCTTGCTTTTACCCTAAAGCTTACCCTTACCCTTACCCTTACCCTTACCCTTACCCTTACCCTTACCCTTACCCTTACCCTAACCCTTACCCTTACCCTTGCTTTTACCCTTAAGCTTACCCTTACCCTTACCCTTACCCTTACCCTTACCCTTACCCTTACCCTTACCCTTACCCTTACCCTTGCTTTTACCCTTAAGCT
Organism: Myrrha octodecimguttata; assembly: GCA_958510865.1. Lineage (NCBI taxonomy): Eukaryota > Metazoa > Arthropoda > Insecta > Coleoptera > Coccinellidae > Myrrha > Myrrha octodecimguttata. The sequence continues at coordinate 66,091 of CAUEHS010000782.1, forward strand.
TACCCTTACCCTTACCCTTACCCTTACCCTTACCCTTACCCTTACCCTTACCCTTACCCTTACCCTTACCCTTACCCTTACCCTTACCCTTACCCTTACCCTTACCCTTACCCTTACCCTTACCCTTACCCTTACCCTTACCCTTACCCTTGCTTTTACCCTTAGGCTTACCCTTACCTTTACCCTTACCCTTACCCTTACCCTTACCCTTACCCTTACCCTTACCCTTGCTTTTACCCTTAAGCTTACCCTTACCCTTACCCTTACCCTTACCCTTACCCTAACCCTTACCCTTGCTTTTACCCTTAAGCTTACCCTTACCCTTACCCTTACCCTTACCCTTACCCTTGCTTTTACCCTTAGGCTTACCCTTACCCTTACCCTTACCCTTACCCTTGCTTTTACCCTTAAGCTTACCCTTACCCTTACCCTTACCCTTACCCTTACCCTTACCCTTACCCTTACCCTTACCCTTACCCTTACCCTTACCCTTACCCTTACCCTTACCCTTACCCTTACCCTTACCCTTACCCTTACCCTTACCCTTACCCTTACCCTTACCCTTACCCTTACCCTTACCCTTGCTTTTACCCTTAGGCTTACCCTTACCTTTACCCTTACCCTTACCCTTACCCTTACCCTTACCCTTGCTTTTACCCTTAAGCTTACCCTTAAGCTTACCCTTACCCTTACCCTTACCCTTACCCTTACCCTTACCCTTACCCTTACCCTTACCCTTACCCTTACCCTTACCCTTACCCTTACCCTTACCCTTACCCTTACCCTTACCCTTACCCTTACCCTTACCCTTACCCTTACCCTTACCCTTACCCTTACCCTTACCCTTACCCTTACCCTTGCTTTTACCCTTAGGCTTACCCTTACCTTTACCCTTACCCTTACCCTTACCCTTACCCTTACCCTTACCCTTACCCTTGCTTTTACCCTTAAGCTTACCCTTACCCTTACCCTTACCCTTACCCTTACCCTTAACCTTACCCTTACCCTTACCCTTACCCTTGCTTTTACCCTTAGGCTTACCCTTACCTTTACCCTTATCCTTACCCTTACCCTTACCCTTACCCTTACCCTTACCCTTACCCTTGCTTTTACCCTTAAGCTTACCCTTACCCTTACCCTCACCCTTACCCTTACCCTTACCCTTAACCTTACCCTTACCCTTACCCTTACCCTTACCCTTACCCTCACCCTTACCCTTACCCTTGCTTTTACCCTTAAGCTTACCCTTACCCTTACCCTTACCCTTACCCTTACCCTTACCCCTACCCTTGCTTTTACCCTTTAGCTTAACCTTACCCTTACCCTTACCCTTACCCTTACCCTTACCCTTACCCTTGCTTTTACCCTTAAGCTTACCCTTACCCTTACCCTTACCCTTACCCTTACCCTTACCCTTACCCTTGCTTTTACCCTTAAGCTTACCCTTACCCTTACCCTTACCCTTACCCTTGCTTTAACCCTTAGGCTTACCCTTACCCTTACCCTTACCCTTACCCTTGCTTTTACCCTTAAGCTTACCCTTACACTTACCCTTACCCTTACCCTTACCCTTACCCTTACCCTTACCCTTACCCTTACCCTTACCCTTACCCTTGTCCTTGCTTTTACCCTTGAGCTTACCCTTACCCTTACCCTTACCCTTACCCTTACCCTCACCCTTACCCTTGCTTTTACCCTTAAGCTTACCCTTACCCTTACCCTTACCCTTACCCTTACCCTTACCCTTACTCTTACCCTTACCCTAACCCTTGCTTTAACCCTTAAGCTTACCCTTACCCTTACCCTTACCCTTACCCTTAAGCTTACCCTTACCCTTACCCTTACCCTTACCCTTACCCTTACCCTTACCCTTACCCTTACCCTTGCTTTTACCCTTAAGCTTACCCTTGGCCTTACCCTTACCCTTAAGCTTACCCTTACCCTTACCCTTACCCTTACCCTTACCCTTACCCTTACCCTTACCCTTGCTTTTACCCTTAAGCTTACCCTTACCCTTACCCTTACCCTTACCCTTACCCTTACCCTTAACCTTACCCTTACCCTTACCCTTACCCTTGCTTTTACCCTTAGGCTTACCCTTACCTTTACCTTTACCCTTACCCTTACCCTTACCCTTACCCTTACCCTTACCCTTACCCTTACCCTTACCCTTACCCTTACCCTTACCCTTGCTTTTACCCTTAGGCTTACCCTTACCTTTACCCTCACCCTTACCCTTACCCTTACCCTTACCCTTACCCTTACCCTTACCCTTGCTTTTACCCTTAAGCTTACCCTTACCCTTACCCTTACCCTTACCCTTACCCTTACCCTTTCCCTTACCTTTACCCTTACCCTTTCCCTTGCTTTTACCCTTAAGCTTACCCTTACCCTTACCCTTACCCTTACCTTTACCCTTACCCTTACCCTTACCCTTACCCTTACCCTTGCTTTTACCCTTAAGCTTACCCTTACCCTTACCCTTACCCTTACCCTTACCCTTACCCTTACCCTTACCCTTACCCTTACCCTTACCCTTACCCTTACCCTTACCCTTACCCTTACCCTTACCCTTACCCTTGCTTTTACCCTTAAGCTTACCCTTACCCTTACCCTTACCCTTACCCTTACCCTTACCCTTACCCTTGCTTTTACCCTTAAGCTTACCCTTACCCTTACCCTTACCCTTACCCTTGCTTTTACCCTTAAGCTTACCCTTACCCTTACCCTTTGCCTTACCCTTAAGCTTAACCTTACCCTTACCCTTACCCTTACCCTTACCCTTACCCTTACCCTTACCCTTACCCTTACCCTTAACCTTGCTTTTACCCTTAAGCTTACCCTTACCCTTACCCTTACCCTTACCCTTACACTTACCCTTACCCTTACCCTTACCCTTACCCTTACCCTTACCCTTGCATTTACCTTTAGGCTTACCCTTACCTTTACCCTTACCCTTACCCTTACCCTTACCCTTACCCTTACCCTTACCCTTACCCTTACCCTTACCCTTGCTTTTACCCTTAAGCTTACCCTTACCCTTACCCTTACCCTTACCCTTACCCTTACCCTTGCTTTTACCCTAAAGCTTACCCTTACCCTTACCCTTACCCTTACCCTTACCCTTACCCTTACCCTTACCCTTACCCTTACCCTTACCCTTACCCTTACCCTTACCCTTACCCTTACCCTTGCTTTTACCCTTAAGCTTACCCTTACCCTTACCCTTACCCTTACCCTTACCCTTACCCTTACCCTTACCCTTACCCTTACCCTTACCCTTACCCTTACCCTTACCCTTACCCTTACCCTTACCCTTGCTTTTACCCTTAGGCTTACCCTTACCTTTACCCTTACCCTTACCCCTACCCTTACCCTTACCCTTACCCTTACCCTTACCCTTGCTTTTACCCTTAAGCTTACCCTTACCCTTACCCTTACCCTTACCCTTACCCTTACCCTTACCCTTGCTTTTACCCTTAAGCTTACCCTTACCCTTACCCTTACCCTTACCCTTACCCTTACCCTTACCCTTACCCTTGCTTTTACCCTTAGGCTTACCCTTACCCTTACCCTTACCCTTGCTTTTACCCTTAAGCTTACCCTTACCCTTACCCTTACCCTTACCCTTACCCTTACCCTTACCCTTACCCTTACCCTTACCCTTACCCTTACCCTTACCCTTACCCTTACCCTTACCCTTACCCTTACCCTTACCCTTACCCTTACCCTTACCCTTGCTTTTACCCTTAGGCTTACCCTTACCTTTACCCTTACCCTTACCCTTACCTTTACCCTTACCCTTACCCTTACCCTTGCTTTTACCCTTAAGCTTACCCTTACCCTTACCCTTACCCTTACCCTCACCCTTACCCTTGCTTTTACCCTTAAGCTTACCCTTACCCTTACCCTTACCCTTACCCTTACCCTTACCCTTACCCTTACCCTTACCCTCACCCTTACCCTCACCCTTGCTTTTACCCTTAAGCTTACCCTTACCCTTACCCTTACCCTTACCCTTACCCTTGCTTTTACCCTTAAGCTTACCCTTACCCTTACCCTTACCCTTAACCTTACCCTCACCCTTACCCTTGCTTTTACCCTTAGGCTTACCCTTACCCTTACCCTTACCCTTACCCTTACCCTTACCCTTGCTTTTACCCTTAAGCTTACCCTTACCCTTACCCTTACCCTTACCCTTACCCTTACCCTTACCCTTACCCTTACCCTTACCCTTACCCTTACCCTTACCCTTACCCTTACCCTTACCCTTACCCTTGCTTTTACCCTTAGGCTTACCCTTACCTTTACCCTTACCCTTACCTTTACCCTTACCCTTACCCTTACCCTTACCCTTACCCTTGCTTTTACCCTTAAGCTTACCCTAACCCTTACCCTTACCCTTACCCTTACCCTTACCCTTACCCTTGCTTTTACCCTTAAGCTTACCCTTACCCTTACCCTTACCCTTACCCTTAAGCTTACCCTTACCCTTACCCTTACCCTTACCCTTACCCTTACCCTTACCCTTACCCTTACCCTTACCCTTACCCTTACCCTTACCCTTGATTTTACCCTTAAGCTTACCCTTACCCTTACCCTTACCCTTACCCTTACCCTTAAGCTTACCCTTACCCTTACCCTTACCCTTACCCTTACCCTTGCTTTTACCCTTAAGCTTACCCTTACCCTTACCCTTACCCTTACCCTTAAGCTTACCCTTACCCTTACCCTTACCCTTACCCTTACCCTTACCCTTACCCTTACCCTTGCTTTTACCCTTAAGCTTACCCTAACCCTTACCCTTACCCTTACCCTTAAGCTTACCCTTACCCTTACCCTTACCCTTACCCTTACCCTTACCCTTACCCTTACCCTTACCCTTACCCTTGCTTTTACCCTTAAGCTTACCCTTACCCTTACCCTTACCCTTACCCTTACCCTTACCTTTACCCTTACCCTTACCCTTACCCTTACCCTTACCCTTACCCTTACCCTTGCTTTAACCCTTAAGCTTACCCTTACCCTCACCCTTACCCTTACCCTTACCCTTGCTTTTACCCTTAAGCTTACCCTCACCCTTACCCTTACCCTTACCCTTGTTTTACCCTTAGGCTTACCCTTACCCTTACCCTTACCCTTACCCTTGCTTTTACCCTTAAGCTTACCCTTACCCTTACCCTTACCCTTACCCTTACCCTAACCCTTACCCTTACCCTTACCCTTACCCTTACCCTTACCCTTACCCTTACCCTTACCTTTACCCTTACCCTTGCTTTTACCCTTAGGCTTACCCTTACCTTTACCCTTACCCTTACCCTTACCCTTACCCTTACCCTTACCCTTACCCTTGCTTTTACCCTTAAGCTTACCCTTACCCTTACCCTTACCCTTACCCTTACCCTTAACCTTACCCTTACCCTTACCCTTACCCTTGCTTTTACCCTTAGGCTTACCCTTACCTTTACCCTTATCCTTACCCTTACCCTTACCCTTACCCTTACCCTTACCCTTACCCTTGCTTTTACCCTTAAGCTTACCCTTACCCTTACCCTCACCCTTACCCTTACCCTTACCCTTAACCTTACCCTTACCCTTACCCTTACCCTTACCCTTACCCTCACCCTTACCCTTACCCTTGCTTTTACCCTTAAGCTTACCCTTACCCTTACCCTTACCCTTACCCTTACCCTTGCTTTTACCCTTAAGCTTACCCTTACCCTTACCCTCACCCTTACCCTTACCCTTACCCTTAACCTTACCCTTACCCTTACCCTTACCCTTACCCTTACCCTCACCCTTACCCTTACCCTTGCTTTTACCCTTAAGCTTACCCTTACCCTTACCCTTACCCTTACCCTTACCCTTACCCTTACCCTTGCTTTTACCCTTAAGCTTACCCTTACCCTTACCCTTACCCTTACCCTTACCCTTACCCTTACCCTTGCTTTTACCCTTAAGCTTACCCTTACCCTTACCCTTACCCTTACCCTTGCTTTAACCCTTAGGCTTACCCTTACCCTTACCCTTACCCTTACCCTTGCTTTTACCCTTAAGCTTACCCTTACACTTACCCTTACCCTTACCCTTACCCTTACCCTTACCCTTACCCTTACCCTTACCCTTACCCTTACCCTTGTCCTTGCTTTTACCCTTGAGCTTACCCTTACCCTTACCCTTACCCTTACCCTTACCCTCACCCTTACCCTTGCTTTTACCCTTAAGCTTACCCTTACCCTTACCCTTACCCTTACCCTTACCCTTACCCTTACTCTTACCCTTACCCTAACCCTTGCTTTAACCCTTAAGCTTACCCTTACCCTTACCCTTACCCTTACCCTTAAGCTTACCCTTACCCTTACCCTTACCCTTACCCTTACCCTTACCCTTACCCTTACCCTTACCCTTGCTTTTACCCTTAAGCTTACCCTTGGCCTTACCCTTACCCTTAAGCTTACCCTTACCCTTACCCTTACCCTTACCCTTACCCTTACCCTTACCCTTACCCTTGCTTTTACCCTTAAGCTTACCCTTACCCTTACCCTTACCCTTACCCTTACCCTTACCCTTAACCTTACCCTTACCCTTACCCTTACCCTTGCTTTTACCCTTAGGCTTACCCTTACCTTTACCTTTACCCTTACCCTTACCCTTACCCTTACCCTTACCCTTACCCTTACCCTTACCCTTACCCTTACCCTTACCCTTACCCTTGCTTTTACCCTTAGGCTTACCCTTACCTTTACCCTCACCCTTACCCTTACCCTTACCCTTACCCTTACCCTTACCCTTACCCTTGCTTTTACCCTTAAGCTTACCCTTACCCTTACCCTTACCCTTACCCTTACCCTTACCCTTTCCCTTACCTTTACCCTTACCCTTTCCCTTGCTTTTACCCTTAAGCTTACCCTTACCCTTACCCTTACCCTTACCTTTACCCTTACCCTTACCCTTACCCTTACCCTTACCCTTGCTTTTACCCTTAAGCTTACCCTTACCCTTACCCTTACCCTTACCCTTACCCTTACCCTTACCCTTACCCTTACCCTTACCCTTACCCTTACCCTTACCCTTACCCTTACCCTTACCCTTACCCTTACCCTTACCCTTGCTTTTACCCTTAAGCTTACCCTTACCCTTACCCTTACCCTTACCCTTACCCTTACCCTTACCCTTGCTTTTACCCTTAAGCTTACCCTTACCCTTACCCTTACCCTTACCCATGCTTTTACCCTTAAGCTTACCCTTACCCTTACCCTTTGCCTTACCCTTAAGCTTAACCTTACCCTTACCCTTACCCTTACCCTTACCCTTACCCTTACCCTTACCCTTACCCTTACCCTTAACCTTGCTTTTACCCTTAAGCTTACCCTTACCCTTACCCTTACCCTTACCCTTACACTTACCCTTACCCTTACCCTTACCCTTACCCTTACCCTTGCATTTACCTTTAGGCTTACCCTTACCTTTACCCTTACCCTTACCCTTACCCTTACCCTTACCCTTACCCTTACCCTTACCCTTACCCTTGCTTTTACCCTTAAGCTTACCCTTACCCTTACCCTTACCCTTACCCTTACCCTTACCCTTGCTTTTACCCTAAAGCTTACCCTTACCCTTACCCTTACCCTTACCCTTACCCTTACCCTTACCCTTACCCTTACCCTTACCCTTACCCTTACCCTTACCCTTACCCTTACCCTTACCCTTACCCTTGCTTTTACCCTTAAGCTTACCCTTACCCTTACCCTTACCCTTACCCTTACCCTTACCCTTACCCTTACCCTTACCCTTACCCTTACCCTTACCCTTACCCTTACCCTTACCCTTACCCTTACCCTTGCTTTTACCCTTAGGCTTACCCTTACCTTTACCCTTACCCTTACCCCTACCCTTACCCTTACCCTTACCCTTACCCTTACCCTTGCTTTTACCCTTAAGCTTACCCTTACCCTTACCCTTACCCTTACCCTTACCCTTACCCTTACTCTTGCTTTTACCCTTAAGCTTACCCTTACCCTTACCCTTACCCTTACCCTTACCCTTACCCTTACCCTTACCCTTGCTTTTACCCTTAGGCTTACCCTTACCCTTACCCTTACCCTTGCTTTTACCCTTAAGCTTACCCTTACCCTTACCCTTACCCTTACCCTTACCCTTACCCTTACCCTTACCCTTACCCTTACCCTTACCCTTACCCTTACCCTTACCCTTACCCTTACCCTTACCCTTACCCTTACCCTTACCCTTACCCTTACCCTTGCTTTTACCCTTAGGCTTACCCTTACCTTTACCCTTACCCTTACCCTTACCTTTACCCTTACCCTTACCCTTACCCTTGCTTTTACCCTTAAGCTTACCCTTACCCTTACCCTTACCCTTACCCTCACCCTTACCCTTGCTTTTACCCTTAAGCTTACCCTTACCCTTACCCTTACCCTTACCCTTACCCTTACCCTTACCCTTACCCTCACCCTTACCCTCACCCTTGCTTTTACCCTTAAGCTTACCCTTACCCTTACCCTTACCCTTACCCTTACCCTTACCCTTGCTTTTACCCTTAAGCTTACCCTTACCCTTACCCTTACCCTTAACCTTACCCTCACCCTTACCCTTGCTTTTACCCTTAGGCTTACCCTTACCCTTACCCTTACCCTTACCCTTACCCTTACCCTTGCTTTTACCCTTAAGCTTACCCTTACCCTTACCCTTACCCTTACCCTTACCCTTACCCTTACCCTTACCCTTACCCTTACCCTTACCCTTACCCTTACCCTTACCCTTACCCTTACCCTTACCCTTACCCTTGCTTTTACCCTTAGGCTTACCCTTACCTTTACCCTTACCCTTACCTTTACCCTTACCCTTACCCTTACCCTTACCCTTACCCTTGCTTTTACCCTTAAGCTTACCCTAACCCTTACCCTTACCCTTACCCTTACCCTTACCCTTACCCTTGCTTTTACCCTTAAGCTTACCCTTACCCTTACCCTTACCCTTACCCTTAAGCTTACCCTTACCCTTACCCTTACCCTTACCCTTACCCTTACCCTTACCCTTACCCTTACCCTTACCCTTACCCTTACCCTTACCCTTGATTTTACCCTTAAGCTTACCCTTACCCTTACCCTTACCCTTACCCTTACCCTTAAGCTTACCCTTACCCTTACCCTTACCCTTACCCTTACCCTTGCTTTTACCCTTAAGCTTACCCTTACCCTTACCCTTACCCTTACCCTTAAGCTTACCCTTACCCTTACCCTTACCCTTACCCTTACCCTTACCCTTACCCTTACCCTTGCTTTTACCCTTAAGCTTACCCTAACCCTTACCCTTACCCTTACCCTTAAGCTTACCCTTACCCTTACCCTTACCCTTACCCTTACCCTTACCCTTACCCTTACCCTTACCCTTACCCTTGCTTTTACCCTTAAGCTTACCCTTACCCTTACCCTTACCCTTACCCTTACCCTTACCTTTACCCTTACCCTTACCCTTACCCTTACCCTTACCCTTACCCTTACCCTTGCTTTAACCCTTAAGCTTACCCTTACCCTCACCCTTACCCTTACCCTTACCCTTGCTTTTACCCTTAAGCTTACCCTCACCCTTACCCTTACCCTTACCCTTGTTTTACCCTTAGGCTTACCCTTACCCTTACCCTTACCCTTACCCTTGCTTTTACCCTTAAGCTTACCCTTACCCTTACCCTTACCCTTACCCTTACCCTTACCCTTACCCTTACCCTTACCCTTACCCTTACCCTTACCCTTACCCTTACCCTTACCTTTACCCTTACCCTTGCTTTTACCCTTAGGCTTACCCTTACCTTTACCCTTACCCTTACCCTTACCCTTACCCTTACCCTTACCCTTACCCTTACCCTTACCCTTACCCTTGCTTTTACCCTTAAGCTTACCCTTACCCTTACCCTTACCCTTACCCTTACCCTTAACCTTACCCTTGCTTTTACCCTTAAGCTTACCCTTACCCTTACCCTTACCCTCACCCTTACCCTTACCCTTACTCTTGCTTATACCCTTAAGCTTACCCTTACCCTTACCCTTACCCTTACCCTTACCCTTACCCTTACCCTTACCCTTACCCTTACCCTTACCCTTGCTTTTACCCTTAGGCTTACCCTTACCTTTACCCTTACCCTTACCCTTACCCTTACCCTTGCTTTTACCCTCAAGCTTACCCTTACCCTTACCCTTACCCTTACCCTAACCTTTACCCTTGCTTTAACCCTTAAGCTTACCCTTACCCTTACCCTTACACTTACCCTTACCCTTACCCTTGCTTTTACCCTTAAGCTTACCCTTACCTTTGCCCTTACCCTTACCCTTACCCTTACCCTTACCCTTACCCTTACCCTTACCCTTACCCTTACCCTTACCCTTACCCTTACCCTTACCCTTACCCTTACCCTTACCCTTACCCTTACCCTTGCTTTTACCCTTAAGCTTACCCTTACCCTTACCCTTACCCTTACCCTTACCCTTACCCTTACCCTTACCCTTACCCTTACCCTTACCCTTGCTTTTACCCTAAGGCTTACCCTTACCTTTACCCTTACCCTTACCCTTACCCTTGCTTTTACCCTTAAGCTTACACTTACCCTTACCCTTACCCTTACCCTTACCCTTACCCTTGCTTTTACCCTTAAGCTTACCCTTACCCTTACCCTTACCCTTACCCTTACCCTTACCCTTACCCTTACCCTTACCCTTGCTTTTACCCTTACCCTTACCCTTGCTTTTACCCTTAGGCTTACCCTTACCCTTACCCTTACCCTTACCCTTACCCTTACCCTTACCCTTTACCCTTGCTTTTACCCTTAAGCTTACCCTTAACCTTACCCTTACCCTTACCCTTACCCTTACCCTTACCCTTACCCTTACCCTTGCTTTTACCCTTAAGCTTACCCTTACCCTTACCCTTACCCTTACCCTTACCCTTACCCTTACCCTTACCCTTACCCTTACCCTTACCCTTACCCTTACCCTTACCCTTGCTTTTACCCTTAAGCTTACCCTTACCCTTACCCTTACCCTTACCCTTACCCTTACCCTTACCCTTACCCTTACCCTTACCCTTGCTTTTACCCTTAAGCTTACCCTTACCCTTACCCTTACCCTTACCCTTACCCTTACCCTTACCCTTACCCTTACCCTTACCCTTACCCTTACCCTTACCCTTACCCTTACCCTTACCCATACCCTTGCTTTTACCCTTAGGCTTACCCTTACCTTTACCCTTACCCTTACCCTTACCCTTACCCTTACCCTTACCCTTACCCTTACCCTTGCTTTTACCCTTAAGCTTACCCTTACCCTTACCCTTACCCTTACCCTTACCCTTACCCTTGCTTTTACCCTTAAGCTTACCCTTACCCTTACCCTTACCCTTACCCTTACCCTTGCTTTTACCCTTAGGCTTACCCTTACTCTTACCCTTACCCTTACCCTTACCCTTACCCTTACCCTTACCCTTACCCTTACCCTTACCCTTACCCTTACCCTTACCCTTACCCTTACCCTTACCCTTACCCTTACCCTTACCCTTACCCTCACCCTTGCTTTTACCCTTAAGCTTACCCTTACCCTTACCCTTACCCTTACCCTTACCCTTACCTTACCCTTACCCTTACCCTTACCCTTACCCTTACCCTTACCCTGCTTTTACCCTTAGGCTTACCCTTACCTTTACCCTTACCCTTACCCTTACCCTTACCCTTACCCTTACCCTTACCCTTACCCTTACCCTTGCTTTTACCCTTAAGCTTACCCTTACCCTTACCCTTACCCTTACCCTTGTGCTTTACCCTTAAGCTTACCCTTACCCTTACCCTTACCCTTACCCTTACCCTTACCCTTACCCTTGCTTTTACCCTTAAGCTTACCCTTACCCTTACCCTTACCCTTACCCTTACCCTTACCCTTACCCTTGCTTTTACCCTTAAGCTTACCCTTACCCTTACCCTTACCCTTACCCTTACCCTTACCCTTACCCTTACCCTTACCCTTACCCTTACCCTTACCCTTACCCTTACCCTTACCCTTACCCTTACCCTTACCCTTGCTTTTACCCTTACGCTTACCCTTACCTTTACCCTTACCCTTACCCTTACCCTTACCCTTACCCTTACCCTTGCTTTTACCCTTAAGCTTACCCTTACCCTTACCCTACCCTTACCCTTACCCTTACCCTTACCCTTACCCTTGCTTTTACCCTTAAGCTTACCCTTACCCTTACCCTTACCTTTACCCTTACCCTTGCTTTTACCCTTAGGCTTACCCTTACCCTTACCCTTACCCTTACCCTTGCTTTTACCCTTAAGCTAACCCTTACACTTACCCTTACCCTTACCCTTACCCTTACCCTTACCCTTACCCTTACCCTTACCCTTACCCTTGCTTTTACCCTTAGGCTTACACTTACCTACTTACCCTTACCCTTACCCTTACCCTTACCCTTACCCTTACCCTTACCCTTACCCTTACCCTTACCCTTACCTTGCTTTTACTCTTAAGCTTACCCTTACCCTTACCCTTACCCTTACCCTTACCATTGCTTTTACCCTTAAGCTTACCCTTACCCTTACCCTTACCCTTACCCTTACCCTCACCCTTACCCTTACCCTTACCCTTGCTTAAACCCTTAAGCTTACTCTTACCCTTACCCTTACCCTTACCCTTACCCTTACCCTTACCCTTACCCTTACCCTTACCCTTACCCTTACCCTTACCCTTACCCTTGCTTTTACCCTTAGGCTTACCTTTACCCTTACCCTTACCCTTACCCTTACACTTACCCTTACCCTTACCCTTACCCTTACCCTTACCCTTACCCTTGCTTTTACTCTTAAGCTTACCCTTACCCTTACCCTTACCCTTACCCTTACCCTAACCCTTACCCTTGCTTTTACCCTTTAGCTTACCCTTACCCTTACCCTTACCCTTACCCTTACCCTTACCCTTACCCTTACCCTTACCCTTACCCTTACCCTTACCCTTACCCTTACCCTTACCCTTACCCTTACCCTTGCTTTTACCCTTAAGCTTACCCTTACCCTTACCCTTACCCTTACCTTTACCCTTACCCTTACCCTTACCCTTACCCTTGCTTTTACCCTTAAGCTTACCCTTACCCTTACCCTTACCCTTACCCTTGCTTTTACCCTTAGGCTTACCCTTACCTTTACCCTTACCCTTACCCTTACCCTTACCCTTACCCTTACCCTTACCCTTACCCTTACCCTTACCCTTACACTTGCTTTTACCCTTAAGCTTACCCTTACCCTTACCCTTACCCTTGCTTTTACCCTTAAGCTTACCCTTACCCTTACCCTTACCCTTACCCTTACCCTTGCTTTTACCCTTAGGCTTACCCTTACCCTTACCCTTACCCTTACCCTTGCTTTCACCCTTAAGCTTACCCTTACCCTTACCCTTACTCTTACCCTTACCCTTACCCTTACCCTTACCCTTACCCTTACCCTTACCCTTGCTTTTACCCTTAGGCTTACCCTTACCTTTACCCTTACCCTAACCCTTACCCTTACCCTTACACTTACCCTTACCCTTGCTTTTACCCTTAAGCTTACCCTCACCCTTACACTTACCCTTACCCTTACCCTTACCCTTACCCTTGCTTTTACCCTTAAGCTTACCCTTACCCTTACCCTTACCCTTACCCTTACCCTTACCCTTACCCTTACCCTTACCCTTACCCTTACCCTTACCCTTGCTTTTACCCTTAAGCTTACCCTTACCCTTACCCTTACCCTTACCCTTACCCTTACCCTTACCCTAACCCTTACCCTTGCTTTTACCCTTAAGCTTACCCTTACCCTTACCCTTACCCTTACCCTTACCCTTACCCTTACCTTTACCCTTACCCTTACCCTTACCCTTACCCTTACCCTTACCCTTACCCTTACCCTTACCCTTGCTTTTACCCTTAAGCTTACCCTTACCCTTACCCTTACCCTTACCCTTACCCTTACCCTTACCCTTACCCTTACCCTTACCCTTGCTTTTACCCTTAAGCTTACCCTTACCCTTACCCTTACCCTTACCCTTACCCTTACCCTTACCCTTACCCTTGCTTTTACCCTTAGGCTTCCTTACCCTTTACCCTTACCCTTACCTTACCCTTACCCTTACCCTTACCCTCCTTACCCTTACCCTTGCTTTTACCCTTAAGCTTACCCTTACCCTTACCCTTACCCTTACCCTTACCCTTACCCTTGCTTTTACCCTTAAGCTTACCCTTACCCTTACCCTTACCCTAACCCTTACCCTTGCTTTTACCCTTAGGCTTACCCTTACCCTTACCCTTACCCTTACCCTTGCTTTTACCCTTAAGCTTACCCTTACCCTTACCCTTACCCTTACCCTTACCCTTACCCTTACCCTTACCCTTACCCTTACCATTACCCTTACCCTTACCCTTAACCTTACCCTTACCCTTGCTTTTACCCTTAGGCTTACCCTTACCTTTACCCTTACCCTAACCCTTACCCTTACCCTTACCCTTACCCTTACCCTTGCTTTTACCCTTAAGCTTACCATTACCCTTACCCTTACCCTTACCCTTACCCTTACCCTTGCTTTTACCCTTAAGCTTACCCTTACCCTTACCCTTAGCCTTACCCTTACCCTTACCCTTACCCTTACCCTTGCCCTTACCCTTACCCTTACCCTTGCTTTTACCCTTAAGCTTACCCTTACCCTTACCCTTACCCTTACCCTTACCCTTACCCTTACCCTTACCCTTACCCTTACCCTTACCCTTATCCTTGCTTTTACCCTTAGGCTTACCCTTACCTTTACCCTTACCCTTACCCTTACCCTTACCCTTACCCTTGCTTTTACCCTTAAGCTTACCCTTACCCTTACCCTTACCCTTACCCTTAAGCTTACCCTTACCCTTACCCTTACCCTTACCCTTACCCTTACCCTTACCCTTACCCTTACCCTTACCCTTACCCTTACCCTTACCCTTGCTTTTACCCTTAAGCTTACCCTTACCCTTACCCTTACCCTTAACCTTACCCTTAACCTTACTCTTGCTTTTACCCTTAAGCTTACCCTTACCCTTACCCTTACATTTACCCTTAAGCTTTCCCTTACCCTTACCCTTACCCTTACCCTTACCCTTACCCTTACCCTTACCCTTACCCTTACCCTTACCCTTACCCTTACCCTTACCCTTACCCTTACCCTTACCCTTACCCTTACCCTTGCTTTTACCCTTAAGCTTACCCTTACCCTTACCCTTACCCTTACCCTTAAGCTTACCCTTACCCTTACCCTTACCCTTACCCTTACCCTCACCCTCACCCTTACCCTTGCTTTTACCCTTAAGCTTACCCTTACCCTTACCCTTACCCTTACCCTTACCCTTAAGCTTACCCTTACCCTTACCCTTACCCTTACCCTTACCCTTACCCTTGCTTTTACCCTTAAGCTTACCCTTACCCTTACCCTTACCCTTACCCTTAAGCTTACCCTTACCCTTACCCTTACCCTTACCCTTACCCTTACCCTTACCCTTACCCTTACCCTTACCCTTACCCTTACCCTTACCCTTACCCTTGCTTTTACCCTTAAGCTTACCCTTACCCTTACCCTTACCCTTACCCTTGCTTTTACCCTTAAGCTTACCCTTACCCTTACCCTTACCCTTAAGCTTACCCTTACCCTTACCCTTACCCTTACCCTTACCCTTACCCTTACCCTTACCCTTACCCTTACCCTTACCCTTACCCTTGCTTTTACCCTTAAGCTTACCCTCACCCTTACCCTTCACCTTACCCTTACCCTTACCCTTACCCTTACCCTTACCCTTGCTTTTACCCTTAGGCTTACCCTTACCTTTACCCTTACCCTTACCCTTAC
>CAUEHS010000783.1:0-14394 GCA_958510865.1 Myrrha octodecimguttata
GGTAAGGGTGAGGGTAAGGGTAAGGGTAAGGGTAAGGGTAAGGGTAAGGGTAAGGGTAAGCTTAAGGGTAAAAGCAAGGGTAAGGGTAAGGGTAAGGGTAAGGGTAAGGGTAAGGGTAAGCTTAAGGGTAAAAGCAAGGGTAAGGGTAAGGGTAAGGGTAAGGGTAAGGGTAAGGGTAAGGGTAAGGGTAAGGGTAAAGGTAAGGGTAAGCCTAAGGGTAAAAGCAAGGGTAAGGGTAAGGGTAAGGGTAAGGGTAAGGGTAAGGGTAAGGGTAAGGGTAAGGGTAAGGGTAAGGGTAAGGGTAAGGGTAAGGGTAAGGGTAAGGGTAAGGGTAAGGGTAAGGGTAAGGGTAAGGGTAAGCTTAAGGGTGAAAGCAAGGGTAAGGGTAAGGGTAAGGGTAAGCTTAAGGGTGAAAGCAAGGGTAAGGGTAAGGGTAAGGGTAAGGGTAAGCCTAAGGGTAAAAGCAAGGGTAAGGGTAAGGGTAAGGGTAAGGGTAAGGGTAAGCTTAAGGGTAAAAGCAAGGGTAAGGGTAAGGGTAAGGGTAAGGGTAAGGGTAAGGGTAAGCTTAAGGGTAAAAGCAAGGGTAAGGGTAAGGGTAAGGGTAAGGGTAAGGGTAAGGGTAAGGGTGAAGGTAAGGGTAAGCCTAAGGGTAAAAGCAAGGGTAAGGGTAAGGGTAAGGGTAAGGGTAAGGGTAAGGGTAAGGGTAAGGGTAAGGGTAAGGGTAAGGGTAAGGGTAAGGGTAAGGGTAAGCTTAAGGGTGAAAGCAAGGGTAAGGGTAAGGGTAAGGGTAAGGGTTAGGGTAAGGGTAAGGGTAAGGGTAAGCTTAAGGGTAAAAGCAAGGGTAAGGGTAAGGGTAAGGGTAAGGGTAAGGGTAAGGGTAAGGGTAAGCTTTAGGGTAAAAGCAAGGGTAAGGGTAAGGGTAAGGGTAAGGGTGAGGGTAAGGGTAAGCTTAAGGGTAAAAGCAAGGGTAAGGGTAAGGGTAAGGGTAAGGGTAAGGGTAAGGGTAAGGGTAAGGGTAAGGGTAAGGGTAAGGGTAAAGGTAAGGGTAAGCCTAAGGGTAAATGCAAGGGTAAGGGTAAGGGTAAGGGTAAGGGTAAGGGTAAGGGTAAGGGTAAGGGTAAGTGTAAGGGTAAGGGTAAGGGTAAGGGTAAGGGTAAGGGTAAGCTTAAGATTAAAAGCAAGGGTAAGGGTAAGGGTAAGGGTAAGGGTAAGGGTAAGGGTAAGGGTAAGGGTAAGGTTAAGCTTAAGGGTAAGGAAAAGGGTAAGGGTAAGGGTAAGTTTAAGGGTAAAAGCAAGGGTAAGGGTAAGGGTAAGGGTAAGGGTAAGGGTAAGGGTAAGCTTAAGGGTAAAAGCAAGGGTAAGGGTAAGGGTAAGGGTAAGGGTAAGGGTGAGGGTAAGGGTAAGGGTAAGGGTAAGCTTAAGGGTAAAAGCAAGGGTAAGGGTAAGGGAAAGGGTAAGGGTAAGGGTAAGGGTAAGGGTAAGGGTAAGGGAAAGGGTAAGGGTAAGGGTAAGGGTAAGGGTAAGGGTAAGGGTAAGGGTAAGGGTAAGGGTAAGGGTAAGGGTAAGGGTAAGCTTAAGGGTAAAAGCAAGGGTAAGGGTAAGGGTAAGGGTAAGGGTAAGGGTAAAGGTAAGGGTAAGGGTAAGGGTAAGGGTACGCTTAAGGGTAAAAGCAAGGGAAAGGGTAAGGGTAAAGGTAAGGGAAAGGGTAAGGGTAAGGGTAAGGGTAAGGGTAAGCTTAAGGGTAAAAGCAAGGGTAAGGGTAAGGGTAAGGGTAAGGGTAAGGGTAAGGGTAAGGGTAAGCTTTAGGGTAAAAGCAAGGGTAAGGGTAAGGGTAAGGGTAAGGGTGAGGGTAAGGGTAAGCTTAAGGGTAAAAGCAAGGGTAAGGGTAAGGGTAAGGGTAAGGGTAAGGGTAAGGGTAAGGGTAAGGGTAAGGGTAAGGGTAAAGGTAAGGGTAAGCCTAAGGGTAAATGCAAGGGTAAGGGTAAGGGTAAGGGTAAGGGTAAGGGTAAGGGTAAGGGTAAGGGTAAGTGTAAGGGTAAGGGTAAGGGTAAGGGTAAGGGTAAGGGTAAGCTTAAGGTTAAAAGCAAGGGTAAGGGTAAGGGTAAGGGTAAGGGTAAGGGTAAGGGTAAGGGTAAGGGTAAGGTTAAGCTTAAGGGTAAGGAAAAGGGTAAGGGTAAGGGTAAGCTTAAGGGTAAAAGCAAGGGTAAGGGTAAGGGTAAGGGTAAGGGTAAGGGTAAGGGTAAGCTTAAGGGTAAAAGCAAGGGTAAGGGTAAGGGTAAGGGTAAGGGTAAGGGTGAGGGTAAGGGTAAGGGTAAGGGTAAGCTTAAGGGTAAAAGCAAGGGTAAGGGTAAGGGAAAGGGTAAGGGTAAGGGTAAGGGTAAGGGTAAGGGTAAGGGAAAGGGTAAGGGTAAGGGTAAGGGTAAGGGTAAGGGTAAGGGTAAGGGTAAGGGTAAGGGTAAGGGTAAGGGTAAGGGTAAGCTTAAGGGTAAAAGCAAGGGTAAGGGTAAGGGTAAGGGTAAGGGTAAGGGTAAAGGTAAGGGTAAGGGTAAGGGTAAGGGTACGCTTAAGGGTAAAAGCAAGGGAAAGGGTAAGGGTAAAGGTAAGGGAAAGGGTAAGGGTAAGGGTAAGGGTAAGGGTAAGGGTAAGGGTAAGCTTGAGGGTAAAAGCAAGGGTAAGGGTAAGGGTAAGGGTAAGGGTAAGGGTAAGGGTGAGGGTAAAGGTAAGGGTAAGCCTAAGGGTAAAAGCAAGGGTAAGGGTAAGGGTAAGGGTAAGGGTAAGGGTAAGGGTAAGGGTAAGGGTAAGGGTAAGGGTAAGGGTAAGGGTAAGCTCAAGGGTAAAAGCAAGGGTAAGGGTAAGGGTAAGGGTAAGGGTAAGGGTAAGGGTAAGGGTAAGGGTAAGCTTAAGGGTAAAAGCAAGGGTAAGGGTAAGGGTAAGGGTAAGGGTAAGGGTAAGGGTAAGGGTAAGGGTAAGGGTAAGGGTAAGGGTAAGGGTAAGGGTAAGGGTAAGGGTAAGGGTAAGCTTAAGGGTAAAAGCAAGGGTAAGGGTAAGGGTAAGGGTAAGGGTAAGGGTAAGGGTAAGGGTAAGGGTAAGGGTAAGGGTAAGGGTAAGGGTAAGGGTAAGCTTAAGGGCAAAAGCAAGGGTAAGGGTAAGGGTAAGGGTAAGGGTAAAGGTAAGGGTAAGGGTAAGGGTAAGGGTAAGGGTAAGCGTAAGCTTAAGGGTAAAAGCAAGGGTAAGGGTAAGGGTAAGGGTAAGGGTAAGGGTAAGGGTAAGGGTAAAGGTAAGGGTAAGCCTAAGGGTAAAAGCAAGGGTAAGGGTAAGGGTAAGGGTAAGGGTAAGGGTAAGGGTAAGGGTAAGGGTAAGGGTAAGGGTAAACTTAAGGGTAAAAGCAAGGGTAAGGGTAAGGGTAAGGGTAAGGGTAAGGGTAAGGGTAAGGGTAAGGGTAAGGGTAAGGGTAAGGGTAAGGGTAAGCTTAAGGGTAAGGGTAAGGGTAAGGGTAAGCTTAAGGGTAAAAGCAAGGGTAAGGGTAAGGGTAAGGGTAAGGGTAAGGGTAAGGGTAAGCTTAAGGGTAAAAGCAAGGGTAAGGGTGAGGGTAAGGGTAAGGGTAAGGGTAAGGGTAAGGGTAAGGGTAAGGGTAAGGGTAAGCTTAAGGGTAAGGGTAAGGGTAAGGGTAAGGGTAAGCTTAAGGGTAAAAGCAAGGGTTAGGGTAAGGGTAAGGGTAAGGGTAAGGGTAAGGGTAAGGGTAAGGGTAAGGGTAAGGGTATGCTTAAGGGTAAAAGTAAGGGTAAGGGTAAGGGTAAGGGTAAGGGTAAGGGTAAGGGTAAGGGTAAGGGTAAGGGTAAGGGTAAGGGTAAGGGTAAGGGTAAGCTTAAGGGTAAAAGCAAGGGTAAGGGTAAGGGTAAGGGTAAGGGTAAGGGTAAGGGTAAGGGTAAGGGTAAGGGTAAGGGTAAAGGTAAGGGTAAGCCTAAGGGTAAAAGCAAGGGTAAGGGTAAGGGTAAGGGTAAGGGTAAGGTTAAGGGTAAGGGTAAGGGTAAGGGTAAGGGTAAGGGTAAGGGTAAGCTTAAGGGTAAAAGCAAGGGTAAGGGTAAGGGTAAGGGTAAGGGTAAGGGTAAGGGTAAGGGTAAGGGTAAGGGTAAGGGTAAGGGTAAGGGTAAGGGTAAGGGTAAGGGTAAGGGTAAGCTTAAGGGTAAGGGTAAGGCCAAGGGTAAGCTTAAGGGTAAAAGCAAGGGTAAGGGTAAGGGAAAGGGTAAGGGTAAGGGTAAGGGTAAGGGTAAGGGTAAGGGTTAGCTTAAGGGTAAGGGTAAGGGTAAGGGTAAGGGTAAGCTTAAGGGTAAAAGCAAGGGTTAGGGTAAGGGTAAGGGTAAGGGTAAGGGTAAGGGTAAGGGTAAGGGTAAGGGTAAGGGTAAGCTTAAGGGTAAAAGCAAGGGTAAGGGTAAGGGTAAGGGTAAGCTTAAGGGTAAAAGCAAGGACAAGGGTAAGGGTAAGGGTAAGGGTAAGGGTAAGGGTAAGGGTAAGGGTAAGCGTAAGGGTAAGGGTGTGTGTAAGGGTAAGCTTAAGGGTAAAAGCAAGGGTAAGGGTAAGTGTAAGGGTAAGGGTGAGCCTAAGGGTAAAAGCAAGGGTAAGGGTAAGGGTAAGGGTAAGGGTAAGCTTAAGGGTAAAAGCAAGGGTAAGGGTAAGGGTAAGGGTAAGGGTAAGGGTAAGGGTAAGGGTAAGGGTAAGCTCAAGGGTAAAAGCAAGGGTAAGGGTAAGGGTAAGGGTAAGGGTAAGGGTAAGGGTAAGGGTAAGGGTAAGGTTAAGCTTAAGGGTAAAAGCAAGGGTAGGGGTAAGGGTAAGGGTAAGGGTAAGGGTAAGGGTAAGGGTAAGGGTAAGCTTAAGGGTAAAAGCAAGGGTAAGGGTAAGGGTAAGGGTAAGGGTAAGGGTAAGGGTAAGGGTAAGGGTAAGGGTAAGGGTAAGGGTAAGGGTAAGGGTAAGGGTAAGGGTAAGCTTAAGGGTAAAAGCAAGGGTAAGGGTAAGGGTAAGGGCAAGGGTAAGGGTAAGGGTAAGGATAAGGGTAAAGGTAAGGGTAAGCCTAAGGGTAAAAGCAAGGGTAAGGGTAAGGGTAAGGGTAAGGTTAAGGGTAAGGGTAAGGGTAAGGGTAAGGGTAAGGGTAAGCTTAAGGGTAAAAGCAAGGGTAAGGGTAAGGGTAAGTGTAAGGGTAAGGGTAAGGGTAAGGGTAAGCTTAAGGGTAAGGGTAAGGGTAAGGGTAAGCTAAAGGGTAAAAGCAAGGGTAGGGGTAAGGGTAAAGGTAAGGGTAAGGGTAAGGGTAAGCTTAAGGGTAAAAGCAAGGGTAAGGGTAAGGGTAAGGGTAAGGGTAAGGGTAAGGGTAAGGGTAAGGGTAAGGGTAAGGGTAAGGGTAAGCTTAAGGGTAAGGGTAAGGGTAAGGGTAAGGGTAAGCTTAAGGGTAAAAGCAAGGGTTAGGGTAAGGGTAAGGGTAAGGGTAAGGGTAAGGGTAAGGGTAAGGGTAAGCTTAAGGGTAAAAGCAAGGGTAAGGGTGAGGGTAAGGGTAAGGGTAAGGGTAAGGGTAAGCTTAAGGGTAAAAGCAAGGGTAAGGGTAAGGGTAAGGGTAAGGGTAAGGGTAAGGGTAAGGGTAAGGGTAAGGGTAAGGGTAAGCCTAAGGGTAAAAGCAAGGGTAAGGGTGAGGGTAAGGGTAAGGGTAAGGGTAAGCTTAAGGGTAAGCTTAAGGGTAAAAGCAAGGGTAAGGGTTAGGGTAAGGGCAAGGGTAAGGGTAAGGGTAAGGATAAGGGTAAAGGTAAGGGTAAGCCTAAGGGTAAAAGCAAGGGTAAGGGTAAGGGTAAGGGTAAGGTTAAGGGTAAGGGTAAGGGTAAGGGTAAGGGTAAGGGTAAGCTTAAGGGTAAAAGCAAGGGTAAGGGTAAGGGTAAGGGTAAGGGTAAGGGTAAGGGTAAGCTTAAGGGTAAGGGTAAGGGTAAGGGTAAGCTAAAGGGTAAAAGCAAGGGTAGGGGTAAGGGTAAGGGTAAGGGTAAGGGTAAGGGTAAGCTTATGGGTAAAAGCAAGGGTAAGGGTAAGGGTAAGGGTAAGGGTAAGGGTAAGGGTAAGGGTAAGGGTAAGGGTAAGGGTAAGGGTAAGGGTAAGGGTAAGGGTAAGCTTAAGGGTAAGGGTAAGGGTAAGGGTAAGGGTAAGCTTAAGGGTAAAAGCAAGGGTTAGGGTAAGGGTAAGGGTAAGGGTAAGGGTAAGGGTAAGGGTAAGGGTAAGGGTAAGGGTAAGCTTAAGGGTAAAAGCAAGGGTAAGGGTGAGGGTAAGGGTAAGGGTAAGGGTAAGGGTAAGCTTAAGGGTAAAAGCAAGGGTAAGGGTAAGGGTAAGGGTAAGGGTAAGGGTAAGGGTAAGGGTAAGCCTAAGGGTAAAACCAAGGGTAAGGGTGAGGGTAAGGGTAAGGGTAAGGGTAAGCTTAAGGGTAAAAGCAAGGGTAAGGGTTAGGGTAAGGGTAAGGGTAAGGGTAAGGGTAAGGGTAAGGTTAAGGGTAAGCTTAAGGGTAAAAGCAAGGGTAAGGGTAAGGGTAAGGGTAAGGGTAAGGGTAAGGGTAAGGTTAAGCTTAAGGGTAAAAGCAAGGGTAGGGGTAAGGGTAAGGGTAAGGGTAAGGGTAAGGGTAAGGGTAAGGGTAAGGGTAAGGGTAAGCTTAAGGGTAAAAGCAAGGGTAAGGGTAAGGGTAAGGGTAAGGGTAAGGGTAAGGGTAAGGGTAAGGGTAAGGGTAAGCTTAAGGGTAAAAGCAAGGGTAAGGGTAAGGGTAAGGGTAAGGGTAAGGGTAAGGGTAAGGGTAAGGGTAAGGGTAAGGGTAAGGGTAAGGGTAAGGGTAAGGGTAAGCTTAAGGGTAAAAGCAAGGGTAAGGGTAAAAGCAAGGGTAAGGGTAAGGGTAAGGGTAAGGGTAAGGGTAAAGGTAAGGGTAAGCCTAAGGGTAAAAGCAAGGGTAAGGGTAAGGGTAAGGGTAAGGGTAAGGGTAAGGGTAAGGGTAAGGGTAAGGGCAAGGGTGAGCTTAAGGGTAAAAGCAAGGGTAAGGGTAAGGGTAAGGGTAGGGGTAAGGGTAAGGGTAAGGGTAAGGGTAAGGGTAAGGGTAAGGGTAAGGGTAAGGGTAAGCTCAAGGGTAAGGGTAAGGGTAAGGGTAAGGGTAAGCTTAAGGGTAAAAGCAAGGGTAAAGGTAAGGGTAAGGGTAAGGGTAAGGGTAAGCTTAAGGGTAAAATCAAGGGTAAGGGTAAGGGTAAGGGTAAGGGTAAGGGTAAGGGTAAGGGTAAGGGTAAGGGTAAGGGTAAGGGTAAGGGTAAGGGTAAGGGTAAGGGTAAGGGTAAGGGTAAGCTTAAGGGTAAAAGCAAGGGTAAGGGTAACGGTAAGGGTAAGGGTAAGGATAAGGGTAAGGGTAAGCTTGAGGGTAAAAGCAAGGGTAAGGGTAAGGGTAAGGGTAAGGGTAAGGGTAAGGGTAAGGGTAAGGGTAAGCTTAAGGGTAAATGCAAGGGTAAGGGTAAGGGTAAGGGTAAGGGTAAGGGTAAGGGTAAGGGTAAGGGTAAAGGTAAGGGTAAGCCTAAGGGTAAAAGCAAGGGTAAGGGTAAGGGTAAGGGTCAGGGTAAGGGTAAGGGTAAGGGTAAGGGTAAGGGTAAGGGTAAGGGTAAGGGTAAGGGTAAAAGCAAGGGTAAGGGTAAGGGTAAGGGTAAGGGTAAGGGTAAGGGTAAGGGTAAGGTTAAGCTTAAGGGTAAAAGCAAGGGTAGGGGTAAGGGTAAGGGTAAGGGTAAGGGTAAGGGTAAGGGTAAGGGTAAGGGTAAGCTTAAGGGTAAAAGCAAGGGTAAGGGTAAGGGTAAGGGTAAGGGTAAGGGTAAGGGTAAGGGTAAGGGTAAGGGTAAGGGTAAGGGTAAGGGTAAGGGTAAGGGTAAGGGTAAGCTTAAGGGTAAAAGCAAGGGTAAGGGTAAGGGTAAGGGCAAGGGTAAGGGTAAGGGTAAGGGTAAGGATAAGGGTAAAGGTAAGGGTAAGCCTAAGGGTTAAAGCAAGGGTAAGGGTAAGGGTAAGGGTAAGGTTAAGGGTAAGGGTAAGGGTAAGGGTAAGGGTAAGGGTAAGCTTAAGGGTAAAAGCAAGGGTAAGGGTAAGGGTAAGGGTAAGGGTAAGGGTAAGGGTAAGGGTAAGGGTAAGCTTAAGGGTAAGGGTAAGGGTAAGGGTAAGCTAAAGGGTAAAAGCAAGGGTAGGGGTAAGGGTAAAGGTAAGGGTAAGGGTAAGGGTAAGCTTAAGGGTAAAAGCAAGGGTAAGGGTAAGGGTAAGGGTAAGGGTAAGGGTAAGGGTAAGGGTAAGGGTAAGGGTAAGCTTAAGGGTAAGGGTAAGGGTAAGGGTAAGGGTAAGCTTAAGGGTAAAAGCAAGGGTTAGGGTAAGGGTAAGGGTAAGGGTAAGGGTAAGGGTAAGGGTAAGGGTAAGGGTAAGGGTAAGCTTAAGGGTAAAAGCAAGGGTAAGGGTGAGGGTAAGGGTAAGGGTAAGGGTAAGGGTAAGCTTAAGGGTAAAAGCAAGGGTAAGGGTAAGGGTAAGGGTAAGGGTAAGGGTAAGGGTAAGGGTAAGGGTAAGGGTAAGGGTAAGCCTAAGGGTAAAAGCAAGGGTAAGGGTGAGGGTAAGGGTAAGGGTAAGGGTAAGCTTAAGGGTAAGCTTAAGGGTAAAAGCAAGGGTAAGGGTAAGGGTAAGGGCAAGGGTAAGGGTAAGGGTAAGGATAAGGGTAAAGGTAAGGGTAAGCCTAAGGGTAAAAGCAAGGGTAAGGGTAAGGGTAAGGGTAAGGTTAAGGGTAAGGGTAAGGGTAAGGGTAAGGGTAAGGGTAAGCTTAAGGGTAAAAGCAAGGGTAAGGGTAAGGGTAAGGGTAAGGGTAAGGGTAAGGGTAAGGGTAAGCTTAAGGGTAAGGGTAAGGGTAAGGGTAAGCTAAAGGGTAAAAGCAAGGGTAGGGGTAAGGGTAAGGGTAAGGGTAAGGGTAAGGGTAAGCTTAAGGGTAAAAGCAAGGGTAAGGGTAAGGGTAAGGGTAAGGGTAAGGGTAAGGGTAAGGGTAAGGGTAAGGGTAAGGGTAAGGGTAAGGGTAAGCTTAAGGGTAAGGGTAAGGGTAAGGGTAAGGGTAAGCTTAAGGGTAAAAGCAAGGGTTAGGGTAAGGGTAAGGGTAAGGGTAAGGGTAAGGGTAAGGGTAAGGGTAAGGGTAAGGGTAAGGGTAAGCTTAAGGGTAAAAGCAAGGGTAAGGGTGAGGGTAAGGGTAAGGGTAAGGGTAAGGGTAAGGGTAAGCTTAAGGGTAAAAGCAAGGGTAAGGGTAAGGGTAAGGGTAAGGGTAAGGGTAAGGGTAAGCCTAAGGGTAAAAGCAAGGGTAAGGGTGAGGGTAAGGGTAAGGGTAAGGGTAAGCTTAAGGGTAAAAGCAAGGGTAAGGGTTAGGGTAAGGGTAAGGGTAAGGGTAAGGGTAAGGGTAAGGGTAAGGGTAAGGGTAAGCTTAAGGGTAAAAGCAAGGGTAAGGGTAAGGGTAAGGGTAAGGGTAAGGGTAAGGGTAAGGTTAAGCTTAAGGGTAAAAGCAAGGGTAGGGGTAAGGGTAAGGGTAAGGGTAAGGGTAAGGGTAAGGGTAAGGGTAAGGGTAAGGGTAAGCTTAAGGGTAAAAGCAAGGGTAAGGGTAAGGGTAAGGGTAAGGGTAAGGGTAAGGGTAAGGGTAAGGGTAAGGGTAAGGGTAAGCTTAAGGGTAAAAGCAAGGGTAAGGGTAAGGGTAAGGGTAAGGGTAAGGGTAAGGGTAAGGGTAAGGGTAAGGGTAAGGGTAAGGGTAAGGGTAAGGGTAAGCTTAAGGGTAAAAGCAAGGATAAGGGTAAAAGCAAGGGTAAGGGTAAGGGTAAGGGTAAGGGTAAGGGTGAAGGTAAGGGTAAGCCTAAGCGTAAAAGCAAGGGTAAGGGTAAGGGTAAGGGTAAGGGTAAGGGTAAGGGTAAGGGTAAGGGTAAGGGTAAGGGTGAGCTTAAGGGTAAAAGCAAGGGTAAGGGTAAGGGTAAGGGTAGGGGTAAGGGTAAGGGTAAGGGTAAGGGTAAGGGTAAGGGTAAGGGTAAGGGTAAGGGTAAGCTCAAGGGTAAGGGTAAGGGTAAGGGTAAGGGTAAGCTTAAGGGTAAAAGCAAGGGTAAAGGTAAGGGTAAGGGTAAGGGTAAGGGTAAGCTTAAGGGTAAAATCAAGGGTAAGGGTAAGGGTAAGGGTAAGGGTAAGGGTAAGGGTAAGGGTAAGGGTAAGGGTAAGGGTAAGGGTAAGGGTAAGCTTAAGGGTAAGGGTAAGGGTAAGGGTAAGGGTAAGCTTAAGGGTAAAAGCAAGGGTAAGGGTAAGGGTAAGGGTAAGGGTAAGGGTAAGGATAAGGGTAAGGGTAAGCTTGAGGATAAAAGCAAGGGTAAGGGTAAGGGTAAGGGTAAGGGTAAGGGTAAGGGTAAGGGTAAGGGTAAGGGTAAGGGTAAGGGTAAGGGTAAGGGTAAGGGTAAGGGTAAGCTTAAGGGTAAATGCAAGGGTAAGGGTAAGGGTAAGGGTAAGGGTAAGGGTAAGGGTAAGGGTAAGGGTAAGGGTAAAGGTAAGGGTAAGCCTAAGGGTAAAAGCAAGGGTAAGGGTAAGGGTAAGGGTCAGGGTAAGGGTAAGGGTAAGGGTAAGGGTAAGGGTAAGGGTAAGGGTAAGGGTAAGGGTAAGGGTAAGCTTAACGGTAAAAGCAAGGGTAAGGGTAAGGGTAAGGGTGAGGGTAAGCCTAAGGGTAAAAGCAAGGGTAAGGGTAAGGGTAAGGGTAAGGGTAAGGGTAAGGGTAAGGGTAAGGGTAAGGGTAAGGGTAAGGGTAAGCTTGAGGGTAAAAGCAAGGGTAAGGGTAAGGGTAAGGGTTAGGGTAAGGGTAAGGGTAAGCTTAAGGGTAAAAGCAAGGGTAAGGGTAAGGGTAAGGGTAAGGGTAAGGGTAAGGGTAAGGGTAAGGGTAAGGGTAAGGGTAAGGGTAAGGGTAAGGGTAAGCTTGAGGGTAAAAGCAAGGGTAAGGGTAAGGGTAAGGGTAAGGGTAAGGGTAAGGGTAAGGGTAAGGGTAAGCTTAAGGGTAAAAGCAAGGGTAAGGGTAAGGGTAAGGGTAAGGGTAAGGGTAAGGGTAAGGGTAAGGGTAAAGTTAAGGGTAAGCCTAAGGGTAAAAGCAAGGGTTAGGGTAAGGGTAAGGGTAAGGGTAAGGGTAAGGGTAAGGGTGAGGGTAAGGGTAAGGGTAAGGGTAAGGGTAAGGGTAAGGGTAAGGGTAAGGGTAAGGGTAAGGGTAAGGGTAAGGGTAAGGGTAAGGGTAAGGGTAAGGGTAAGGGTAAGGGTAAGGGTAAGGGTAAGGGTAAGGGTAAGCTTAAGGGTAAAAGCAAGGGTAAGGGTAAGGGTAAGGGTAAGCCTAAGGGTAAAAGCAAGGGTAAGGGTAAGGGTAAGGGTAAGGGTAAGGGTAAGCTTAAGGGTAAAAGCAAGGGTAAGGGTAAGGGTAAGGGTAAGGGTGAGGGTAAGGGTAAGGGTAAGGGTAAGGGTAAGCTTAAGGGTAAAAGCAAGGCTAAGGGTAAGGGTAAGGGTAAGGGTAAGGGTAAGGGTAAGGGTAAGGGTAAGCTTAAGGGTAAAAGCAAGGGTAAGGGTAAGGGTAAGGGTAAGGGTAAGGGTAAGGGTAAGGGTAAGGGTAAGGGTAAAGGTAAGGGTAAGCCTAAGGGTAAAAGCAAGGGTTAGGGTAAGGGTAAGGGTAAGGGTAAGGGTAAGGGTAAGGGTAAGGGTAAGGGTAAGGGTAAGGGTAAGGGTAAGGGTAAGGGTAAGGGTAAGGGTAAGGGTAAGGGTAAGGGTAAGGGTAAGGGTAAGGGTAAGCTTAAGGGTAAAAGCAAGGGTAAGGGTAAGGGTGAGGGTAAGGGTAAGCCTAAGGGTAAAAGCAAGGGTAAGGGTAAGAGTAAGGGTAAGGGTAAGGGTAAGCTTAAGGGTAAAAGCAAGGGTATGGGTAAGGGTAAGGGTAAGGGTAAGGGTAAGGGTAAGCTTAAGGGTAAAAGCAAGGGTAAGGGTAAGGGTAAGGGTAAGGGTAAGGGTAAGGGTAAGGGTAAAGGTAAGGGTAAGCCTAAGGGTAAAAGCAAGGGTAAGGGTAAGGGTAAGGGTAAGGGTAAGGGTAAGGGTAAGGGTAAGCTTAAGGGTAAAAGCAAGGGTAAGGGTAAGGGTAAGGGTAAGGGTAAGGGTAAGGGTAAGGGTAAGCTTAAGGGTAAAAGCAAGGGTAAGGGTAAGGGTAAGGGTAAGGGTAAGGGTAAGGGTAAGGGTAAGGGTAAGGGTAAGGGTAAGCTTAAGGGTAAAAGCAAGGATAAGGGTAAGGGTAAGGGTAAGGGTAAGGGTAAGGGTAAGGGTAAGCTTAAGGGTAAAAGCAAGGGTAAGGGTAAGGGTAAGGGTAAGGGTAAGGGTAAGGGTAAGGGTAAGGGTAAGGGTAAGGGTGAGGGTAAGGGTAAGGGTAAGGGTAAAGGTAAGGGTAAGCCTAAGGGTAAAAGCAAGGGTAAGGGTAAGGGTAAGGGTAAGGGTAAGGGTAAGGGTAAGCTTAAGGGTAAAAGCGAGGGTAAGGGTAAGGGTAAGGGTAAGGGTAAGGGTAAGGGTAAGGGTAAGGGTAAGGGTAAGGGTAAGGGTAAGCTTAAGGGTAAGGGTAAGGGTAAGGGTAAGGGTAAGCTTAAGGGTAAAAGCAAGGGTAAGGGTAGGGGTAAGGGTAAGGGTAGGGGTAAGCTTAAGGGTAAAAGCAAGGGTAAGGGTAAGGGTAAGGGTAAGGGTAAGGGTAAGGGTAAGGGTAAGGGTAAGGGTAAGGGTAAGGGTAAGGGTAAGCTTAAGGGTAAAAGCAAGGGTAAGGGTAAGGGTAAGGGTAAGGGTAAGCTTAAGGGTAAAAGCAAGGGAAGGGTAAGGGTAAGGGTAAGGGTAAGGGTAAGGGTAAGGGTAAGGGTAAGGGAAAGGGTAAGGGTAAGCTTAAGGGTAAAAGCAAGGGAAAGGGTAAGGGTAAGGGTAAGGGTAAGGGTAAGAGTAAGGGTAAGCTTAAGGGTAAAAGCAAGGGTAAGGGTAAGGGTAAGGGTAAGGGTAAGGGTAAGGGTAAGGGTAAGGGTAAGGGTAAGGGTAAAGGTAAGAGTAAGCCTAAGGGTAAAAGCAAGGGTAAGGGTAAGGGTAAGGGTAAGGGTAAGGGTAAGGGTAAGGGTAAGGGTAAGGGTAAGGGTAAGGGTAAGGGTAAGGGTAAGGGTAAGGGTAAGGGTAAGGGTAAGCTTAAGGGTAAAAGCAAGGGGAAGGGTAAGGGTAAGGGTAAGGGTAAGCCAAAGGGTAAAAGCAAGGGTAAGGGTAAGGGTAAGGGTAAGGGTAAGGGTTAGCTTAAGGGTAAAAGCAAGGGTAAGGGTAAGGGTAAGGGTAAGGGTAAGGGTAAGGGTAAGCTTAAGGGTAAAAGCAAGGGTAAGGGTAAGGGTAAGGGTAAGGGTAAGGGTAAGGGTAAGGGTAAGGGTAAGGGTAAAGGTAAGGGTAAGCCTAAGGGTAAAAGCAAGGGTAAGGGTAAGGGTAAGGGTAAGGGTAAGGGTAAGGGTAAGGGTAAGGGTAAGGGTAAGGGTAAGGGTAAGGGTAAGGGTAAGGGTAAGGGTAAGGGTAAGGGTAAGGGTAAGGGTAAGCTTAAGGGTAAAAGCAAGGGTAAGGGTAAGGGTAAGGGTAAGGGTAAGGGTAAGGGTAAGGGTAAGGGTAAGGGTAAGCTTAAGGGTAAAAGTAAGGGTAAGGGTAAGGGTAAGGGTAAGGGTAGGGGTAAGGGTAAGGGTAAGCTTAAGGGTAAAAGCAAGGGTAAGGGTAAGGGTAAGGGTAAGGGTAAGGGTAAGGGTAAGGGTAAAGGTAAGGGTATGCCTAAGGGTAAAAGCAAGGGTAAGGGTAAGGGTGAGGGTAAGGGTAAGGGTAAGGGTAAGGGTTAGGGTAAGGGTAAGGGTAAGGGTAAGCTTAAGGGTAAAAGCAAGGGTAAGGGTAAGGGTAAGGGTAAGGGTAAGCTTAAGGGTAAGGGTAAGCTTAAGGGTAAAAGCAAGGGTAAGGGTAAGGGTAAGGGTAAGGGTAAGGGTAAGGGTAAGGGTAAGGGTAAGGGTAAGGGTAAGGGTAAGGGTAAGGGTAAGCTTAAGGGTAAGGGTAAGGGTAAGGGTAAGCTTAAGGGTAAGGGTAAGGGTAAGGGTAAGGGTAAGCTTAAGGGTAAAAGCAAGGGTAAGGGTAAGGGTAAGGGTAAGGGTAAGGGTAAGGGTAAGCTTAAGGGTAAGGGTAAGCTTAAGGGTAAAAGCAAGGGTAAGGGTAAGGGTAAGGGTAAGGGTAAGGGTAAGGGTAAGGGTAAGGGTAAGGGTAAGGGTAAGGGTAAGTGTAAGCTTAAGGGTAAGGGTAAGGGTAAGGGTAAGCTTAAGGGTAAAAGCAAGG